>CM046882.1:529095472-529667900 GCA_025667525.1 Glebionis coronaria
TTCAAACTGTTTCTTTCTCGTCCTTGACACTATCGTTGGCTATCTAATCATTTTATCCAAAATGATTAAACAATTTTGAAATGTGAAAGACAATTTTAAAAGTTACGGAGAGACTACCTCGAACCATCAAATCAAATTTTCAACATTGTCATCTTTCTGCCTGTGCTCTAATCCTTCAACCGGTGCTCTTAAATATAACACCGCCAATGCTGTTAAGCTAAGAGCTAGTAACAAAAATTTTTGATCAGTGGACAACTCTTACCCTTATATGTTTCAACTGTATCTCTCTCTTCTATTTCAATCTTACTATGACGAAAAACTTCACTCCTAAACCTTCAAGTTGACATATCCTTCTCTAAATTCAAGCTTTGGAATCTCATGTTTAATCTATATATTCTTTTAATCCTTAGTAAGCATCTCCTCTCAAATATTTCTAATTTCTAAGTTAGGGTTTACTACATTTCCTAAATTTAAAATTTGATCTTCCGATTGATTTACTATTTTAACTTTCCCCTTCCTTAGGTTAACATTAATAATCTTTGAACTATTAATGCCTTACTCTATAACTAGAAGTTCATAATACCCTTCATTCTTAATATACAAATAAATTGTTTAAATCAAAAACTATTTTTCCAACTTATTTCATTAATCTTAATACACTTTTGATTATATTGGAGTCTCATGAATTTCTTCTTCAAAATGAACTCCGCCTAACCAAAAATTATATTCCCAAAGTATCCAACAAAAACATATTAAAAAAACATGAGAAAGAATCTATTCGAGATATCGAATCTAGGGCAATACGTGAAGGACGCATTGTTCATCTTCATCATGAAGATAATGATGTCAAAGACATTTTTAACTCATTAAAATCTTCAAACGCCTTCATAATATTAATGAATCCATTTATCCTCGTTTTTAATTAGAATTATTCTCTAGTGTCTATTCTCTTAGATATTCCAATCAATCCATTTCTAAATGTTTTTGAATTAACAAAGAAGACTTTTCATTAACTCACGATAAATTCGCTTCCATTCTTGATATTCCTTATCATGGACAATGCTCCTATTCGGAGTCGTGTTCACTCGATTCGTTGCAACTCAATCGTGAACCTCATGGAGAATAATCCACAACTATTCCTTCCATCGATGAGATTAAAAAATCATCTTCTTAACGATCCCCTTATTTCAACCTTATCTCATATTTTTAACATGATTCACAAGTATGATCTTCGCCCGGAGATAAGAATTTGGGATGAAATCATCCGCAATAATTCTCTATGTTTTGGTAAAATCTGCAATCACATTTATGCATCCTCTCATCACAAAATGTATTGCCTTAAAACCAACTAACCCTTCAATATCGCTTACTTCATCGCAATATACATTTCTAAATTCAATGTAAACCCAACTCTCTATTAGCTTATGGAATGTTGTTGACTCGCCTTTGTCTTTACCTCATTTATTTTCATCAGGAATATCGGGACAAAAAATACTTTCATGTTTGTCTGGTCATGAAATCCATTAGACTTTGGAGAACTAGAAGGGGGGGGGGGGTCAATAGTATTACTAGTTAAAATGATCCAAAGATCAGTTTTTAAAAATTAGATTCAAGTAATTTATGTGAAATCATCTTAAGCACAATATGAATAAGTGATAGTGTATCTAATCTAATAATCACAAGTATATGCAATAATGAATAATGAATGGAAAGATATAAGGAAAAGAAAGATCAAACCGAACACCAATGATTGATAGTGGTTCGACAACAAAGCTCATTCTTCGTTCCTACTACATTCCTCGAGTACTCCTTACTCGAGAGTTCACTAATCAACAAGCTCCTTGAGGTAGAGAAACCTTGCACGTCGTTTAACCAATTTCCGAATCTAAGCTAAAAGTCAAGACCTAATCTTAACTAGGACTAGTTTACACCAATACACTTTGAGGCCTAAGTATTAACCACAGTACATACACAACTTCAAAATATACACAACTATTTGGATCTTCACAATGACACAAGAATAAAATAAAGTTTTGATCTTGAATGGATCTTAAACTAGACACAACACTTCAAGGATGAAAGTGTTCTTTTAGGATGAGATGGGAGAAGAAAAATTCACTTCTAAACAAGTGTAATCAACCAAATAATCAAAGATTTGTGTGATTAAATAAGGTAGATTGAATATGATAACTTATGTGCAAAAGAGGTGAAAAGGAAATGTGGAAATGGTCAACTATTTATAGTAGAAAGGCCCAACGGCTATATCTTAGCATGACTCATTAATAGGCCTGCGGCTCATTATCAATATTGAGCCACATACACCTATTTTGAGCCGCAGGCTCTAGAGTCCGCTCATTTTTGTCCTTTAGTGAGGAAATTCCATCTGGTGAAGATTTTATCCAAATGGATATTCCTAAACCATTTGGAATATGCCAAATTTAAATTTCTATTTTCTATTTTAATAAAACATTTTCTTAAAAATAAAGTTTATTAAAAACATTTATCACTTATAAATAAAAGAGAGTTTTAAGAAAAATGTAAATGATTGATCACTTAGTTAGGTTAAGAACTTGCTTATTCATACCTTAAGTGCTTATGGATGAAATGAAAAATACTTGAACTCAAGAATTCAATTTTCGTTGTTTTCGAAAATGTTTGTTTTTATATATTGCCGTAATCAAAACAAAGCGAGACCAAAAAATGCAAGTAACGTTTTTATGCATCATTGCATTAACAGACTTCTTGACAACTATTTCAATGATGATGAACATGACGAGGAAGAAGACGACGATGATAATTTATGTTGTTTTTATTGTTTTTCACTTTTAGTTATGTTGTATCTTTTATCTTATTGGGATCCTATATATTATTGTTAAATTCATCTCTAGATACTTGTATGCTTTAAGTCTTGTGGTAATGTTATCTTGATTAATGCTTTGATAATTGTCTTTGTTCATAATCATGTATTGTTGCATGGATGTGTTTTTGAAATAGATAAGTTTATTTCTTGTGTTTGTGTCATTGTCAAGAATAAGCTGCAAAAAAAACTTCCCAACAACCCTTTTGAAGTTGAATCTGGTCAAACATCCACTTCTGGCAGTCCTGGAAAATTGGGAGTCGGTGCCCTTAACTTGTTCAGCCGGTGCCCTTAACTTAAGAGCACCGACACTCTTGTTCAGGCGTGACCAACATGGTAATCTAATTTATCATTTCCTCACCCTATTTTAATCCCATTTTGCTTAGAATGTACATACATTTTCTATAATTGTGAGAAACATACACCAAAATATCATTTTCTGTTATTTTCTTTGATTATAAATTAGCACCATATGACCTCTACCATCACCACCTTCTACATTCATCTTTTACCAATCTTCTAACCATGAACTCGTCTCAAGCATCATGTTCAAACACCAAGAAAAGGCCTAAGTTCACAATCATACCACCTAAAGAACCTTTCATTGATCTTGCTTTTGTCAAAATACCTTCACGCAAATCGACTCCCAATACCCAATAACACCCAATGCATCAACATAAACACCATCAACAAATGGCCTCACTTCTTCTTATTCTCTATTATTTTCTTCATCTTCTACTAACCTCTATTTAAGCTCACACTCACCACCTCCTATTGTCTCTCATCCACCACCTTCAAGTGAGAATGAATCCATGGACATCACACTTAATATTTCACCATTTACAACTCTTAATATGACATATCCCTCTCCTTCTCTTTCTCCATCTTCTATACCTACATCACCCATTATGGGCAACCCCATCCCATTTCAAATTCGTGAGCTACATGAAAGTAGTTGCCTATCTTGTTTGTATAAGCATAACCTCATCTTTGGATTAAGATATGAACTCAATCTCATGTTTTCCTACATTGATTTCATGCTCTCACAACCTCCTCAAGATAACACTCCTTAACAAACCACTTCACCATCAAGTGTTGTAGATTCCTTGTAATTTCTCTACATTCTGCAAGAGAAGAATACTTGTGATTCCTTTAGAGATCAAGTGTTGTAGTCTTATAGATTAGTGTTCATACAAGTGTGTATATTGTTCTAGTTTTGTATATTTGTGTATGATCTTATGAGATCTTTTAGTATAGATATTTGTGAAGATTGTGTGTGTATTTCCTAAGTGAGGAAATACTTGTGATCCGGTGTGATCTTTTGTACAAGAGTGTAGTTTTGAGATCGAGTGATCGTAGTTGTATTTCTTAGGTGAGGAAATACGAGCGACGGATTGGTTCTAGCTAAGATTAGTTTTCGACATTTGGCTTTGTGTCGGTAATTGGTGTAAGCTACTTGTATACGGTTTTCTACGCCTAAAGGGAGCTTGTCGACATAGTGGAACCTCGAGTAGGATACTCAGGGAGTGAAGTAGGCCGAAGAGGAGCTTCGTAGCCGAATCACTATAAATCTTGGTGTTGTGGTTTTGTTCTTTCCTTATCTTATTACTTTTTACATACTTGTCATTTACATTCTTAGTTAGATTTAATTATAGTGTTTTATATTTTTTGCAAGTAGAATTTAGATAATCTCGAATCTAACATTTTATCAAGTAAACATTTTTGAAAACGTACATTGTAACCGGTAAATTATTCAACCGTTCCTTCTGATTTTCGCAAACTAATTGATATGTTGTCTTCATTTATATTTATTAGCCCTATTTTTGCTTTTTCAAATCACTGAATAATATGTTATTTTAAATGGTCTATCTCAATCACTTATACGGTAATATAATTGAATTAAGACATATCTGAGTGATGGTAATATTCGTAGAATATTTAAGAACGGATAACCAACTCACACAATATTCAAAGGTTGCATATTGGACATCTCCTTTTAACAAGTCAATCACTTAATGGATAGTCGTCATTAAGTAAAACTTTTAAATGATTCACGTTACTAAATCTTTTGACTTGAGATGCAAGCATGTTTTACTTATATGGATGATACTTTATGCTATAAATCTAATGCTATCCTTAAAAAGGTAGTAACAAATACTATAATCATTGGTATCTTGAAGCATGTGAGAGACACGAGTAGTCAAGAAAGAATTTGTTCCTTTAACTAGGTTTGAAGAATGATGCTACTAGGCCTTTAGTTAATCAAATGCGTGCACGATCGTACCCAGTGGTAATCTGGATTTATCTCGATTTGATTAATCTTGATTCAATTATGTAATACGAGAAACATAATAGTTAAAATAGAATGATATCGATCCATATCTATTACTAAATAGATTTAAGTAACAAAAGGATTGTAAATGATTTAATCATTTAAATATATTTTACGAGAAACTATACTTAAATGTTTTTGGGAGCATTGACGTGTTAGACGATAACCAATGTTATTATGTTATATTACTGTACATATCAAGTGAGAGCTGAGGAATATAAAATGTTTTGAGCCTATGGAGACGCATGCGTAATTTGTTAGGCAATAATAATAAATATATTATGATATATTTATTAATGTTTAAACTTAAAGGAATAAATGAAAAATTAGGAAAGCTTAACTTGCAAGCCAAGTTTAGAGCATCCGCAATGGTCACTTTTTGAAAAGCTTTTTAGTGTTTGATCAAGCTATTTCAAAGACTTTTCCCATTGTGATAATAGCTTGAATAATGACTTGGAAAGGAATAGCTTAGTGTTTACCAAGTGTTTGGCACAAATATACCAAGTCATTGTCATTTAATGTGGAACTCAAAAAGCTTTCAAAAAGCTTTTATCCATTGGAGCTTGTTTTGTAAAATGACTTTTTGAGAAACAAAATTTATGAAAAAATTAATGCTAATTAAAAGAAAAAGCTTTTATCCATTGGAGCTTGTTTTGTAAAATGACTTATATAAAGGATTTAGGGTCATTTATTATTGCTAATGCTTGATCATTGAATACCCTAAAATCTCTTCTCCCCCTATCTTTTATTCGATCGGACCAAAACCTTAAGGGGTGTTCGGTTGTGTTTGTTCCAGCGACACAACAAGAAACTATATAGGTTTCTTATGTTGATTTGATTCAAGGTTTTTGGTGATTGAAGGTTTATACATTATTAGTACTTGAATATTCTATTGCTAAGAACTTATCTTATTTATAGAGATACTTATACTAAAGGTGTTTTTTTTTACTATTGGTTATAAAGTAATTTGCTAACACATACACATCTCTTTTATATTTATGTTTATTACATGACTATGTGTAATCTTGTTATTATTACGCTACAGTGATAGATGAATTTGTTAATATGGTGAAAGTGTTTAGAATTCCAACACTACATGGCTTTAAAATATTTTGTAGATCGAGTTTGATGTAACACACCCAATTTCGGATAGCAGCGGAAGGGTCATTGGGAGTATTACTTCATAGCACAACACACAAGTTACAAAGAGAACGACTCAAAAAGAGGCGTCTGAAAAGTTCAATCATTCGATAATTTAAAATCAGAGTTGACACACAGAAATAGGTCCCAACAATAATGTAATAATAAATAGTTTCAAAAAGTTTATCGAATGGTAATCAATATTTATTGCCTTTGAAAAATATCCAATGCGACTCCATGCTCCTGTTGCTCTTAAACCTGAGTACCTGAGAAATACATGCTAAAACGTCAACACAACGGTTGAGTGAATTCATAGGTTTGCAAATAAAAGCAGTGGACCACAAGATTTCAAGCATTCAGTCTCCAAAGTCAGATAGCATCCATTATCGCACTAAGCTCATGAAACCGATACGTTAACAGAATTCAGATAAATTGTCCCTTAGTAGGTAAATTGCCATATTACCTAGAGTTTTCAAATACAATGTGTCCGTTTGACCAGTTCGGTCGGTCAAGTAAGCGCGACTTACCCGGACAAGGATGTCAATCCTAATAGATCTATTCAAAGCATTCGTGTTTACTCGTCCAGTACAGTCGGTCCAAGTAATTAATAGTTCATGACTAAAAGGGACTTGTTGTTGGCAATAGTATTCCTTAGTGTAAATGATAATGACATGATAAGCATACAGTTCAAGCACTTGCGTCTATTCGTAAAAAGTAGCATGTATCCCACTCGCGGGTTTCATAAAAGAATTAAAGTAGTAAAAGCGAGGCTATGAACTCACCTTCAAGCAAAGCGATAACAATCAACCAAAAGTAATTTACGAGATGTCGTTGAAATCCCAGAAGCAACCTTAAAGCCGAGCCTCGCTAAAAGTAATGTACTATCTTTGTGAAATCACCCTACATATTTATTATTGGTAATAATAAGTAAATCTCGACATACTTATACTACTAGCTTATAATTATGTCCCATGATCCGTCACTTAACAATATTCTAATATTTTCCTAATAATTTACATATATGTGCGTCTTTAACTGTCATAATGAAACTAAACAAAAACTTTATATTTTCTTTTTACATGTCAAGATCTTTCTTACTCTATTTGTCAAATATGCACTTTTATGAATTAATCAAAACTTACTGATTATTAGATAACTAATATGTTGATCTCAATATAATAGGAAATTACATATTTTTAGACAATTAACATACTCGGACTAAAAATAAAGATTGAATCAATGATTTTACCTAGTTTGATCGATAAAAACATATCCGAATCATCACTTTCGTCTTCTATTTTAGCCTATAATACACGAGTTCCATTCAACCTGATATATGGAAAGTTTTACGTAGATTTAAGTGGTATATACTTTTATAAGAAAGATATTCTTATTGATGTAGTTGATTGTTATTATATAAAAAAAAAGTTAAAAACGTTTACCTAGGAAAACAACATCGGCCCTTTGTTAAACACGTATGTGCCTCATCATACATTCATTTGATATGTAATATATAACTTTATCTTATACACTATACTTGATAAGCGGGTATTATTGAGGCCCGATATTTTAATAGTTACACACATTAAAAGATACTTGTAAAACACGAAAAATAAACGCTCAATATAAAATAAAAACATCGATATTCGGAGAACATTTATATATCGATATATAAATGAATGCTTATTATTTAATAAATGTTAATGCGACATATAAAAAATGACACTTAAAGGTTTATCATAAATTTACGAAGAATATCCTAAAACGAACAATTAAAATAATGACAAGGAAAATATTTCTATGTCATAACGAGGTTATTTACGATCGATAATGGATATAAATCTTGCCACTAAATAATAATTGACACATTCTCGATACGTTAAAGCTATAACATTGTCGGTTAACCGGGAATTCAATATTTTTTTATAAAATAAACATGATAAATAAAAGTCGGGTTAAAAATATTGATTCGAAAATTAAGAAGTGCTACAGTCAAACCACCTTTAAAGAACTATGTCCCAGAGTTCGGTTGTTTTACATGCTCACGATACGTTCGAGAAGGTGAGAGTACTTTTAAGTTTACAAGAGTCGATACACGCTCGGAATAACCCCTATACATGTATCAAAAATATAAAAAGATTAAATAGTCATTCGTATAAGATAATATCGATACGAATTAGAATAGCGATAGATAACAGATGAATAGTACAATCAAATCACGAGCCAAAATGAAACAGTTTGTGCGAAATCCACATGCTTAAGCCCACTCATTTACAAATCATTAATTTTATAGGTTCGTCAGGTCCATCTAATTAATATTTATAAATTTATGGTTCGGTAATTTATAATTTTCTTATTCAAACGAGTGACGAATTCGTTTCAACAAAATAATTATAAATTAGCCTACCTAAGCATCTTGCACAAAACGCGAGATCAAGACCAAATCAAATGTTCTATAAAAGAAATAATCTCCTTTGTGGCATGATTCTTCTAAATCGTCCGAAGTGATAAGAAAGTCAAGGAACGCAATAAATCGTGTTTCAAAAGAAATAGGTGTCCCAAAATGGCACATCTAGAGGTGACAAGTCAAAGTCGTAATCCAATCAACTGGAAGACTTTATATAGGCGTTCTATGAACCAACATATACGATTGAAAATCTCAAGACGAGTATTCAAACTCGGAATCAGAAGGTAAATAACAAGTGGAATCGGCTCTTGATGGTGAGTTCACGCTTATATAAGATAGTGTCATAAAAGTTATGAAAAACTTTAGCAAGACCATTGCTTCACCCACAATGTCTTAAAATAGCTCAGTGTTTATATAAATAATCACTTCATATGAACATACTAATGAAAATCAAATATATATACCAATATACATATTTCACAAGCTTTCGGGTAGCTAGAGCGCACGGATGATTTTCTTGGCAATAAAATCATTTTATCAAAAGGCTGTTATAGTCCATGTTTCATAAAAATGACCCAGTTCTCTATAACAAGTGCTCTGATACCAATCTGTAACACACCCAATTTCGGATAGCAGCGGAAGGGTCATTGGGAGTATTACTTCATAGCACAACACACAAGTTACAAAGAGAACGACTCAAAAAGAGGCGTTTGAAAAGTTCAATCATTCGATAATTTAAAATCAGAGTTTACAAACAGAAACAGGTCCCAACAATAATGTAATAATAAACAGTTTCAAAAATTTTATCGAATGGTAATCAATATTTATTGCCTTTGAAAAATATCCAATGCGACTCCATGCTCCTGTGGCTCTTAAACCTGATTACATGAGAAATACATGCTAAAACGTCAACACAACGGTTGAGTGAATCTATAGGTTTGCAAATAAAAGCAGTGGACCACAAGATTTCAAACATTCAGTTTCCAAAGTCAGATAGCATCCATTATCGCACTAAGCTCATGAAACCGATACGTTAACAGAGTTCAGATAAATTTGCCCTTAGTAGGTAAATTGCCATATTACCTAGAGTTCTCAAATACAATGTGTCCGTTTGACCAGTTCGGTCGGTCAAGTAAGCGCGACTTATCCGGACAGGGATGTCAATCCCAATAATCTATTCAAAGCATTCGTGTTTACTCGACCAGTACAGTCAGTCCAAGTAATTAACGGTTCATGAATAAAAGGTTCATGACTAAAAGGGACTTGTTGTTGGCAATAGTATTCCTTAGTGTAAATGATAATGACATGATAAGCATACAGTTCAAGCACTTGCGTCCATTCGTAAAAAATAGCATGTATCCCACTCGCGGGTTTCATAAAAGAATTAAAGTAGTAAAAGCGAGGCTATGAACTCACCTTCAAGCAAAGCGGTAACAATCAACCAAAAGTAATTTACGAGATGTCGTTGAAATCCCAAAAGCAACCTTAAAGCCAAGCCTCGCTAAAAGTAATGTACTATCTTTGTGAAATCACCCTACATATTTATTATTGGTAATAATAAGTAAATCTCGACATACTTATACTACTAGCTTATAATTTATGTCCCATGATCCGTCACTTAACAATATTTTAATACTTTCCTAACAATTTACATATATGTGCGTCTTTAACTGTCATAATGAAACTAAACAAAAACTTTTAATTTTCTTTTTACATGTCAAGATCTTTCTTACTCTATTTGTCAAATTTTTTATTTATATTTAAATAATACTCATATGCACTTTTATGAATTAATCAAAATTTACTGATTATTAAATAACTAATATGTTGATCTCAATATAATAGGAAAATACATATGTTTAGACAATTAACATACTCGGACTAAAAATAAAGTTTGAATCAATGATTTTACCTAGTTTGATTGATAAAAACATCTCCGAATCATCACTTTCGTCTTCTATTTTAGCCTATAATACACGAGTTCCATTCAAGCTGATATATGGAAAATACTACGTAGATTTAAATGGTATATACTTTTATAAGAAAGATATTCTTATTGATGTAGTTGATTGTTATTATATATAAAAAAAAGAAGTTAAAAACGTTTACCTAGGAAAACAACATCAGTCCTTTGTTAAACACGTATGTGCCTCATCATACATTCATTTAATATGTAATATATAACTTTATCTTATACACTATACTTGATAAGCGGGTATTATTGAGGCCCGATATTTTAATAGTTACACGCATTAAAAGATACATATAAAACACGAAAAATAAACGCTCAATATAAAATAAAAACATCCATATTCGGAGAACATTTATATATCGATATATAAATGAATGCTTGTTATTTAATAAACGTTAACGCGGCATATAAAAAAATGACACTTAAAGGTTTATCATAAATTTACGAAGAATATCCTAAAACGAACAATTAAAATAATGACAAGGAAAATATTTCTATGTCATAACGAGGTTATTTACGATTGATAATGGATATAAATCTTGCCACTAAATAATAATTGACACATTCTCGATAGGTTAAAGCTATAACCTTGTCGGTTAACCAGGAATTCAATATTTTTTTTTATAAAATAAACATGATAAATAAAAGTTGGGTTAAAAATATTGATCCGAAAATTAAGAATTGCTACATTTGAATTAGTAAGTCGGAACTAACTTTTCAATCGTAACCAGCCACTTTTGAAGGCAAAATAGCGATCTATTTGTTTGAACACTACTTTGATTTGGAATTTTCCTTGCTAATAACTAGATCTAAGACCTAGGTGAATGTTCCATATTAATAAACATCATGCAAATTGCAAAGAAGTGTTTGTGTTTTCTTTAAATCTGCGCGCATTTGTGAGAAAATTTCGGTCGATCGATTGTCTTACTTGGTCGACCTGATTACTGCAGGGACCGAGTGAATCGGTCGACGAATAACAAATCGATCCACCAGTCGGCCGAATGTCACACCCCAAAAAACTACGAAATGTGCTGTTTGAGAAAATAAAAAGGTCGCCTCGATATATAAACAAATTGTAAAAAGAAAGTTGACGTGGCGGAGTAAAATGAGGTCGAACGTGGTCGTTGATGTGCCCGGCCTAATGGTAGTATTTGGTGTTTTGGCCGATGGATCTTATTAGAGCGGCACACGGATTCAAATTGAACAAACTTTCAATTTTCATATAATTAACGAATTTCATATTAGAACCACAAACAGAAAAAAGTAAACTAGATGATTACTTAAAGCATCTCAAACTGGCACCTTTAGTTTCTCGTAGATCATATAGCTAGGCCACATTTTCTCCTTTTTTATAGCTTCACATACAATAAATTCGACCAAATGTAACTGGTAATGTAGGGTTTAATTAGTTGAAAAATGAGATTGTGTTATGCGTAACTATATACGGAGTATAACTTATATATATAGGTAGTTTTAAAAGGGAAGTAAGAAACATCGCAATTCGGTTTTGAAAATCTGTTAGTAACAGTAAGTTATAGCAATCAGTGCATCTTTCTTTTTGAATTCAAATTTCTCGTTCAATAGCATGGCATCGAGTAGTCTTCCATGCACACCGGGGGTCATCAACGTGCAACAGGAAATTAAGACAAAGGATGCCATTTTCCAGGTTTCTCAAGTAAACGTTCGTAGAAAGATAAATACTATGAGACTTGGTGCTACAGATCGGAACAAGCCCCATCCATCAACTAGAACTATTCTCTTTAAACCGACGATGATGCTTAATCAAAGGTTACATAGTCCAAAAGTGATTCCAAAACTTGGTTTAGGAAAAATGGAGGATGGTTTTGTATTGCGTGAAAAGGTTAACATTAGAACATATGAAATTGGGCCAAATCGAACACTTTCTTTAGAAACACTTATGAATTATTTGCAGGTATATATGGTAACATTTTATGGGGTTATACTTAGTATGTGCATGCTGTTAGTTAACAATCTTAAGCTGGATTCACAGGAAACATCCGTTAATCATTTGAGCGCAATTGGCGTCTTAGGTGATGGCTTAGGTTTAACACCAGAGATGTGCAAGAGGAACCTATTTTGGGTGATGGCAAAGATGCAAGTGGTAGTCGACCATTATCCAATTTGGTACGACTATTTCTTTCCATGTAGTACAGTCGTTTTACCAATCACTATGGCAAAATGTTTAAAAAATGTATGGATTTAATATCTTTGTAATTACGACATTGCTTAATTTAACAATCGGAAGCTTTTCGTGTTGAGCTTATTAGATGGACTTTGATGTGCCTTGGCATACCTAAATCTAATACAGGGGTGATGTTATTCAAATCGATACTTGGAAAGGTGCTTCTGGAAAACTTGGTATGTCGTCCGATTGGGTGTTTTCAGATTGCAAAACAGGCGAGATATTACTAAGAGCTTCATGGTAAAACCTTTAACCTGCTGTTCGGAAATAGATCGAAGATTATTTTGTTGGAAGAACTATTTCATGCTGATTGCGGCATATATATATTTTTATGCTATGTTGCAGTGTTTGGTTGATGATGAATAAAGAGACAAGAAAGTTATCCAAATTTCCACAGGAAGTTCGAGCTGAACTTGATCAATACTTCTTAGATACACCTCCTGTCGTCAAACTAGATACTAGAAAATGGTCAAAACGAGATGAGAACATTATTGACCATGTTTGCAGTGGTTTAATGGTTAGTCTAGTTTTCTTTTACATATGAACCATTGTTTAT
Source organism: Glebionis coronaria (assembly GCA_025667525.1). Classification (NCBI taxonomy): domain Eukaryota; kingdom Viridiplantae; phylum Streptophyta; class Magnoliopsida; order Asterales; family Asteraceae; genus Glebionis; species Glebionis coronaria. Next base: position 529,108,940 of record CM046882.1, read on the forward strand.
AGGTTTTCCTGTTTACATTATAACTTGATCCCATGTGTGCTCAAATATATATAGCCAAGCAGGAGCGATTTGGATATTAAGCAGCATGTTAACAATGCAAAATATGTTGGATGGATCCTGGAGGTAACAAGTTTATATATCTTACATTCTATGGAAGAACAATATATCTACGCGACTATACTTATTTTGATAAATAGTTCTTGACACTTGGTTACTATATTGCAGAGTGTTCCAAAGACGATCGAGGAGAACTATGAACTTGCATGCATAAGTTTAGAGTACCTCCGAGAGTGTAGGAAGGACAGTGTGGTAGAGTCTCACACTTATGTAACTGGGAGCAGTAATCACAAAAGTAGTGATTACGACTATGTTGAATGTGAGCATATACTTGAGATCGAAGGTGGTGGTGCTGAGATCATGAAAGGTAGGACTAGTTGGCGGCCAACATACTGAAAATAACCACGACTTGAGAGCATTACTTAATTCCCTAATAAAAGTTTTTGAAATAATACTTTGTGGACTAAAATACGTTTGTGTTTAGATTTGTATGATAAACCTAAACGTAACCTTGAGCTTGTATATACTATCAATCCTGCATGACTCATATAAATAAACTGTTAATCTTCAGTGGAATAAACAAATAACGAAGAGTTATTAGATTTAATAAGTTAGTTATTCAATTTCACAATATTCATTCAGAAGATAATCTTAGACTCAAATAATTAGTTAATATATATATGGATGAATCAAATGACTATTTAATGGATATGTATATAAATCTGAATTTCCGAAATTATTCATCATATGAAATGTGGATGACATTTATTATCAATGGATAATGTTTGCCAAACAAAAGATTCTAAGTGTTGGTTATGTAACATAGAAAAATCCATTCGGTGGTATAATACTAGCAGGTAAAATAAGTTTCTAGGTATTATATTTGCGCGAAACAAAAAGTTTAGGTATTAGACGGGTTGAAAAAGTACTCGTGTATTGTATGACCTAAGACCTAAAAATTATTATGCACGTAATTTAAACCTACTATAAATCAGTATCATCAATTCATTATATATAGAACATCCATAGTAATACATATCGACATAGATAATAATGGACATTGTTTAGTTTCACATGGACGAGATATATATAGTTATACTTACGGAATAAGTAGGACATGAGAACCAGATAATTAAAGAATTTTAGAAAATTTGTTATCTATAAGTCTATAAATATATAGTTAATGAAGGGAGGCAACTTGTATTGCAACTCCATTGCAACTCCACCTAGTTTCTACAACTTTGTTACCAACAATTATCATGGCTGCCAATGCATCTTTTAATCCATCGTCACATCATACGAAATCTAGTAATCTTCGAGGGACACCCAACGATGATGTTCATGGAACTATCTAGAAAAATTTTGCTTCTTATCTTTGTTCGCAAGTTAAAAGTCTTAATTACAAAGGTACGTGCTACAGGAGTTGGTGGTACACATTGGAGCATGAAACCCATGATGATGCTCGACCACAAGAAAGCTGAAGCAAATACGGTTCTACGTCCTGATTTAGGCACAATGGTGAACGATGGTTTTGTTTATAAACAAAAAATTTATATTAGATCATATGAAATTGGGCCAGATCGAAAGGCTTCTATTGAAACACTTTTAAATCATTTGCAGGTATGGATGCACTTTTAAATCTATACTTGTAGTATGCATGCTTTTAGTTGATAATTTTAAGTTGATCTTATAGGAAACATCCCTTAATCACTTGAAAACGATTGGGATCCTACGTGACGGCTATGGTTTAACGCCAGAGATGTACAAAAAGAACCTAATATGGGTTGTGGCGAAGATGCAAGTGGAAGTGGACCGTTATCCAGTGTGGTACATATTATTTTTCTCCATTTAACCCATGGTTCTAATTGTACCACTAAATCTAGCTGTAATGTACCATATATCTTTAGTAGTGAACAAATCACATATCCTTAGCAAAACCGTCAATAACTTGCCAATGTATCTTAATTGGCTTGCTCAATCCACTACAGGGGTGATGTTGTCCAAATTGATACATGGAAAGCTGGCTATGGGAAGATCGGTATGTATAACAACTGGCTCGTTTATTATTAAAAGCCTCGTGGTGAAAACATGTAACTTGATGAAAAAAGAAAACTTGGATTGTACGATAGTTGAGTGGTATTGATGGTGGTATATCTGTTTTGTTATCTTGCAGTTTATGGGTGACGATGAATAAAGAGACAAGAAGAATAACCAAAATTCCAGATGAATAACCAAAATTCCAGATGAAGTCCGAGTTAATTGCAGCCATGTTGACTGCGAGCATCTACTACAGTTTGAGAATGGAGGTGGCGATGGGTTGATCATGAAAGGTAGGACTAGGTGGCGGTTGAAATATGAATAAAAATCAGGATATAAATGAAATATTACCGAATGATATTTACGAAAAGATCTTTAGTCACTACTACAAAAAATGAGATAGAGCCCTGTTTAAAACCCCCTTAGAGCCCCTTTTTTCCAGGGGAATCAAAAGGGGGGGACTCTATTAGAAGATGACATAGCTCCCTGTTTATAAAAGGGGCTCTATGATGAATAATAGAGCCCTGTTTTCCCCTTCATAACCTGGCTCTATTTGATTTAGAAAACACTTTTTAAACTAGCATAGATCCCTGTTCTTTGCTTTGAAACATGGCTCTATGACATTCTTTTTTTTTAAAATCAAATGCCATTTATAGCAAAACCAATTTGCAACAAATCAACAAACAAATCAAATGCCAATTTCCAGGTAATAACAAGCAACAAAACTAATTTGCAACAAAACCATTTATAGCAAAACCAATGTATTCAATATTAGAGATAATTCACATCAGTTTAATACAAATTCTGCAAACATAATAATACCACTAATTAAACATCGTACAACAGTTTCATAAATGTTTTGGTAAGCTACGGGAAAGAAGAGATACAAGTTTTGCGGACTGAACACTAGCATGATTGAACCTCAAATGCCGGACACTGATATGATCAAGCTCACAATGTTTTCCAACTCTTTGGTAGTAAACGGATTCTTGTCGCTCCACGGCATCTATAAAAAACATGAATGTAAGAGATACATAAAACACCTTAAAACTAACTAGACTCCATACTGTATCATGTCAGACTCCGTTTGATGGATGTTGTGCAAAGACCTCTGTCATTGGTACTTAGATTGACAGAAACGCATAAAGTGGATTGTTCCGACTATTAACCGTCAGAAGCTATAATTGCATAATTGTCTTGTTAATTAAAGGAAATTTTTGGTGTATAGTTTGCTCGTTTAGAGGAAGGAAACATATACTGGGGTTTATAAGTGGTGACGTGCATACGTCTAGTAAAACACGTGTGAAGCGATATTGTATAAAGCCCAACACACATATTGTATCATGTCAGACTCCGCGCATCACTGTTACAGGACCTGTGATCTTGAACTATAAAACAAGTATCTCAGGAGGCCTGGAATCTTGGCTCGCAAGCAAAATGCGTGGGATTTTACAAAGGCAAAGGGACAAATAGATTAAACAGTATTAAAACTTTATCTACTGAACAAGAAATGTATCAGCAGAAAAAGTGAAGTTGGGTTGGCCTCGTTTATTAAATAGTTAGTAAACACTTAGGATGACTGAACAAAATAATACACAAATCCATTTCACTAATTATTCTGCAATTCTTGGTGGCAAAATGGGCAGGTTTCGGTGTGTTAGTCATTAGGTCCATCGTGTTACTACTACTAGTCTAGTCAGAACACAAGCTATTTACAATCAGCTCATATCCAAACATCTACGTAAGCTAGTAGAGCACAAACTAGTTTCCAATATGCTAACTAAATCTACTAGTCAGAATAAACTAGTAAAGCTCAAACTACTTGTAAATCTTAGACCTCCAAACAGACCTAGATTATATAACTACTGCTAGTCATAATACCAAAACTATTACTATAGAGATAATACAATATATTCGTCATAAATTTAAGTTACTTACTGTCTTGGGGAACGAGTATTGTTGATGCGTTACAAACTGGTGCATCCACTTCATAACATAGTAGCCGCATTCCCAATAGTTACATTGTTGGTTGCACTAGAAAAATAATAGCAATTTTATAAGCATTCAAAAAAAGAAACAAAAAAATAATAATACACATGTTTAGAATGAGATGATTTACCTCAACAAGATTCCATTTCATATCAGCAAACGCCCTAGAAGAAATTAAAGAATGTTAGAGTTGTGTTAATTTTTATAGATATTGAGGTGAATTGAACTTTAATGCAAAAAAATTCTCACTCTTGCACAACATTGGTGAATCCATAGCTTTCCTCGTTCTTCCCTTCTATATCAGAATCCAATATGAACCCAATATTTTGTTGAGGTACAATTATGAACAGACTCCAGTGTTTACTAATAAAAGGCAACCTTTTAGTATAAATACTTTACACGAGTCATAAAGCAATAAAATGAAAATTTTAAATATAGTACCTCTCAATGTATGGTGCAAGATAAAACAATTTATGATGGCTTTGGTCCATCGCTTGCAACAGATACTTTTTCACATGTACACTATCAAACATACACATGGAGTCTTGAATCGTATAAGGGTTCAGGAAACCACATTTGTTCGATTGCGTTTTCACTTGCTGCAAAACCTTATGTTCAGGAAACCCATATTTCTTCAATGACACCATAATACGAATTTTTTGCAATCGTCGACCTTGCTTCAGGATCACCAACTGAGAACTCAGGCGTTGCAGCAATTAACGTCACTCCACTATTCTGCAATGTACTCTTTTCATCTTGTTGTTTGGTGTAAAATGTATAACCATTGATATCATAACCTTGGTATTTTGTCACGTATCGTGGACCAAACCCAAGTCGTTCCACCGTCCTGTCTACATTTTCTAGTGTATTATTTCTCACCTTGTTCTTCAACCAATCTGGAAATGTCTTGTAATGCTCGGTAGCCAACCATGCTTGTGTCTTGTTCTTATTTTTTGCTACCAACATTGTTTTGTGCTCATTTATATATGGAGCAACACAAGTCATGTGTTCCAAAACAGTAAAATGTGCCCGATATAAATCAGCTGGATTTGTTGGTTCCATATTCTTCCCAATAGTACCAACACCTTGAAGTCTACCCTCATGTCGAGATTGTGGGATGCCAATATTTGGTACATCTTTCATGTAGTTTGTACAAAACTCAAGTACCTCCTCGGTAACATATCCTTGAATAATACTTGCCTCTGGTCGATAACGGTTCCTAACATATCCTTTCAAGAAACCCATGTATCTCTCGAATGGATACATGTCTCGTAGAAACACTGGTCCGCAAGCCTTTATTTCTGCAACAATATGAGTTACCAAATGAACCATAACATCAAAAAACGAAGGAGGAAAATACATCTCAAGTTCGCAAATGGTGAGAATAATATCACTTTGCCATTCATCTAACACTTCCGGGTCGATCACTTTTGAATGAATCATCTTAAAAAACAAGCAAAGCTTAGTGATCGTGTGTCGAATGCGGTCTGGCAATATTCCACGAATTGCAATTGGAATAAGTTGTGTTATTAAAATATGACAATCGTGCGACTTCATACCGAGTAACTTCAAGTCATCCATCGACACCAGCTTCTTGATATTTGAAGAATACCCAGATGGAACCTTAACACCATGCAAACATTGACAAAATTTGGTTTTCTCAGCCTTTGACATCGTATAACAAGCTGTAGGGAGACACATACGACTCCCTTCTCTTTCAATTGGAGCAAGCTCTGGTCTTATTCCCATTTCAACCATATCCTTTCGAACATTAACCCCATCTTTTGTTTTCCCTAAAATATTCAACAATAATCCTATTAAGCTATCACATACATTTTTCTCAATGTGCATAACGTCAAGACAATGTCGAACTTGCAAGAGCTTCCAATATGGCAAATAAAAAAAAATAGACTTTTTTTTCCATATGTTGGTTGAATTGGTTCTCTTTCGTTTTCCAAACACATTGTTTAAATCTTGAACTCGGGATAAGACAGCTTCTCCATCTAATGGTCTTCGTAAGACTCCTAACTCATTGTTTCCATCAAACAACTCTTTTCTTCTACGGTATGGGTGATTCCTTCGAAGCGATCTTCGATGTCCCATATATACCATCTTCCTACAATTTGGCAACCACTTTGAGTGGGTATCATCTTCACAAACAGGACATGCCTTGTATCCTTTTGTACCGTATCCAGATAAGTTACCGTATGCAGGGAAATCACTTATGGTGCAAAAAATCATAGCTCTCAATAGAAAAGTTTCCTTCTTGTATGCATCAACCACTTGAACGCCTGGATTCCACAACGTTTTCATGTCTTCAATCAATGGTTCCAAATACACATCGATGTCATTTCCCGGTTGTTTTGGACCTTGTATTAACAATGACATCATTATGTACTTTCGTTTCATGCATAACCAAGGTGGAAGATTATAGACACATAAAAGAACTGGCCATGTGCTGTGACGACTACTCATGTTTCCAAATGGTTTATTCCGTCTGAGCTAAGTCCAAATCGTATATTTCTAATTTCATCTCCAAAGTTTTCAATATCATCAACATTTCTCTACTGAGGCGAGTCAGCCACATGTCGTAATTTCCCATCTTTTTTACGCTCTTCGGCATGCCAACGTAACAATTTTGCATCTTTAGAATTAGCAAATAATCGTTTCAACCTAGGTATAATGGGCAAATACCATAATATTTTAGCAGGGGGGCCATTCTTCGTCACATCACAATTGAGTTCCTTTTCAGTTGTTTCCTTATACCTTGATATATTACAAACAGGACACTTGTGTAGGTCTTTTTTGTCATTTGTATACAATACACAATCATTCGGACATGCGTGTATTCTTTTGATTTCCAATCCCATTGGACAAATCAATTTTTTTGCTTTGTACACTGAAATAGGCAACTCATTATCTTCCGGGAGAAAATCATGCACAGCCTCTAAAATATCTGTAAAACATTTATCACTCATCCCGTTAGCTGCCTTTACGTCAAACAATCTCAACAATGCACTTAGTTTGCTAAACTTTTTACACCCGGCATATAACGGTTTTTCTGCATCGACAAACAATTCTTGAAACTTGGCATGATTCTCATAATCTATTTCACCCTCCAAATCGTGTAGCATGTCATCTAAGTTATCCTGCCCGCTATCGTATGAGTCAGCGCCATCGGCCTCGCTAGCATCTAAATCCACCGGGTCATCCTCGGATAATAATTCACCATGCCTTGACCAACAAGTATACCGTTCTACAAATCTATTTGATATCAAATGTCCTAATATTTCATTAGAGTCACTATACGTAAGTATATTGTTACACTCTTCACACGGACAAGATATTGTTGATTTTCCTTTATTTTCTCGATCATTCTCAGCAACTTTAATAAACTCATACAAATTGGTTATATATTCCTCTGAATTTCGATCTATCTTGTACATCCATTTACTTCGATCCATCTAGAATTTTGACATTATATAATTTTGTTGTTTTTGATTCAATAACAAAAGAAAAATAATTCCGACAAAGAAAATTTGATTAATGAACAAAAGGAGTGAAAGCAAGCTTTCGTTCGACTTTGAGTGGTATGGTTAACACACTCGAGGTTCAATAACAAAACAAAATCAGATAAAAATAACGAAAACACAAATATTTTTGGTGTCACTTGAGTTCAAGTGACTTTTTGATGTTTTTTTTAGTTTTTATAATATATTTAAATAAAAATACAACTTTAAAAAAATGAAAGGATCTTCAAATAAATCTACCACATGCCATGACGACTACTTAAAAAGGAAATCCTAACTTACACTTTAAGGAAATAAAGAAAAAAACATACCTTACTTGCACGAGTCAATCAAGCTAGTAGCATCATCTTTGTGACAACATAATTTCCAAAAACAGTCCTACAAATATAAAGAGGTTATATGTTAACAAAACTTAGATAGTACATAGAATCGTGTATCGTGTTGAAATTTTTTGAGAGTTCAAGTTAACTCGATCGACCGAATAAGACATCTTTTATATTTCTATAGTACTTTTTTACTTTATATTTTAAATCTTTTATATTTTTATAGTACTTTTTTACTTTATATTTTAAAAAGTATGTCTTTATTTATGTTTATAATACAAACTTTATACTTTTATATTTAAGGATTTATTTAATATCAACACAAACTTTTTTTATACTTTATATCAAAAAGCCTTAATTTACGTTTCATTTATATTCAACATTAAAAAGCCTTAATTTACGTCTTCATTTTTTTATACTTTCTTTCTTTCGTTTTTTTTGGCCATATTTATACTTTCTTTCAACATCAAAACACAAAACACCCCGTCGACTTAGATCTGCTCTTCAACATCAAAACACGTGGGCCCGGCGTTCAAGAAGGATCTGGTGTTTTTCTGATAATTCCCATCTGCTACACTTTATGGTGGGTTTGATTTGACTTAGATCTAATCTAAGGTTCGTCAAAACACATGGTGATTTAATATTAAAGCTTGTTTGATTGTTGTATTCCTTTTACTAAATATGACAATTTGTTGAATCAGAACGTTTTTACAAAAAGAAAACCTGGTGACACAGCCTTGTTTGAAGAAAGAAGGATCTGGTGTTTTTCTGATAATTCATATCAAGATGGTTAAAGACCTTTCCAGTGTCAAGTAATTTTCTTCCTTTTTGACGTTTTTATTTATGTTTTATTTTTATTTTTAATTTTAGGCTTTTCTGAAATGGGTAGGATTAGAAATGTGATTTTGTTGTACTATTTAATGTTTAGTTTGATGCTATGTGAATTGGGTATGATTTCATCGGAGTTGTAATGATCTTGAGAAAGTAATGAAATCAGTAGGATTAAAAATGTTATTTTGAAGTCGCAATACTAATATTGAGGGGTGCTTGGTTGAATTAATAAGCTGATCCAAAGGGAATCAAACTCACACAAAAGCTGAACTTTTATTAATCAAACTCGAATTTAAATAAAAAGTAATAATAACAAGAGGGGTACAAATGGTTTTTGAGCGAGGACATGTGAGCTTATAAAAACATAAGCCCAAAACCAAATAAGCCATAAGCTTTAGTGGTGACGTGTTCTTATGTTTCATTTGGTGTTAATTTTGGCGAAATACTTTCTTGTATGTGTTCTTGACCGTTAGTAAGCTAAAGGTTTTAGTGGTGACGTGTTCTTATGCATTTGCTTGTATATTCTTTGCAACAAAGGAAGTTAACTTTACTGCAGTGTCTGCTACTTTTAAGTTTCTAGCAGTGAATGATGATTTTTGCCATTTGATTGGGGATGCATTTGCTTTCTGTGCAATTTTCATTTGTAGGCATGTGTAAGAATATCTGTGAAAGTGTAGATTCTGAGTAACTTTGGGTTGTATGCTGGTTTAAGTCATGTGGGTTTTTATAAGGTGATTAGTTTTATGTGTGTGGGTGAATAATTTAGTTCATGTGTTGCAGCTATACCACAAAGCAGTCGTTTTGTATGCTGAACTAGCTGAAACAGTTTAAATTCATAATGGTGCTGAGGAGAACAAAGAGGCCATTAGGAAATCTAGAGGGGAGGAGGACGAGGACTTCCGGATCTTGGAATACCAAGCACAGAAAGGAAACGCTGTAGATATCTAGAGGTTAGGCGCGATCATGTGAAGGCGTTGTCGTGGTTTTCAAAGGCTGTGGACAAGGGTGAACCTAGGTCTATGGAACTTCTTGGAGTAAGTTTGCTGAAACTCGGTACCAGTATATTATGTTTCTTGATTGCTGTAATAAGCTGCGAATCCCTCGTATAGGTCAAATTAGGTTTGTTACCCCTTTTGTAATTTATCTACCTATTTTGTTCCATTTAGCGTATATTTATGAATGCCACTTTTAGCCTAACCAATTTTCAGGTCTGTTAAGAAAAAAATAAAAAATAGGGGTACACAACGGCTTACTATGATGGCTGTTAACGATGCATATTCTTTTTTTTATTCCTAACCTGGATTCTCTTTCTTCTCTCCATTACTTCCAACATATTGAACATGGTGCAATGTATGCTAGAGTAGTTGGCACTTAGAAAATTTAGTATTTTGTGTAAACTATATTATCAACAAAGCTTTAAACCATATATATTTATTTTGGCGTCCAACTGCCGTATTGAAAAGCCCTTTTCTTTGGACAAAGTTACAGCTTTTGTAAACCATAGACACAGTTGTAGAATTTAAACAGGATGATGAACTAGGACAGTTGGTGTATGGCTACCTAAAGAATGCACACTTGTGGTCGAGGACCTAAAGTTCCTTTCATAGATGATATAGTGTATTTTTCAGTCCTACATTTGTGTGCTACGGCTATTTGTATTTTTCCATTACTTGTTTTTTACTGCTCATAATTTTCCGGATGACTTTTTCATACCAATTAATTTATGATATAGCCAAGGTTATTGATTTAGTTCTTGTGATTTTCATTGCAGACAAAAGAATACTTTGAGAAGGCTGCTAAAAATGACGAAGCCGGTGGTCATTACAACTTGGGTGTAATGTTTCTCAAAGGAATTGGCGTGAAGAAAGACGTGAAGCTTGCTTGCAATTATTTCATAGTAGCCGCTAATGCTGGTCAACCAAAAGCATTTTATCGGCTGGCAAAAATGTTCCACACTGGTATATGGCTAAAGAAGAATATTTCACTGGTATGTGTTCGTTATAGGCATATTATCCCTAAAACAGGACAATGAATTATTAGGCTAAAGGGAAATGATTGAAACACACGTAACTTACTGAAACACACGTAACTTATTATCCCTAAAACAGGACAATGAATTATTAGGCTAAAGGTCACATGATAATGCAGGGCCTTACACTCGGGGGGAAGTGGTCGCAATTGCTTTGCTTTAACTATAAAAATTGCTGATTAAACAGCGTCACATGGTATGAAAGGGACCCATAGGTTGCTAGTATTAGCAGTTTTTATAAACACGGGTTTTGTTTTACGGGTCAAATAGTATGTCACCTATTCCTGCAGGGCTGCTGGTTTTGTATACTTGCGTCAAATAGTATGTAGAATGCATTTTAAGCTGTAGGGCCTTAAACTCACTGTTAGTTTGCTTATTAAGCTGTATTGAATAATACATGTGGTTTGTGATTGAGTTTGTGATATCAGTAATGGATTTGTGTAGATGTTCGGAATGTAGTGGTACACTAAACACAGACGTCGGATATATGCCCTTACGGTAAGTTTCAACCTCGGGCCTAGGGATAGACGAGAATTTGGGTTTGGGATTTTTAAAATACGGCAAAGTAGAACATATTTTATCAACTGAAACTACTCTAAGCGTCATATGTGAAATGTGAACATATTGACCAGGTATTCATTAATCGTTTACATGAAAACCTGCTGATTAGCGTAGAAAGCATAAAGCGCATGCTGAGACCAGGGGAGGAGATCCGTTTACTTAGCGAAAGAGTCGGAGGAAACCAGCTTTAGACCAGGGGCGGATGCATATAAACGAAACAGAAATTTTACAACTAGAAAGTAACTACTGTAGTTCCATTCCAAATTCAAGGTGCCAAAAATGATAACGAAAAGTATACTGGAATGAAGGCAGTTATTTATGTGACAGAAGGCGTCGTTCTGCAGTTGTGTAGTAAGCATGTAGTATTATTTATAATTTCTTGAACGTTAGTTTTTTTTAACTAAGCCTCTAACTTGTGTATTAGTTGAAATATCTGTAATTGACTTCTTCAATCATTTTGTAATGATACTGAGTTTTTAATTTCATATCATTGGTATTATTTATGACAATAAGAATTAAAAGAAAGTGTAACATACCTTTAAATATCTGTTGGATTGGGTCATTTAAAGCTGTCATTTATTGTGGGTTTGAGTAAAGGGTGTAAAGAAAAAAATTGCAGGCAGGATGTATAAGAATGTGCAGGTAGGCCAAAAATGGTAAAAAAAATGAAGAATTTTGTGTTTTTAGCCCGTTACTGTGACTTGTTTGGGAATTGGACGTTTGAGGCTATAATAGAGCCCTGTTTTCTGAATGGGGGATCTATGAGGGTAGAATAGATCCCTGTTTTTTGGAAGGAAACAGGGGTTTATGGATTTACTAGAATAGAGCCCTGTTCCATACTTAGAAACATGGCTGTATAGGTTTCAAAAAGAAGGGGAATCCCTTTAGACCCCCTTTTTTTCAAATAAGGGGCTTTATTAGGGGGGCTTTATACCCATTTGTGTAGTAGTGAGTCTTGAGACATATGTGTCTAGTTAGATGTTCTGTAAAACTGCTACTGTTAATAAAAAACTAATTCATATAAATGAATAGATAACATGTGGATCATCAGTGACACATTGAATCATAATATTCGTACAAAGCTTTGTAATTATGACATGGGTTAATTTTACAATTGGTAACTTTTCATTTCGAGCTTATTAGATGGACCTTCATATGCTTTGGCATTTAATTCTAACAAGGTTTTAAACCCGCACTCCGCAGCGGAGCGAGGGAAAAGAATTTAGGCGTACCTTTGTTGAGACGCGTTTGTTTCTATAAAAAAAACGTAAAATGTATACCTTTTATATCTCACCTTCAAAATAACATAAGGATTTGGCATAAGCTTAGTTTTTAATGTTTTATATGATGCTCAGCCCTAGTAGTTCCATGTATACTTAATATACTTATTTTAACTCATAACTTTATCGAAACATCTCGACACCACTAAATAGTTTCAACCGGATTTGAAGTGGAGAAGGAGGCGCGGGAATCGGAGTTCCTTCTGGTGTGACAGGAGTAGGCTCCTCTTGCCTTTTCAACTCGTTAATCTTATTCTGTATTGGCCCGTGTTCAGCCTTTGCACTTCGTCTCATCTACCCGAATGGCTCGACTTGAAAAGAATTATCCCGCTAACGTGTGCAAATTTATTTAGAACCGAATTCACTTAAACCAGTTAACCATAAAAAAAATCAAATATCAAAAATCATAAACACTAAATGTATACCTTCTTGCCAAAAGATCTATAAACCTATTAATCTTATAAACTCCATGAGCTGATTATCCCGTTTGTAACCATTCCATATAACTGCAACACAACACATCAAATAAAACCTAAATAAGTATAGGTTTTGATTGAATGGTTTTATAAGGCACCGTTTGATGTGTGTGATTTGTTGTTGGGTGAGAAACCACTGAAAAAAAAATGAGGAGGTCGGTGGAATAGGATAAATAATGTGACCAGGAAATAAAGTTCCATTATGAACAATGAAGAGGTGGAATACAGATGGCATACAAAGAGGGCGAGTGAGGGAAGGAAAAAGTAGAGTGGGAAGGGCATGCTTTGGATATGTGAACTTCGTGAAAAGTAATATGTACAAGGCGTGAAAGAGAGGTTTGAAACATAAACAATTTTATAAACTATCCCGGGATGATCCAAACGACACAAATCATAAAGCAAAACGACATCAATTCCTTCGATACGACGTCGTTTGCTTCACCAATTAATATATATTATAATACAGGTGATGTTATCCAAATTGATGCTTGGAAAAGTGCTTGTGGTAAACTTGGTATGTATTTTAATTGGGCGTTTTCTGATTACAAAATAGGCAAAATATTACTTAGAGTTTCATGGTAAAACCTTTCATCTTTTATTTGAAAATACATCAAAGACTTTATTCTGATGGAAGAACTATTCCACAATATCCGCAAATACAGTATTTTTCTTGTGCTACGCGGTGTTTGGTTGATAGTAAATAAAGAGCCAAGAAAGTTATACAAATTTTTGGAAGCTAAAGTGCAAATTTCGGCTTTTGACTTTAAAAAGGGCAATTTTGCCACTGAGTGAAAACTTATGATAGTTTTGCCATCGGACTAAATAGTGCAAGCTAACCGTCATGGTTTTCATAGTTACTTTAACGACCTAAAAATACCACTTTTCATTAAACAAAATTCTCTCAAAGTTAATTCTTTTTACCTAAAAAAACCTGTCACCGGCGTTTCAATTCCGGCGGGATCAGACGCCACCAATCCAATCCTTTTATTGATATAATCGTTCCTCAATTTCTTTGTCGAATTCCATTCGCTGTATAATGATTTTTAATTGTTTGATCCCTTGATTGGATTATCGATTAATCATTCTTATACGGCTCGACGATCCTTCGAAAAGAAGCGATTAGTCCTTAAAAGGTTTTCATAATGGTGTTCACCAAGAACTCCCTTCAATCCAAAGCGGACCAAACCATAAAGATTTCTAAATCTGTTTATGTCACTAATTTTCCGGAGGGATGTACGGTTACAGAATTGTGGAAGGCGTGTAGTGCTTATGGTACCGTGGTGGATGTTTTTATTCCTACGAAAAGTTCCAAAGCCGGGAAAAGGTTTGCTTTTGTCAGATTCATTAAGGTATTCAATCTTGATCGATTGGTCGCGAATCTTAACACCATATGGATAGGTCGTTTCCACCTTTATGCTAACCCGGCTAGGTTTGAGAGGCCTTCGAAATCCAATCCTCCTTTACAGAATAATGCGGTTGCGGCTTCCAGCCACTCATGGGGGGCTGATCAGGGTCAAGGTAAGTCTCAAGGTGGGGCTTATGTGAAAGTGGTTAACGAGTCGGTCACGGCTGTGAAGGGTGTTTGGAATGCTCATTATTCTGATGCTCCAACAATGGTCCTTGACGACTCTTGCGTGGTTCAGCGTAACCTTGAAAACTTTGTCTTGGGAGAGGTTAAGTGTTTTTCTTCTATTGAAAATCTTCGTGAGCTGTTAACAGTAGAGGGTTTTAGTAATGTCAATTTGTCTTACTTGGGAGGTCTGTGGGTTATGATGGAGTTAGACTCGAGCAACACTAAGAATAAGATCATGAAACATGTGGGTGTGGCCTCGTGGTTTAGTTGTTTGTGCAACGCTCAATCTGATTTTGTTTCGAAGGACCGGGTTGTTTGGGTTGACATTGAGGGTGTTCCGTTGCATGCTTGGTCTCGTAAGACGTTTGAAAAGATTGGCACGAGATGGGGAGAATTGGTGGAACTTGAAGACTGCAACGATGATATGTTTGCGCGAAAACGAATATGTATCAAGACTAAGCAAGAGGACAACATTCTTGATAAATTTAAGATTGTTGTTCAAAGGAAGGCATATGTGATTCGTGCTAAAGAACTTTGTGTTTGGTCCCCTGTGTTTAAAGAAGCTAAAGTCACTATGTACTGTTCGGATGATGAATCCGATAAAGGAGCTATACCGAATTCTGGGAACGATGGGGTCAATAGTAACCATGGTCTTTTTGATGCCGAAAGTGATATAGAAGGAGTCTCTGAAACTAACTTTGGAATTCAGGTAGATGAAACGAATTTTGATCAAGAAAAGTCGGTGAACGCTAAGGAGCAGCCAAGGGCCGATAAGGAGATGTCCAGTGATCCTTTTGATATTTACAACCTCCTTAATAAGAAAAAAGAAGCCGTTAACGATTCTGTTTCGAGTCCTAGTCTATCTCATCCTCCAGGTTTCACCCTTGATAAGGATGGACAATACCCTGTTGTTCAGGAGGAGAACTTACCGGCTCAACCTTCCCCCCTTTGTCACTCCGAAGGTCTTAATTCACGTGTTTTGCAGGATGGGTCACCAGTCACTGAAGCCACCATCTCGGATGATTTGTTTAAGGAACGTAATCTGAAAAAAGGAGGTTCGATTTTGGAGGTTTTAGACGGGATGATCAAGGTTGGTCAAGCTATGGGTTTTTCGATGAGAGGTTGTGTGAAAGACATGGAGCTCATCATTGGTTCACAAGGAGTTTGTGAGGGGCTCCAATGAATTGTCTTTCATTGAACATATAAGGCCTTGGATCCGGGGCTAAAAAAAACATGGATTCGGGAGTTAAACATAAAGCACAAGGTGAGTTTTTTGTCTATTCAGGAAACCAAGTCAGATTCGATTTCTGATATGGAGGTTAAGCTGTTATGGGGAAATAGTACGTTTCAATATTCGGCTAGTGAAGCGGTTGGTAATTCCGGGGGTATTCTTTGCGTTTGGGATCCTAACGTTTTCTGTAAACTTCATCATACCATTTCGGACTATTTTGTTGCTTTATTTGGGACATGGATTCCAAGCAATATGGGTATTCTTATTATTTCGGTTTATGCTCCACAATCTCAGGTGGAGAAACGTTTGTTATGGAACTACATTACTTCGCTCATATCTCAATGGAATGGTGAATATATGGTTTTGGGGGATTTCAATGAAGTTCGTTCTGAAAGCGAACGTATGGGGTCGATTTTTAATATTCAAGGAGCAAACGAGTTCAATAACTTTATTACTGATTCGGGCCTTATAGATATTCCGTTGGAAGGTTATTCGTACACATGGACCCATCCGTCGGCTTCTAAAATGAGTAAGCTAGATCGGTTCTTGTTAAGCGAAGGGTTAATTTCCTCCTTTCTTTCATTGTCTGCTATTTGTCTCGATAGACATCTTTCTGACCACCGGCCTATCTTACTTCGGGAAGTGATGGCCGATTATGGTGCTACTCCTTTTAGGCTGTATAATTCTTGGCTTGGATGGGAGGGTTTTGATCAAATGGTGACTAAGGTTTAGGTCTCGACTGTCCTTAATGATCGAAATGGGATGGTTCGATTTACCAAGAAGCTTCAAATTTTAAAAAAAGAAATTCGGAAATGGGTTGCTGCTTCGAAGGTTAAACATGCGGCTATGGCTAAGGACATTAAACATAAATTGAGAGATATTGATACTAAGTTAGAACAAGGAGGGGCATGTGATGATGTTATATTATCTCGTGTGGAGTTGTTGAATAAACTTCACGATATTCAGTCAAATGAAGCCCGTGATCAGTTTCAGAAGGCCAAGGTCCAATGGGCTATAGAGGGGGACGAGAACACCAAGTTTTTTCATGGTATCATTCATCGGAAACGTGCTAATCTGTCTATCAAGGGGGTTATGGTTGACGGTGATTGGGTTGATGAACCAACTTGCGTTAAATCTGAATTTGAGTCTCATTTTTCTGCTCGGTTCCAAGACCCGGGTCCGTGTAGTAACAGAATCAACTTTAGCTTCCCTGTTTGCGTCACACCCGATCAAAATTCCGAGTTGGAGAAACCTTTGTCTCCTGATGAAATTCGTGATGCCGTTTGGGCTTGCGGAGCTAATAAATCGCCTGGTCCGGATGGATTTACTTTTGAGTTTTTCCGTAAGTTTTGGAATCTTATTGGGCCGGACATGTGTTGTGCGGTGGAGTGGTTCTTCTCTCACAACTCGTTTACTAGAGGGTGTAACTCTTCTTTTATCGCCCTCATCCCGAAAGTTTCTGAACCCAAATTCGTGAGTGATTATAGGCCTATTAGTCTTATCGGGAGTCTTTACAAGGTTGTTACTAAGATCCTCGCTTTACGCCTCTCTCTGGTGATTCCTGATCTTATTTCGGATGTTCAAACCGCGTTTCTTCCCAATAGACAGATTCTTGACGGCCCTTTCATCCTTAGCGAGTTACTCTCTTGGTGTAAATTAAAGAAGAAACGTATCATGCTTTTCAAGGTCGACTTTGCAAAAGCTTATGACTCTATCCGTTGGGACTATTTGGATGACGTTCTTGCTGCTTTTGGTTTTGGGTCTAAGTGGCGTTTTTGGATTAAAGGGTGTTTACTCAAGGGCATGGCGTCTATTCTTGTTAACGGGAGTCCTACATCCGAGTTTGAATTTTTTCGTGGCTTGAAACAAGGTGACCCCCTTGCTCCTTACCTTTTCATATTGGTCATGGAGGCGTTTCATTTATCTATTTCGAGGGCTGTTGAGGCGGGTTTTTTCTCCGGTATTAAGGTTGACCAATCTCTCACTTTATCTCATCTTTTCTACGCGGATGATGCGGTCTTCATTGGTGAGTGGTCGAATGAAAATTTACAGAACATTAGACTTATGCTACAATGTTTTTCATCGGCTTCAGGTTTGGTTATAAATCTTAAAAAAAGTCATCTTCTTGGTATTGGAGTTCCTAATGCCACTATTTCTAGTGCGGCTGCTTCTCTTGGTTGTGCGATTTTGAAATTGCCGTTCAAATACCTTGGTGTCCCTATTGGAGGGAACATGTGTAGGATTAATGCGTGGGAAGACTCAATCGGTAGGATTAAAGCTAGGTTATCAAAGTGGAAGCTTAAAACTCTTTCTATTGGGGGTCGGCTTACACTTATTAAGTCGGTGTTAGGCTCTTCCCCAGTTTATTACATGTCTTTATACAAAGTTCCAAAAGGTGTGCTAAATGTGATGGAGTCCTTACGTCGGAATTTTTTTAACGGTATGCATGAAGACGATAGAAAGATCACTTGGGTACAATGGGCTAAAGTTCTTGCTTCTAAAAAACATGGCGGGTTGGGAGTTTCTAGTTTTTTTGCTTTGAATAGGGCACTTCTCTTTAAGTGGGTTTCGAGGTTTCTTAATCAGGATGATTCTCTGTGGTTCCGTTTTATTTCCGCTGTATATGGCAGCAACCTTCAAAATCAATCTTCTCAACACCCTTCGATCTGGAATATGATTGTTAAGGAGGTTAAAGCTCTAAAGTCTCAAGGCGTGGATTTGTTAGCCCATTGCAAGCTCCGGGTTGGGTATGGTACGCGTATTAAATTCTGGAGTGACCTTTGGATTGGGGAGTCCCATCTCCATCTCCTTTTTCCTAGACTTTATGCGTTGGATACTAATAAGGAGTGTTCGGTTGCTGATAAAATCCAAGGTCCTCTGTGTGGTTCTTTTAGGCGTACGGTTCGGGGTGGTGTCGAATCTCATCAGTTGGAACAGCTCCGCACCCTCATCCAGTCCGTTACTTTGTCTCCTGTTGACGACCAGTGGAGGTGGGATTTGAATGGGGAAGGGACTTTTCACGTCAAAGACGCTCGTCAGGCCATTGACGACTACTTTCTTCCTAAGGCGCCCGTTGCTACGCGTTGGATAAAACTAGTTCCTAACAAGGTTAACATCTTTACTTGGAGGCTTCACCTTGATCGTCTCCCCACGAGGGTGAATCTTGTCCGAAGGGGTGTTCAGATCCCGTCCATTTCTTGTCCGATTTGTGATCAAGAGCAAGAAGACGTGTCCCATTTTTTTATAGGTGTGCTGTTGCTAGAGACGTTGCTCGTCTCATTTGCCGTTGGTGGAACGTGCCTTGGTCTCCGGTTAGCTCCTATGCGGATTGGCTGGCTTGGTTAAATTCGATTCGTTTGGGGTCCAATCACAAAGGGCTCCTGGAAGGTGTCTTCTATGTCGCTTGGTGGAGTTTATGGTTCTTTCGCAATCAACTTCTCTTTACGAACAAGAATCTTCGAAGGGATGTTCTTTTTGACGATATTGTGTTGCGATCCTTTTCATGGAGTCGGGCTCGTTGTAATTTTTCTTTTTCTTGGGATAGTTGGCTTCAACATCCTTATTTAGTTGTTTTGTAATCTCTCTAGCTCCTTGCTAGTTTTTTAATCAAAGTTGCCGTTCAAAAAAAAAAATAGTGCAAGCTAACCCTGACGTTTTGTAACTTTCTTTAACTTTTTATGTTATCTCCCCTCATGTGCCGCCATGCACATGAGACAATTTTTGTCATTTCAAGCTATCTTTACTTTTTCTTCTTCCTCACTTTCATTTTCCAAGAACACCACCACCATTACCGCCGTCGTCGTCACCATTAAACACTTAATTTTTTTTCTCTTTGTTTGGGTATACCACCAGTAGCAGCACTAGAATAAACAAAATAAATGGAACGCAACTATTTTGTGTATTCTGGTGGTGCTACCGATGGTATGCCCAACAAAAAAAAAATTAAGTGTTTTTTTCCAACAGGGGTAGAGTGAGTAAAGTTGGCGGTGAGAAGAAATATTTCCTCGTTCATCCTTTTAGTCGTGATTTAAAAAGTGATATGTATTTGACCGATGAGTTTAGGATGTTTGCTTTCAAGATTCGTCCTTGTTCCCAATCATATTCACATGATTGGACTGAAGGCCCGCTTGTTCATCCAGGAGAGAATGCACGAAGGCGAGATCCATGAAAAATTCATTATACTTGTGTCCCTTGTCCTGATTTTAAGAAAGGACAGTGTCGACAAGGTGATCTTTGTGAATTTGCTCATGGGATTTTTGAGTGCTCGCTACACCGTGCCCAATACAGGTTGTCGGTTATGTAAAGATGGAAACTTTTGTGCCTGACGTGTTTTTTCTTTGCACCCTCACCCTGGCTTATCTCCAACGCACCCATATTCATCAAAGGGCTTTTTTTATTATTGAGGCCCTTATTGTTTATCGTCTCCTACAATAGTGTCACCACAATCTCATATAGCCGCTTTTAGTCCGCAAAATTAAACATGAAAATGAGATAAAAGAATAGAACTTGGTAAAGATTAATACAGTCCCCGATAATTGTCTTTTTTTGCATAGTTTTGCTGGGGTTTTTTAGCAAGTTATAATAAATGGAAAGCAACTATTTTGTGATTCTAGTGGTGCTACTGGTGGTATACCTAAACAAAGAGAAAAAAATTCAGTGTTTAATGGTTATGGAGACGACGACGGTGATGGTGGTGGTGTTCACGAAAAATCAAAGTGCGGAAGAAGAATTGCGGATAACTTGAAGTGACGAAAATGCCCTCATGTGCATGGCACATGAGGGGAAGAAAAAAAAAAGTTAGAGAAAGTTACAAAACATCGACTCATAGGTTAGTTTGGACGATTATAACTAGTTCGATGGCAAAATTGCCAAAAGTTCCTACTCAGTGCAAAATTGCTGTTTTTTCAAAGTAAAGGGACGAAATTTGCACTTTACCCTTTTGGAACTTGATCAATACTTTTCATATATGTTAGATAATAAAGGTCAACCTATTTATTATGACCATTTAGTATGTTGGGTTTTATAAGTCTATTTGTATCCAATGTTTGTATATTGTACTCTTTTCGTCTCCTAATTATAATCAAACGAAAAGAAACACACCGTTTAAGAAAAATACTCCCTCCGTCTCATAATTATTGTCCACCAATAAAAAAACATAGATTTTAATAAAAACATCACTTTTTCAGTTATCTCTCTTATTTTTTTATACAATAATAATTTTACCGTTAATCAATTAAGTTACAACTTCTTTAATGTTTGTAATACTACCTCGAAGTGAGAGTAATATGGTTAATTTAATATACATTTTTTTATCTATTTTTGGAAGTGAACTATTAATTTGGGACATCCGAAAATAGTAACATTAACTATAATTTTAGGGCGGAGGGAGTATTACATTTACAACTTTTTATCTCTTACCCTTTGCGCAAAAACAGTGTTACCCTTAACCAAAAATAAAAACTTTTTCAAAGTTTGTAATTAAATTCTTAAGGGATGGCATTAAGGTAAACTTTATTTAAATTCCCTATCTATATTTAGAAGTGGTAAACTAATTTGGGACAACCTAAAATAAAAACATGGAATATAATTACGGGATGGAGAAAGTAACATTTTCTAGCTTTTTTTTTAAATTTATATGGTACCAATCCTTGCTATTCATTTTTTAGCCAAAAAAAAACTCATTTTCATCTCTCTTTTAAAAATTAAATATCTCACAATTCTTCAATTGTTACGTAAGACGAAACATACCATCACGATAAGATCTAAATCATCTTTCAATATAGGGGCATTTCTCTATACTTTCTATTAACCTTTTTTTTATATTTTTTCAATTACGTATGAAAAATCATATATGGTTTGTATCGCTTTATGACATCATATACGATTTGCGACTCAAATCAAATATGTTTTTTCTCAGACGCGATTGAAAAAAAAATCATCAAAAGAATATCGATGCCAGTCTAATGAAAAAAATTATATATGAAACATGCCATCATGAGGGGGAATTACATCATCTTTTTGTATATTTTATTATTTTTTATAAAAAAATTTTGTTTTTTTCTCATTCACGTCTGAAAAAATTATATGTGATTTTATGAAATCATATATGATTTTCAATATGAATCATATATGATTTTCTCAGACGTACGTGAGAAAAAATTCATCGAGAGTATATCGAAGTGCCCGTGTAATGAAAATTAAAATAATACTTGTCGTGATGGTGTATTTTTTTGGTTAACGATTTAGTGTTTGCAGGATATTTTTTTTTAAAGAGGTATAAAGTGGTTTTAGTTATAAAAATTGAGTAGATATGATTGGTTTGTTGGATATAAAGTATATTATGGCTCCATGAGGTGTGTTGAAAGTTACGAATTTGGTTCATTTTTTATATTTTATATCAATTGTGATCCTTGTGGTTTTAACATGTCTTGGATTCAGTCTATTTCCACATGAAATTATCAAAATACATCTATTAAAAATATATATAAAAAGTTGAAGGTAAGGGTATTTTGATCATTTCACATATCTTATTAGACAAATTGAACTAAATCTGAAACATGTTAAAACACGAAGAATCAGATAAAAAATAAAAAATAAACCATATATTTCAACAAACCACAAACACCATTTATGTACTTAATTAACCCCTATACTAATCTCAACTCATCAAGAGGTATAGAGAAAATTTCGTTGTTTGTTAAGATCGGATCCTTTTCTTGTTCACGTATTGACGAACGTTGTTTGTTGTTTGAATATGTCTATTAGTTTGGTTGTCGTGTAGCTTAGTAAGTTGTTTCAAATAATTATTGGTTAAGCTTGTATTTTTTAGTGTCGAATGTTGACGGAAATAGAAACAAAAACAAAAGAATAAAAAAACTAATGAGGTAAGATCGAAATATATTTGATTTTCTTAACTTAGTATAACCTGGAATTACAATTAGGGTTTGGTAATCCACTTACATCATCTATAAGTTTTTATATAGTTTCTATTTGTTCTCTGTATTTGATCATCTAGTCATCTCTTGTTTTCTGGCCTTTATATTGATATTATCTTCGATATAATATTATTCGATCTCTTCGTTCAATCTTTAGGTAGTTTGAGTGTTTTGGTGTTTGTAATTAGGTGATTGGATCAACCTAGTTGAGATAGTATTTATTGTGTGTTGCTAGCACTAGCTTTAGGACTAGCTTGTACAATATTCGTTCTTTGAGTAAGAAGCATCAAATAGGTTGTTGGTTGGGTACAACCTTGGTTATTCAGGTTTTTTTATATCGATTATACTTATACTACGAATCCTTAATATGAATATTATATATCATTTTCATGTTATCATTTTTCAATTGATGTTAGCAACTTGAGTCACGTGGTTCTTAACATGTTTGTTTTAGCAATGTGAAAATCAAAGTTTATTTTTCATGAAGGCTTACCGTTTATCGGCATGTAATAGAAAATGTTTTATACAAAACTCAATTGTTTCTTACACATGTAAATGCACAAAACAAACCTTAATAACACTGACCCGTCGCAATGAAGAATGAATCATCGATACTTATTTTCAACAAAAGCAAAAGATATTTATTGTTTTAGGAATACTTTGACTTGGAATTTTGTATGCTACTAAATCTTAGATCGAGACGAATGTTCCATATTTATGAAGTGCATACAAATAATATCCAATTAATCTATAAGATTTAAACTCGTTTAAACGAACTTAAAACGGATAAAATCTTTTAATTTCATAAAGCCGGCGTGATGGTTTAATTTTAGAAAGAAAAAATTTGCATCTAATATATATAGCTTAGCCCAGAACCTTTCATATTTATTAATGATAGCTATAAACATTTTGTCACAAATCACAACAAGTGTTTAACACAAGGAATTATGACACTACATTGACTTTAAAATGCTTCTTGGAGACTACGACTATAAATAATAGGCTAGCTAAAACAACAAATAACTCTATGATGTTGTTTTGTGAAATAAATAACTCTAAATAGCAAAAAGTTTCAAGTACAGTTAAAAATACTCTCTTTTTAGGAAAATAATCTGTAGAATTACTTTACATGTCATTTAGATCACACTCTCAATTTTATTAGTTTGTTTTCGTTGGTTTCTAATTGTTTTCCAATGATTTAAAACTTACTTTGAAATTTATTTATATTATTTACAAAATTCATTCTGATTGCTTCACAATAAATCTTTTAGAATTAATATCAAAATTCATATTATAACCACAAACAAAAACAAAGTAAGCTAAATGATTAATTTTAGGATTTTAGCATCTCAAACTGTCACCTTGAGCTACATATGGATCATATAGCTAGGCCACAATATACAATAACGTCGGGGTTTAATTAGTTGAAAAATGAGATTGTGTTATGTTTGGCTATATATAACTTATCATAGCATCTTTCTTTTCGAATTCAAATTTCTCGTTCCATAGCATGGCATCAAGTAGTCTTCAATGCAAACTGGGGATCGTCAAGGGGAAACAGGAAATTAAGAAACAAGATGCCAATTTTCAGGTTTCACAAGTAAACGTTCATAGAAAGGTAAATACTACGAGAGTTGATGCTACATATCGCAACAAGCCCCATCCGTCATCTAGAACTATTCTCTTGAAACCTAGGATGGTGCTTGACCAAAAGATACACGGTCCAAACATTGTTTCAAATCTTGGTTTGGGGAAAATGGTGGATGGCTTTATATTTCGAGAAAGTATCAATATTAGATCATATGAACTTGGGCGAGATCGAACAGTTGCTATAGAAACACTTATGAATTATTTGCAGGTATATGGTAACTTTATAATTTAATGGAATTATTGTACCAATCGACGTAGTAACAATCTCAAGCTGGATTCACAGGAAACATGCATTAATCATATGAACGCAATTGGTCTCCTAGGGGATGGCTTAGGTAATACACCAGAGATGTGCAAGAAGAACCTAATTTGGGTGATGGCAAAGATGCAAGTGGTAGTGGACCGTTATCCAATTTGGTACTATTTTTTTCTACATGCATGATGTATATTAGATTTACCAATTACTATACTAATATGGTTTAAAGGCCATAAGAAATTAATTAATAACTTTGTTATTTTATGCCATTGCTTAGCTAAAAAATTGGAAATATTTCATGTTTAACTCATATTAGGGGTGATATTATTCAAATCGATACATGGAAAGGTGCTTCTGGTAAAATTGGTTTGTCCTCCGATTGGGTGTTTTCTGATTGCAAAACAGGCGAAATATTAGTGAGAGCTTCATGGTAATCCTTTGACCATCTATATGAAAATAGATTGAAAACTTTACTTAACTAGAAGAGCCTGTTTCTTGATGGTGGAATATATGTTTCTTATGCTATATCGCAGTGTTTGGTTGATGATGAATAAAGAGACAAGAAAGTTATCCAAATTTCCACAGGAAGTTAGAGCTGAACTTGATCAATACCTTTTAGATGCACCTCCTGTAGTCAAACTAGATACTCGAAAATGGTCTAAACGAGATGAGAATATTGTTGATCATGTTTCCAGTGGTTTAATGGTTAGTCTAGTTTTCTTTTACATATAAACCATAGTTAATAGGTTTTTCTGTTTACATTATAACTTCTAGTGCTTCAATATATATAGCCAAGCAGGAGTGATTTGGATATTAACCAGCATGTTAACAATGCGAAATACGTTGGATGGATCCTGGAGGTAACTAGTTTAACTTATCTTACATTATACTGAAGAACAATTAATCTATGACTATACTCATTCCACGATAGTTGCTCACGACGCTCCGTTTCTATTGCAGAGTATTCCAAAGATGATTGAGGAGAACTATGAACTTGCAAGCATAAGTTTAGAGTACCTCCGAGAGTGTAGAAAGGACAGTGTGGTGGAGTCCCACACTTATGTAACTGGAACCAACAATCACAAAAGTAGTGATTACAACTACCTTGAATGTAAGCATATGCTTGAGCTTGAGACCGAAGGTGGTGGTGGTGAGATCATGAAGGGTAGGACTAGTTGGCGGCCGACATACTGAAAATAACCACGACTTGAGAGCATTACTTAATTCCCTAATAAAAGTTTGTGTAATAATAATACTTTGTGGAATAAAAGAAGTTTGTAATTAGGTTTGTGTGTAATCAAATGACTCATAATATCAGTACACAAAGCTTATAATAGATGTTACACCATCAGTTACCTATCTAGTGTTGGGATTTTGAATACTAGTTAAACTATTAATTACGGGTACGTAATGGAATTAATCTAGTATAACATTTACAATTAACACATAATAAAAAACAATAAATACTAACCTTTTAGTTTAATGATAAAAGTCAATTAAACCAGTCTTGATATTAGATCTTGAAACTCAACGATACACAAAGCTTATAATAGATGTTACACCATCAGTTACCTATCTAGGAAAACTTTGATAATGTATTGCCAAAAAAAAGAACCTAACTAAGTGTTGGTGGTAATATAATCCGTTAGGTGGTATGTTTAATATCACACGTACCTAAAAAATTAAAAGGTATAAACATACTACAAATCTGTATCATCAATACATTATAGCCATATACAAAACATCTATATTAGTATATATCAACATAGAGATACACTATCTAGGCAACGTTTAGATTCACATGGATATAATGGAAATTGTTTAGTTTCACATGGACTATATATATCTATACATGCGAAAAAAAATAGGACATGAGAGCTAGATAGATATTTTAGAAAATTTTGTTATATATATAAGTCTATAAATATTTAGTTAATGAAAGGGAAGCAACCCCAAACTTGTATTGTAATTCCACCTTCTACAACTTTGTTACCAACAGTTATCATGGCTGCCAATGCATCTTTTTATGTTAATCCATTGTCACAACATACGAAATCTAGTAATCTTCAGAGGACATCCAAGGATGATGTTCATGGAACTATCAAGACAAATTTGGGTTCTTATCCTTGTTCGCAAGTTAAAAGTCTTACTAAGGTACATGCTTCAAGAGTTGGTGGTACAAATTGGAGCATGAAACCCACAATGATGCTCGACCACAAGAAAACTGAAGCAAATACGGTTCCACGTCCTGATTTAGGCATAATGGTAAACGATTTTGTCTATAGACAAAATATTTATATTAGATCATTTGAAATTGTGCCAGATCGAAAGGCTTCCATTGAAACATTTTTTAAATCATTTCACTACAACAATCCACCCATTCCCCATCGAGGTTTTCTCCAGCGACAGAATGTCGCTGGGGAAAACACATAAACGACAAAACGAATCCGACGTGGCACCTTCGCTCGTCAAAAATTTGACCAACGTATATAAAAAATTTTCCCCAGCGACATGTCGTTGGGGAAAATTTGACTAATAATTGACCAAATTCTTCAATAAAAATGTAAGCGGGAGATTATCCCCCCAACTTTTCCCTAGCGACATGTCGATGGGGCTAATTTTTTCCTAGACTAAGCAGAGTGATTAGTGATAATGAATGTGTTATTCAATCTTACTAAGATTCTTCAGCGACATGTCGCTGGGGATACTTTTAGGATTCCCTCCAAAAGATTTCGTTAACGCGTTTTTTTCATAAACGACAAACAAAATGGTTCCCCAGCGACATGTCGCTGGAGATACTTCACATGCAATCTTTAATATTCTTAATGTAATATATATTTTAAATTATATATAAAATAGAAAAATTATAATATATAAAAAAATATAGTTCTTAAAATTTAAAATACTATTTACCATTAAAAAAATTATATGTCTTTTTATGATAAAAGAAAGTGAGAGAAATGGTTAAATTTTCCCGGCAACATTTTGCCCGCCAATGTTTTTTCGCCAAAAGTTAACATTCATTGATAATTGTTAACATTCATTGTTAATATTCATTAAAAATTGTTAACATTCATTGAGACTTACAAACAGACACGCCTAAACATAGCTTTATTCTACACGGACACTTAAACACGCGCTTAATTAAACATGGATATTAAAACGATAATATACTCATAAACACGAAGACAGATACATCAGAAACTAGTTCAAACGAATGTTCCCCATGTCATCGTAAAGGTCGTGAAGTAGTGAAGTTGAATCCACTGTGTGCTTATCGCCATTGCGGTACAACTCTACTGTACTCTCAAGTACCTTTATCATTCCATTCAAGCGCACACAGTTTGCACACGTTGAAGAGCTTGGAGAAGAAATTGGAATCGTTGAAGGTCTCGGAGAATAGCTTGGAGGAGAAAAGCTCGTTGAAGGTCTCGAAGAAGAGCTTAGAGGAGAAAAGCTCATTGAACCTCTAAGAGAATTGATTAGTAGTTGGACGTGTTAGTCTTTCCATAAAAAAATTGCATCCATATGAAACTGGAGGTTCAACCTGTGAACGTGGACAAGCATAGTACTGTCTACCAAAGGATTCGGTTTGCCACGATTTTCGAAGAACTACATCTCCATGTCCACACTTGCACAGAAAAGCTTCATGCTTCAACATCTTCATAATAAAAATGTGTTTGTGATGATAAGTATGTGTGTGTGTGTGATCTGCTGGTGGTTGTTATGATAAGGAGTATGTGTGGTTGTCCTTTTATGGTAAAAAAGTGAGGGAAATGGTTAACATTTTCCTGCCAGTGTTTTCCCGCCAATATTTTCCCGCCAATCTAATACCTTGAACCCTATCTAATACATTGAACCTCTAATGTATAACTCTATCTAATTTATTGAACCTCTAATGTAGAACCCTAGTGAATACATTGAACCTCTAATGTAGAACCCTATCTAATACATTGAACCTCTAATATAGAACCTCTAATACATTGAACCTAAAATGCTGAACCCTATCTAACACATTGAACCTATAATGTCGGATTGCAATGATATCCTTTTGTCCTTGTTTGTGACTAACTACTAATATTATATTAATATAACCTAACTAGATATATTGATGCATATTTTAGTACACGCGCTTGACGATAGCCATTGAACCTCTAATGTATAACCTTATCTAATAAATTGAACCTCTAATGTTTAACCCTATCTAATACATTGAACCTCTAATATATAACCCTATCTAA
Organism: Glebionis coronaria; assembly: GCA_025667525.1. Lineage (NCBI taxonomy): Eukaryota > Viridiplantae > Streptophyta > Magnoliopsida > Asterales > Asteraceae > Glebionis > Glebionis coronaria. The sequence goes on from CM046882.1 coordinate 529,137,939, forward strand.
TACATTGAACCTCTAATGTATAACCCTATCTTATACATTGAACCTCTAATGTTGAACCCTATCTAATACATTGAACCTCTAATGTATAACCCTATCTAATACATTAAACTTCTAATGTATAACCCTATCTAATACATTGAACCTCTAATATTGAACCCTATCTAATACGTTGAACCTCTAATGGATAACCCTGTCTAATACATTGAACCTCTAATGTATAACCCTATCTAATACATTGAACCTCTAATGTTAAACCCTATCTAATACATTGAACCTCTAATGTATAGCCTTATCTAATACATTGAACCTCTAATGTTGAACCCTATCTAATACATTGAACCTCTAATGTATAACCCTATCTAATACATTTAACCTCTAATGTATAACCCTATCTAATACATTGAACCTCTAATGTTGAAACCTATCTAATACATTGAACCTCTAATGTATAACCCTATCTAATACATTGAACCTCTAATGTATAACCCTATCTATTACATTGAACCTCTAATGTTGAACCCTATCTAATTATTGATCCTCTAATGTATAACCCTATCTAATACATTGAACCTATAATATTGAACCCTAACTAATACATTGAACCTCTAATGTATAACCTTATTTAATACACTAAACCTCTAATGTTGAACCCTATCTAATATATTTAACCTCTAATGTTGAACCCTATCTAATCCATTGAACCTCTAATGTATAACCCTATTTAATACATTGAACCTCTAATTTATAACCATATCTAATACATTTAACCTCTAATGTTGAATCCTATCTAATACATTGAACCTCTAATATATAAACCTGTCTAATACATTGAACCTCCAATGTATAACCCTATCTAATACATTGAACCTCTAATGTTAAACCCTATCTAATACATTGAACCTCTAACATTGAACCCTATCTAATACATTGAACCTCTAATGTTGAACCCTATCTAATACATTGAACCTCTAATGTTGAAACCTATCTAATACAGTGAAGCTCTAATGTTGAACCCTATCTAATACATTGAACATCTAATGTATAACCCTATCTAATACATTGAACCTCTAATATACAACCCTATCTAATACATTGAGCCTATAATGTTGAACCTTATCTAATACATTGAACCTATAATGTTGAACCCTATCTAATACATTGAACCTCTAATGTATAACCCTATCTAATACATTGAACCTCTAATGTATAACCCTATCTAATACATTGAACCTCTAATATTGAACCTTATCTAATATATTGAACCTCTAACGTTGAACTCTATCTAATACATTGTGTTGTATTGTGTATATTTATTTAAATTCGTTTATTTAATTATATCATATAAATAAATAAACATATTTTAATAAATATATAAATTATATTTTTAACTCTGTTTTCAATGTGTTGTATTGTGTATATTTATTTAAATTCGTTTATTTATTTATATCATAAAAATAAATAAACAAATTTAAATAAATATATAAATTATATTTCTAACTTTGTTTTAAATGTGTTGTATTTGATTGCAGAAAAAATACAATCTCGAGCCGCACAGGAGCTCCAATCGGTGGCAGCATATTTATGATACCATTTCTGCCTAGTTTCAAAAAACATACAACACCAACAAGGCCACTCTGAAGCGAGATTACTGTAAAAAAGACCCCGAGACTAGAGAATACGATGTGGCTCGAATTAGGCGGGACAAACCCGACGAGTACCCAGCTGAAGAGTGGGAGAAACAAATCACGTTTTGGACTGACCCTTCCCAGAAGAAGCGATCCTTAACAAACAGCCAAAATCGGTCCAAGGCAACACTTCCCTCCCGGCATGGATCTCGGTCGATCCCTCGCACTAGACAGCTCATGGTAATTATTATTATTATTATTATTATTATTATTATTATTATTATTATTATTATTATTATTATTATTATAGTTTTATTTATTTTTATTTAGTTTATTATTATTATTATTATTGATTTTTGATGAGACTACAATTATACATAGTCTCATCGTCCAAATCAGGCTTAAAACGCTTAAAATATCAACAAAAGATAACAAGAATCAAGCAAAAACGAACACGGGAGACGAATCCGCACAAAGAACCGGACCCGAGCAATGAATTTCCAAAAGTACCCTTGAAGAATTGAAGAATTGAAGAATTACAAGTTTGGTCCCTCAACTTTAGAAGATTGACTCTTTATACCCCTCAACAATCCAAAAATACAAATGGGGTCCCTAAAGTTTGAATAATTTACAAGATCAACCCCTAAGGATTGAAGAACATACAACATTAGTCCTAATTCTTTAGATTGTTAACTAAGGATTATGTTTGTAATTTGTTGAGGACTAACGGTGAAATGGAGCAAGGACCTTGGATGTAAAGGCTAAGTCGTAACTGCTGTTAAGGGAAGGGTTTAATTTGCCAAAAACCAAAACTTATTTAACCAAACCTCCCATTAAATTAACTAGCCCACTATCACCATTACCCTAGCCACATCACCACATCCCTCCACTCCCATTCGTCCACATCACCATTCCACCCATGTCACCACCCTTTAATATTAGTTTGCTTTAAATTAATATTAATTAAATATTTTTCCCACTAAACAGATACTGCTCCCATCATCCACCATCAACACCCCTAAATCCTATACACCCTATTTACCACTTAACCCTAAATCAAAGGGATAATTTTTTATTATCTTCAGATCATAAATTGTAGGTGTCTACATCATATTCCTAAACCCAAAACTTTTACCAGCTCATCTATGGTTCCTCCCACATGGTGCCCTACACCATTTTTACTTGAAGACAAAAGAGAGGCAGAGAATCCATGGTCCCAAACAAATTCGTGCTCCCAAAGGAACCCAAGAACGGCTCAGATCAATTCTATACAGCCTAGAAATCAACATCAACCACATGGGCTTTGACTGATTTCAAAAATCAAGACCTCAAGGGCATTTTAAGATTTTTATTAGCATTAGGGTTTTTCCATTCATGTATTCTAGATAATTCTGCCTTCTAGTATAAATATGGGATAACATGTATCCCATATGTTTTTGTTCTAGCTTATTGTACATTTTTTTATTTATGAATATTTAGAGTATTTTTAATCAAATTGGCAATAAGTTGTGTTCCAAGTTTAATTGCTTTTATTAGTGTATTGAGTTAGTTTTCTTGCAAAGAAAAAATTACCTTAGTTTTAATTTCTTATCTAAACAGATTTTTAGTCCAAAGAGATTTGGATTAATAATCTGTTTACTTGTGTTAGCTTATAGGAGTTTGAAGCTTATCTAGTTGACACCTTCATAAGCTTTCAAACTTGTATAAGTTAAACTTTTAGTTGGTTTAAAGAGAGTGGTTACATGTTTTTAGAATTGGTGTCTCAAAGATTTTTGTGAAAATTTTGTGTCCCCTTTTACTATACCAACAGCTTCCTCAAGAGCTTCTGACAAAATCCTTTGAGGAAGTTTTGCTTGGATTAGTATTATCCTTGTTTGTGTATTTGCAGGTTTACACTATGAGGTAGGACATTGGCAGTTTTGATCTTATTGAAGATATGATCTTTCCTTTCTCTACATCAGCACATGAACCATTGTCATAAGCCCTACAAACCATGAAAGTCTAGTTGGTGGTGTCGGTCCAGTTTCTTGACTTGAAAAAGTCAAGAGTAGGTACTTTGAACTCCCTTGCCTTCTAAAGTTTTCAAGGTCTACTGTTTTTTGGTGATGTGTGTGTTGAGGTTGATTAATTGTTTAAATTGTCTTTCTTTTATGATTTATGCTAAGTTTGGATAGGTTGTTAGGTTTCTATATCAATAGCAAAACATTTTCTGTGTTTAAGCTTGGTTTATGAAAATATAGGTGTGTTTGGATTGGGGCAATACCAACTGTGGGTGATAACACAAGAGGTTACAAATAATCTAAACGTACTTAGTATTCTATAGTAAGGTGTATTTTGCACAAATTTCAAGTTGTGATAGGTTAGAATTAGAAAATACAAGTTTTTTTGGTATAATCTGTTAGCAGTCACAGTAAGGTTACTTTAGGCTTGTTGTTGTAGTTAAATCTTATTCTGAGCTAGTCATAACGTAATCTAAGAGTATGTGTTGTTAGAATTAGGGTTTTGGTTGCCTTTGTTTTAAGATTGGTAGTGTAGAATCTCATTTGTAGGGCATGTGCACCAGCAACTTTACCTTCTTGAATGTTATATGCACCAGCAAGTCATTAGGCCCCTTGGTTGAGCATTTTGGTTCGAAATTTGGGTATAAGTTAGTTTAGGGTGTAGCCTAGGACTGTGGTAGTTTATTGTGGGTATTTAAGTAGCTTATATATAGCCTAGATAGCATTCGATACCTCACTATAACACCCAAAATACCACCAAACTCTTATTTTCTACATAAGAACTCATTCTTGGCTAATTTATGTGATTTTGTGGTTAATTGGTGTTTGATTGTCGTAGCCGCTTGTTTTTTTTGTGTGTGTCCTGACTCCCCACACCTCAATTGGTGTGGGGGTGCCTTATTGCCCAAAAAATGCCAACAAACAAGCCTAAAACAAACAAAAACGAGCTCGATTCAGCCAAAAATCACATAAATCAGCCAAGAATGAGTTCTTATGAAGAAAATAAGAGTCTGGTGGTATTTTGGGTGTTACAGTGAGGTATCAAATGCTATCTAGACTATCTATAAGCTACTTAAATACCCACAACAAACTACCACAGTCCTAGGCTACACCCTAAACTAACTTATACCCAAATTTCAAACCAAAATGCTCAACCAAGGGGCCTAATGACTTGCTGGTGCATATAACATTCAAGAAAGTAAATACAAATCCAAGCTACACAAACAAGGATAATACTAATCCAAGCAAAACTTCCTCAAAGGCTTTTGTCAGAAGCTCTTGAAGAAGCTGTTGGTACAGTAAAAGGGGACACAAAATTTTCACAAAAATCTTTCAGACACCAATTCAAAAAACATGTAACTACTCTCTTTAAACCAACTAAAAGTTTAACTTATACAAGTTTGAAAAGCTTATGAAGGTGTCAACTAGATAAGCTTCAAACTCCTATAAGCTAACACAAGTAAACAAATTATTAATCCAAATGTCTTTCGACTAAAAATCTGTTTAGATAAGAAATTAAAACTAAGGTAATTTTTTCTTTGCAAGAAAACTAACTCAATACACTAATAAAAGCAGTAAAACTTGGAACACAACTTATTGCCAATTTGATTAAAAATACTCTAAATATTCATAACTAAAAAAATGTACAATAAGCTGGAACAAAAACATATGGGATACATGTCATCTCATATTTATACTAGAAGGAAGAATTATCTAGAATACATGAATGGAAAAACCCTAATGCTAATAAAAATCCAAAAATGCCCTTGAGGTCTTATTTTTGAAATCAGTCAAAGCCCATGTGGTTGAGGTTGATTTCCAGGTTGTATAGAATTGATCTGGGCCGTTCTTGGGTTCCTTTGGGAGCACGAATTTGTGTGGGACCATGGATTCTCTGCCTCTCTTTTGTCTTTAAGTGAAAATGGTGCAAACCATGTGGGAGGGACCATAGATGAGCTGGTAAAGGTTTTGGTTTTAGGAATATGATGTAGAAACCTTCAATTTATGATCTGGAGATAATAAAAAATTATCCCTTTGATTTGGGGTTAAGTGGTAATTAGGGTTTATGCTATGATTTAGGGGTGTTGATGGTTGATGATGGAAGCAGTATCTATTTAGTGGGAAAAATATTTAGTTAATATTAATTTAAAGCAAACTAATATTACAGGGTGGTGACATGGGTGGAATGGTGATGTGGACGAATGGGAGTGGAGGGATGTGGTGATGTGGCTAGGGTAATGGTGATAGTGGGTTGGTTAATTTAATAGGAGGGTTGGTTAAATAAGTTTTGGTTTTTGGTAAATTAAACCCTTCCCTTAACAGCAGTTACGACTTAGCCTTTACATCCAAGGTCCTTGCTCCATTTCACCGTTAGTCCTCAACAAATTACAAACATAGTCCTTAGTTAACAATCTTAAGAATTAGGACTAATGTTGTATGTTCATCAATCTTTAGGGGTTGATCTTGTAAATTCTTCAAACTTTAGGGACCCCATTTGTATTTTTGGATAGTTGAGGGGTATAAAGTGTCAATCTTCTAAAGTTTAGGGACCAAACTTGTAATTCTTCAATTCTTCAAGGGTACTTTTGGAAATTCATTGCTCGGGTCCGGTTCTTTGTGCGGCTCCGTCTCCCGTGTTCGTTTTTGCTTCATTCTTGTTATCTTTTGTTGAATTCATGATATCCGTACCTAAAATACACAATGAACAAACACAAGCATATTTTTGGGTATTTTAATGATATTTTAAGCGTTTTAAGCCCGATTTGGACGATGAGACTATGTATAATTGCAGTCTCATCACTGCCCCATACTAAACCATTGCCGTGTCCCCGCGCAATGCTAAAATTAAGTATCATAGCACTTCCAAAATTCATTTTTATTTGACATTTATTGAAGACATAAACTTAAATAAACTACTACATGTGTTTTAGACATAATGTATCGTTTTCAGCACGATTAAGTGATTTTTAGGGTCAAAGAATAAGAACACGTGAATGCCTCATAAAGATAAGTTCGTCATCCTCGATTTTCACTCGATTCCATGCTAAGCGTGTAACGAGATCATTGTTATTATAAGTTAGCAACACAATCATTACTCATGAGTATTAATTACGCACCTAGACTCCCTAATTCCTAATTGGTATCTCTTATATTTTATTTTTGTCTTAATGATCACGAGGATACATTTTTGACTTATTTCGATAATTTATTAAGGCCGAAAATAAAGTAGGACGATTTAATCGATAGTTAGCCGAATGACACGATCTTTTAAAACTGCTTCTTGTAATCTCCTTAAGTTCATATCTTGGCATAACTCGTTTCACGATTTGAGACCTTTCTCGGACCGATATTTGGCATGTACTTCATACTTCAAATCTTGAAAGACGTTCTTGAAATAATGGTCTTCTCTTCATATATGGAATTTCTTCAAACTTGGACCACATCTTCATCATTTTTCTTCAATCGTTATTTGGGATTGTGATATACAACGATCCGCCTCCTTTTCGGATTTGAATATATTTATCCTCATACCTTGTTAGGGTCTTTTTGGATACACTTCTCCATGATCTTTAGGGGAGTATATTACTTCTCGTCGTGTGTCTCGATCCTTCATATTGATTTTGGAATAATGATACTTCACATCATCTTGGATCTTTAGCAACAAAATAGAGTTCCTCATGCCTTGTTAGGGCCTTTTTGGAACTTTCCAATCTTTGCATCCCGCTTCAATAAGTTATGCCTTGGCTATGAACTCTATTTGAACACGAGCAAATTTTAAACGATCTTGGGCTAGAAGCTAAGTAACCTTTTAAATCGTACGACCTTACTTATTGCATTTATTTAAACAAAATCGTGGGGAGAATAAGCTAATAATTACTACACATGAGATCGTAAAAGATTACGAGACTTATAAATAACTATATCATTTCTCGTCCTCATTTAAGAGACTTAGCCTAAAAAGTTAAGGAATCAAAGCTAAGTGCTCAATACGCACGGTCGAGTCAAAAATTACTCTTATTCTCACCATCGGAAAACCTACATTCGTGTCTTAAACACTTATGAAAAACAAAAAGAAATTAAAATTTGGCCATTTTTAGCCTTATTTTGCATAAAACGATAACAAAAAGATGAAAATTGGATTGCGTGGTGACGTAAGCAAGGTGAAGTATCTACTCACCCCCATACTAAAACTAAACATTGTCCTCAATGTTTCGAGTCTAGGGGTGATAACACCCCCGTACTAGAGACGAAGTCGAATGCTTAATCTCGAGCATGGAAAGGGTAAAACGAGTAACCTAAAAGCCGTTTATGAATTATGCTAATAAGATAAACGTTAGAACATAAAAGGATATCATCGGATATCGGAATCTCCAAAGGCAACGATCGAAGCTCGAGTGATCTGTAAAACGAACACGAGAGGCTTCAATGATGTCGATGAACCTAATAAATCACAATCACAAACAACCACGGAAAAAGATCGGAAGAGCACAAGTCCCCTCGTTACACTATTAGAAAACGATAATATTTACAAGGATAAGCATGAGATTCCCCCACGAGGCACCTTGTTTTTTATAACCGAGTCAAAAGCTCGACTCGAATCCCCATAAATGTGATCATTTAGGGATAATCATGGTATGGTCATTTTTGGTGGGGCTTACATGATAAACAATGCCCAATAGCAACCGGTGTTAAGGACTAAGTCCTTTGATGATGCAAAATACCGGGATCGAAGATGGCGTCCTCGTTTTTGGATGAAAGACGAAACAATGCCACTCCAACTAGAACCCCAATGGGGTAGAAGAAAATAGATGAGAAGTAGAAATGTGGGGCAATGGGTAAGGCAAACTTATGAGCTACTCGAGGTAGACTCGCACCAAGCAGATGAATAAGATTTCCATTTATTGCATCGGTGGAAGACCGAGATTTCCCTTTACAAGCAATTTCGGGATCAAAATCTCGTCCTCGGTGGAGAAACGTGAAGGAACATAAAGGGCTTCCCCCACACTAAAACCACACACACCATCGTCAAAAGGAGTAGACGAGGTGCTAGCACTCATAAAACGCGGTGATGACGGAGTTAAACTTGTAGAAAAATCCTTTAAATCAAATTTAAAATCCTTTCCTTTTTCATCGTTTAAAAACTCTTTATGAAAACCCGATTTGATAATGTCAAAAATATTTGGCGTATCTAAGTCGATGTTAGGCACACTAAAAATCCTCACATTTAAGTCACGGTTAGGGGTGGTGGATTGTATAAGTTCTCAAAACGTCGATCAACAAATAACACCGCCCCCTAGGGGTCTACATACTCGTCATCCTCATGAACGTCGACCTCTTCAATTTCTTCATCAAAGATAGGCTTGTCAAACCAAGGTTTGTCATTCCCCTCCTTCAGTATCTTAGAAACTCTGTCGAAAAGATCACGATCAAGCACGAAACGATCATTCATTTGTAGGGATTGTTGATAAGTTAAATCCTCACAAATGTGGTAAACGTAATTCTCAATTGAGGAGTGTTGATTAGGTAAATCCTCGAGAATTGGATTTTTGGTGGCACATGAGTTGGTTCGTCATCGAAAATAAGACGTTCCAACTCATTAAGTTCATCGTCGATCTTGGAAAAATCAACCTCACTCGTAGGTGGGAGTGGAGGCAAACGAGCTAACTCTCGTTCGATAATTTCCTCAATCTCGGGATCGAACTCATAATCATCGTACTTCACATGTGAAGAGGTATTTTTGGGAGAATCCTCAAAAATGGCATGTGGATTTCGAAGTACGTGATCAATCTCGGCAAAATCGCCATCGTCATCATCAAAGAAAGAGTCGATGTGAGCACTCACAACCATGGTCTTACAAGTCGAATGACTATGCTTAGGTTACTCTTCTAAGACAAGAGGATCGATGTCGATAAAACCTTTGGCCTCAACGGGTGTTGGGCTAGGAAATGGAGGCACTTCGATGGAGTTAGAAGTTGAAGCCTCAAAGACGTAGTCCTTCGAAGGTGGTGAAGACGAGTCCATTTTTGTCATTGTCGTGATGGCACTAACGCCGCCCTTCAGAATTGGTATTTCACTTGTCTCGCCAAATATATCCCAAAGTGATTTTTCGTCCATAAATCTACGTATACCCTTTTGAATTAGGTACACGTATTCTTTATCGTTAAAATTATCATCTTTAAAACCGTTCTTCTTAATTCTTTCAAAACATGCATTAAGCCTCATATTTTCCGCTAAAGTTAACATTTTGAAATCATTAGAATTTGAAACATTAGGTTTTGAAACCTCGGTTTTTTCAAGATCATTTGAAACTTGGGATTTATTTGCGAAAAAGTCCATTTTATCATCCACATATCTCATAGTAAGTCTCCCCTCGTAAACGTTGATTACGATTCGAGCCGTCGATAAAAATGGTCGGCCTAAAATAATGAGACATTTAGGGTCACACTCTTAATCGGATATGACGAAATCCGCGGGAAAAACAAACTTTCCAACTCTAACATAGACATTCTCGGCCATTCCAATTGGTATAAGTGGTGTACAATTTGCAAGCTCGATTGTCATGTTCGTGGGGGTAAGTGAAGGCAATCTCATCAATTTCCAAAGAGAATGAGGCATGAGATTGATGCTAGCACCTAAATCGGCAAGGGATAAACATCCCTCAATCTCGTAAAAATCACAAGGTAATAGAAATTGGCCCGGATCCTCTTCCTTTCTTGGCATTTGCCTTTTGGGTTTTTTTAGAAGGATCGATACACAAGTTTCTTCAAGGGTTACTTTGGTGAGGTCGATAAAGCTCTCTTTTTGAATCGTGGATGGAATTTGAGGTACACAAGGGTGTGCACTCTTTTCCTTGGTCGCCACGTTCACCCCATCGACTTTAGAACATGAAGGCGTCTTAGAAGTCGAGGGTTGAGAAGAAGGAACAACTCGAAATCCATCAAGGTAAGGGGTAATCACACGACTTCTCTCACGAGACGAGGCGACTTTACATTGTTCCTTCGGATTAGCAACGGTGTCACTAGGTAACGAACTCGATGAAGCACCCGAGGCTTTGTTCATATAGCCGGAAACATCTTTTTAATATCAATTTGTCCTTGCTCAATCTTCGTGTTTTGATTTTTCAAAGTATTAGAAAAGTCGTTTTTCAAAGTACCAATTTCTCCCTATAATCGTCTCATATTAGCCTCATTCGTTTTCATGTAATTTTGAAAATCGTTTGACGAACTATTTTGATTTGAATTAAAGTTCCCTTGGTTTTGATTACTTCTTTGAAAACATCCTTGATTATTGTTGTTTGAAAAATTCGAGTTTTGTTTATTGTCTCGATTTTGCCAATTCAAATTCCGACCTTGATTATAACCTTGCTTTTGAAAATTCCCTTGTTGATTATTTCCTTGAAAATTGTTACGATTTTGATTCGAAAAATTGTTGCCTTGGTTATAATTGCCTTGTTGCGATGGACCGGCGTTATTTTGATTTTGATTAGAAAAATTGTTGTTTAACGCACTCACATTCGATGTTTGGCCATCCGTAGCCGCACACTCGTAATAATTATAAGGTCCACCACAAAACGTACACGAAGTTTCAACCGCTTTCACCGTAGCGGGAGCGTCTTTCTTTTGCATTTCGATAAAGAATGACGTAAACACATTCGACAACTTATCAACTTTCGCGTCAACCCTCTCAATGTCGCGATTAGCATTAGTAACATTGGCGACATTGGCAACACTCGGTACGTTGCGGAGTTGGTAAACCTTGGATCGATTCTCGATAATCATTAAAGCATCTTTCGGAGACTGGCACAAAAATTTGCCACCGGCGGCGGAATTCAACGAATCTTGTTCTTGAAAATTAAGACTGTTGTAAAACGTATCGATTTGGTGCAACTCGGAAAATCCATGGTGAGGAAATTGCCTAAGCAATTCCTTAAAAATGATCCCACGCATCTCTAAACGATTCATTCGGTTTTTGCTCAAATCTCGTAATCTCATTTTTGAAAAACGTCGTCTTAGACGGTGGGAAGAAATGATTAACGAACTTGGAGACGAGATCCTTCCACGTAAATATCGAATTAGGTGGCTCTTTCTCGTACCAATCCTTGGCGGAACCGTCGAGGGAGTACGGAAAAAGCATAATCTTGACGACATCGGCGTCGACGTTCTTAAACTTGCTCGTGGCCAAGAGACGATCAAAATTCCGAATGTGATCGTGGGGATTATCCGCCTCACGACCTCGAAACTTCGTAGCTTGTATCAACGAAATCATTCCGCTCTTAACCTCAAAATTCCTCGCTTCGATAGCGGGAATTACGATCGCGTCTCCATAACCCTCGGTGGGCGCTTGGAGCAATTACATCATCGAACGATTGCCGGCCATCTCGTCTACGGTCTCTTCAACAACGATATTAGGAACGTCGGTTTCTAATTCTCGTCTACGTCGTCGATTCCTTCGATTACGATTACGTCGATTCGAAGCGTCGCTAGAATTAGAATAATCCTTCGATCGAGTGGGCATGTACTAAGCGTAGAATGGGGGGTAGCAAAGAAGATTCTTTTTGCGGTTTTTTATTTTTCAATTTTTTTTGGTTTTTGATTGTTTTTACCTTTTTTTGGATTTTTTGTTGTATTACGTAGACTCAAATCTACAAATCTCTCCTCGAATCGATTTCTCGATTAAAGGAGCCTCAAAGAATGAAAACGATCACATGGAGTGAACGCTTTCGATGACTTTAGAACGTTGGTGGAACACCAAAATGTTCAAGAGGGTTTAATCTAGAAAACAAGCAAATATAGTATACGTAGATAATACTTGGGCGGCAAACCCTCGATTAGCCCTCTTTCTCAAAACACGCACAAGCGAGCGGGTGAAACGAGGCGACGCTAAGCACTTAAGAGTCTTTTCCCTTAGGTCGTGGAATACAACCGCCTTATACCTACCTTATAGTTTGTGTTAATCAAAATTAAGCCTCTTGAAATTATTTATCTATTTTGTCTTTAAACTTTTGCTTTAGATTCAAATACAATAATTGAGTGATGAAATCCCAATTAAGGTTGCGTTTTCACGCTTTTGGAGATATTGTGATACGTAGTACAATATATTAATAATATTTACAAGAAAAACGAAAACGGTAATGGGATATCTACAATATAGTAAAATGATTATTGTGTGTTTAATTTAGGAAAACTAAACACGATTTATTTGGATATTATAATATAGTAAGGAAAAATAACAAAAATGAGTATCTGTGATATTTACGCTTTCCAAAAATTGAAAAGCAAAAACGCACTACTCACACAAACACGATAATAATAATGGCACTATAAACACCTCCCCGGCAGCGGCGCCAAAATTGATTGTATTAAAAATACGCTTTTAGGATAAAGACGTATAATGGACAAGTATTAAACTCGACGATTTAAGAAAACCGACGAATAGAATAAGTGCGCGTTCGTTCTCGGCGGAGGTGTATGTGTGTGTGCCAATACGTATAAACAATGTTTGGATTAGTGTCGTTTTTGGGTTTAAAAAGAGAAAAATAAAAGACGAGCTACGACTACGATTATACTACGACGTAATGACGTAAAACGCGAACGTAAATACGTAAAACGTGACAAAAATAAAAACTAAAGCTAAAAATTAATTAAAAATGAAAACTAAGTCTAAAATAATATAAATAAGAACAAAATTTCAATAAATAAATTTTAAAACCTTTTATTAATTAAATATTCAATTTTTAATGCTAATTAAAGCCCTAAAATTAAATATAATTAAGAAAAAGCCTAAAATATTATTATATTAAACTAATATCTCACTTATATTATCTAAAGACTAAAAAGTATTTTTCCTAAAATTTAAAAACTATTTTTCTATTTTTAAAACACTAAAAACAATTTTTAAACTAAAATAATGATTAAAAATAATAAAATAATGCTAAAAATAAACTTACATTTTCGAAAATCCTATTTTATATTACTTAACAGTAGAAAAATTAAAAAATTTTAAAAAAATAATTTTTTACACTAAGAGACAAAACAGTTTGAATTAAAAATTATTTAAACTTAAATTAAATCTAAAAAATAGAGAAAAAGAGTGAAAAATTAACTTTTTTTAACTAAAAATCTTAAATTTATATTCCTAAACTAAGAAAAATTTTAAAACTGAAAAATAATGATTTTTTGCACTAAAAGACAAAAAACAGTTTGAATAAAACTAATTAAAATTGAATTAATTATAAAACATACTAAATGAACAGTGAAATAAAAATAAACTTAATGAAAAATACTAAAATAAAATAAAAATAAGAAAATTGAAATGGATGAAAAATACTAAATGAACAGTGGGAACAGAGGTTCCCACCGTTAGTGTTATTTAGACAGAAATTGGTTTTTGCGACTTTTCTTGTTTGTTACTTTCCTTGGAAACCGAGGGCACCCCACAACCAGTGAGTTGTGGGGAATGAATACCAAGCAAAAAAACACACCCTATTAAGCTAAATAAGCCCAAATAAGTTGTTGTCCAAAAAGAGGTCACAGAGACTTTTCTCTGTGTTGTCCGAGATATGTACCAGACAAAGGTATTGTCCAAGGTATGTGATGTCCGATATCGAACAACACCAAAAAAACAAAAAAATTTGATTGTTCTCGGACAACAAAGGGAAAAGTTATTTTATGTTTTACATACATATATATCTTATTATACATTTTGGTGTGTTAAGATTTGTCGTTTTTAATTAGATTGATCTTATATGCGTGTGTATGTACAGAAAAAGGCGTCTGGAACCCAACAGGAGCCTTCAGAGATCTATATGTTCTATCGTTTGCACACGGATGCAGACGGTGTATTTGCATATCCGAACGCTCTTCAGATGTATGTAAGTATTCTTTCAAAACATACTTTAATTAATCATTGATTAATAATCTAGCAACCCGACTAATATATTTACTATTTTGTGTTATTGTCACTACACAGGATAGAATGAGGGAGCTGGAGGAGACGAGTGAGCACACCACTTCAGAGATCAACATAATGGTACGAGAAGGCAAGTTTCGCGGCCACCATCCTGGCGTGGGTCAGGTATTGTCAGGATACGCCAGTTCTAGGCTGAGCTTTTCGGCACCCCCTGACACTCGTCAGGATGTTGATTTCATGATGGGCCTGCTGAGAGGCGACGACAGGTATGCCGATCATTTTCAGAGATATGAGAGTGGTGGCGCCAGCGGTAGCGGGAGTCGCCCGTGTGATGATGGTGTGGATCGGGAGGGTGGTGAGGATGGTGGCGAGGATGTTGGCGATGACGCGAGCTAGTCGTGTCATATATGTGTTTATTAGTATGGTACATTGTTTCCTTATGTTCATCTTGATTTGTTTCCCTATTATCCTAAATTCAAACGCTTGTTTCCCTAGTATCCTTAACTATCCGGACTTATCACTAGTATCCTTGACTAAATTAGAACGTTATATTATATTTTGGTGCAAGTTTGAACTTATTCCACGTTTGTGTTGATTTGTATTCCAAGTTTACTTTATATGTGTCTTTTGGTGAGTAAAATATAGGTTTTGGTATATTTTTTCCAGAAAAATTCTGGAAAACGCCTGTTGTGCAGGCAATTTATAAAGAAAACCTGCAGAGTTTTCCCCAGCGACATGTCACTTGGGAAACTAGTCATAATCGACCACAAAATCAGGAAAATAGCGTTGACAAGTCAAACCTATCGATAGTTTCCCCAGCGACATGTCGCTGGGGAAACTTTGGGAAATCGTTGACAAGTCAAACCATAAGCGTTGACAAGTCAAACGTAAGAAGAGATTCCCCAGCGACATGTCGCTGGGGAAACTATGTAATTAGCTAAAAGCTTAAGTTTAACTTAATTTTTGTTGATTTAATAAAGATTTTCCCCAGCGACATGTGACTGGGGAAACTTGTGCCACCGTGGCAAACTATTTTTTCAGGAAAAGTCTGCGGGTCCCACATGTCGCTGGAGGAAGTCGCTGGGCATACTTTTCTCATCGAGCGTACCTCAGCGACAGTTCCCCAGCGACATGTCGCTGGGGAAAATTATCCCCATCAACATGTCGCTGGGGAAATCCCAAAAATATCGTTGGGAAATGGGTCGATTGTTGTAGTGTGTCTGCAGGTACGAAAGCATTTTTAAATCCAGACTTGTAGTATGCATTCTTGTAGTTAACAATTTTAAGTTGATTTAATAGGAAACATCCCTTAATCATTTGAAAACGATTAGGATCTTACATGACCGCTATGGTTTAACGCTAGAGATGTACAAAAAGAACCTAATATGGGTTGTGGCGAAGATGCAAGTAGAAGTGGACCGTAATCCAGTGTGGTACATATTATTTTTCTCATGGTCTTGTTGTACCACTAAATCTGTAATGTACCATATAAACTTCATAGTGAACAAATCACATATCCTTAGCAAAACCGTGGATAACTTGTCTTATTGGAAAGCTGGCTATGGGAAGATTGGTATATATAACAACTGGCTGGTTTCTGATTCTACAACAAGCGATATATTATTAAGAGCCTCGTGGTAAAAACATGTCACTTGATGAAAAAAGAAAACTTGGATTGTACTATATTATTCCAAGCTTTGATTCTAGTTGTTTCACTAATAAGGATACCGCCCCTTCTAAAACCCATCAAACATTTGCGACTACCCTTTTTTGTGAAATAGTCAAGGATATGGAGGTCCACTTTGACATGACTTTGAGGCAGAAAGTAGTTTTTGAGTGTTTACACGCATCACATGCTCAGGATTTCCTACTAGCTATACCTATAAATGGGATCGGTCAACATATGTCACCAGTGGAATACCGTTCTATTCTTAAGTATCGCCTCATGATCCCATTATTTTCGGCTGATACAATATGCCCTGTTTGTCGCAAGGCTTGTTTGGATTCTTTTGGGGAACATGCGGTTCATTGTAAAGAGCTCCCGGGCTTCAAGTATCGACATGATATGGTTAGGGACGTTCTTTTTGACATATGTAGGCGTGCTGGCATCTCCGCCAAGAAAGAAGCACCTGTGAACTTCTTGACTGGCCCGTTAGATGGAAGATCCACACTCAGACCAGCGGATAGTTTTTGGATGGGCTAGAGGAAAACATGCGTGTGTTGATCTGACTGGGGTTTCTACTCTAGTGGGGTTAGGTAGCCGTTTTACTGCGGGTCAGGCTGCTTTGAAAGCCGCCTCATGCAAAGTGACAAAACAAGAAAAATCATGCATTAAAAATCAACACGTGTTTATTCCTTTTGCATTTGATACCTTCAGTTTCCTTGCACTTGAAGCGGTGGAGCTTCTGAAGATAATTCAGCGTGTTATGAATAGCAACGTTATGACACCTAAATCCACAGATGTGGTTTTTCATAGAATAGTTTCGCTATTCAGAAAGGGCTTGTGGCGCAGCTTGTTGCTCGCTTGCCTTCTACAGCTATGTAATTATGTTTTAATTTCTTTATTTAATTTAATCTTTTTGTATTGATGATATATCTCTTGTGTTATCTTGTAGTTTATGGGTGATGATAAATAAAGAGACAAGAAAAATAACCAAAATTCCAAACGAAGTCCGAGTTGAATTAGAGCAATACCTCGTGGATACACCGCCAATAGTCAATCACGATGCTGTAAGATTGCAAAACATAGATGAGAACATTACTCACCATGTTAGCAATGGTTTAAGGGTTGGTCCAATCTTTATTTGCTTGTAAAATGTTGCCTGTAGTTTTATCGTTCACTTCTTACACGTACGACCTGCTTTGTTTTTTGTCCGCACTAAATCTTAGCCAAGCTGGAGCGACTTAGATGTTAACCATCATGTTAACAATGTGAAATACAGTGGTTGGATCCTTGAGGTAATTGAAATATTTCTTTCTTGTATGATGTGTACCCATTGCATGGTCTACATTAAGACATTTTATTGTTATTGCAGTCTAAAGAAAATCATTAAAGATTATGAGCTTGCTAGCATGACATTAGAGTATTCTCAAGAGTGTTGGATGGATAGTGTGTTGCAGTCCCACACTTTCGTGAAGGACGACAGTGACAAAACAACTAATTGCAGCCATGTCGACTGCGGGCATCTACTCTATTTTGAGAATGGAGGTGGCGATGGGTTGATCATGAAAGGTACGATTAGATCAATACAAATTGTTGACTCATCTTGTTCAATATATGTCAAATTATGTGTGAGTCCGTATATAAAAATGTCAAGTTTAATTAAAAGACTTAATAACATTCATTTTCTCACCTTTAAATATGAACCCTTACTAACCATTAAGAACTTTTTTTGTATGTAAAAGATATCTTTTACGAAATGATGTAAAGTTTTAATTATCAAGCACACGCTCAGGAGAGAAATGAAATATTACCGAATCATATTTAAGAAAGGCAACCAATGCTAATTGGACAAAGGTTAGTGTGTATTAAATGAACACAAAATTTTTAAACTAGAATTAAAATGCATTAAATACACGTTAAATAAACTCATAAATTATTATATTTGAACATGATTTACAATGCAATTAATGTGTATTTAATGCATTTACATGTTAATTTAGAAAGTTAGTTTTCATTTAATGCATACTAGTTTTAATACTCGTGCACGCACGAGATTTAAACATAAATGATACATTAAATAATAATGTATCAAAACGTTCAATAGGGTTTAATCTTGAAAACAAGCAAATATAGTATACGTAGATAATAGTTGGGCGGCAAACCCTCGATTAGCCCTCTTTCTCAAAACACGCACAAGCGAGCGGGTGAAACGAGGCAACGCTAAGCACTTAAGAGCCTTTTCCCTTAGGTCGTGAAATACAACCGCCTTATACCTACCTTATAGTTTGTGTTAATCAAAATTAAGCCTCACGAAAGTATTTATCTATTTTGCCTTTAAACTTTTGCTTTAGATTCAAATACAATAATTGAGTGACGAAATCCCAATTAAGGTTGTGTTTTCACGCTTTTGGAGATATTGTGATACGTAGTACAATATATTAATAATATTTACAAGAAAAACGAAAACGATGATGGGATATCTACAATATAGTAAAATGATTATTGTGTGTTTAATTTAGGAAAACTAAACACGATTTATTTGGATATTATAATATAATAAGGAAAAATAACAAAAATGAGTATCTGCGATATTTACGCTTTCCAAAAAATGAAAAGCAAAAACGCACTACTCACACAAACACGATAATAATAATGGCACTATAAACACCTCCCCGGCAGCGGCGCCAAAACTGATTGTATTAAAAATACGCTTTTAGGATAAAGACGTATAATGGACAAGTATTAAACTCGACGATTTAGGAAAACCGACGAATAGAATAAGTGCGCGTTTGTTCTCGGCGGAGGTGTATGTGTGTGTGCCAATACGTATAAACAATGTTTGGATTAGTGTCGTTTTTGGGTTTAAAAAGAGAAAAATAAAAGACGAGCTACGACTACGATTATACTACGACGTAATGACGTAAAACGCGAACGTAAATACGTAAAACGTGACAAAATTAAAAACTAAAGCTAAAAATTAACTAAAAATGACAACTAAGTCTAAAATAATATAAATAAGAATAAAATTTCAATAAATAAATTTTAAAACCTTATATTAATTAAATATTCAAATTTTAATGCTAATTAAAGCCCTAAAATTAAATATAATTAAGAAAAAGCCTAAAATATTATTATATTAAACTAATATCTCACTTATATTATCTAAAGACTAAAAAGTATTTTTCCTAAAATTTAAAAACTATTTTTCTATTTTTAAAACACTAAAAACAATTTTTAAACTAAAATAATGATTAAAAATAATAAAATAATGCTAAAAATAAACTTACATTTTCAAAAATCCTATTTTATATTACTTAATAGTAGAAAAGTTAAAAAATTTGAAAAAAATAATTTTTTACACTAAGAGACAAAACAGTTTGAATTAAAAATTATTTAAACTTAAATTAAATCTAAAAAAATGGAGAAAAAGAGTGAACAATTAACTTTTTTTAACTAAAAATCTTAAATTTATATTCCTAAACTAAGAAAAATTTTAAAACTGAAAAATAATGATTTTTTGCACTAAAAGACAAAAAACAGTTTGAATAAAACTAATTAAAATTGAATTAATTATAAAAATACTAAATGAACAGTGAAATAAAAATAAACTTAATGAAAAATTCTAAAATAAATAAAAAAATAAGAAAATTTAAATGGATGAAAAAGATTACAAAAAGGGCACTAAAGACAAAAATGTAAAAAAAAACTAAAAGTGACACTTTGTTGTTTGCACTAACAGTGGCAAATGCTGGTGGTTTCAGTGGGAATAGAGGTTCCCACCGTTAGTGTTATTTAGACAGAAATTGGTTTTTGCGACTTTTCTTGTTTGTTACTTTCCTTGGAAACCGAGGGCACCCCCACAACCACTGAGTTGTGGGGAATGAATACCAAGCAAAAAAACACACCCTATTAAGCTAAATAAGCCCAGATAAGCTGTTGTCCAAAAAGAGGTCACAGAGACTTTTCTCTGTGTTGTCCGAGATATGTACCAGACAAAGGTATTGTCCAAGGTATGTGATGTCCGATATCGAACAACACCAAAAAAACAAAAAAATTTGATTGTTCTCGGACAACAAAGGGAAAAGTTATTTTATGTTTTACATACATATATATCTTATTATACATTTTGGTGTGTTAAGATTTGTCGTTTTTAATTAGATTGATCTTATATGCGTGTGTATGTACAGAAAAAGGCGTCTGGAACCTAACAGGAGCCTTCAGTGATCTATATGTTCTATCGTTTGCACACGAATGCAGACGGTGTATTTGCATATCCGAACGCTCTTCAGATGTATGTAAGTATTCTTTCAAAACATACTTTAATTAATCATTGATTAATAATCTAGCAACCCGACTAATATATTTACTATTTTGTGTTATTGTCACTACACAGGATAGAATGAGGGAGCTGGAGGAGACGGGTGAGCACACCACTTCATAGATCAACATAATGGTACGAGAAGGCAAGTTTCGCAGCCACCATCCTGGCGTGGGTCAGGTATTCTCAGGATACGCCAGTTCTAGGCCGAGCTTTTCGGCACCCCCTGACACTCGTCAGGATGTTGATTTCATGATGGGCCTGCTGAGAGGCGACGACAGGTATGCCGATCATTTTCAGAGATATGAGAGTGGTGGCGCCAGCGGTAGCGGGAGTCGCCCGTGTGATGATGGTGTGGATCGGGAGGGTGGTGAGGATGGTGGCGAGGATGTTGGCGATGACGCGAGCTAGTCGTGTCATATATGTGTTTATTAGTATGGTACATTGTTTCCTTATGTTCATCTTGATTTGTTTCCCTATTATCCTAAATTCAAACGCTTGTTTCCCTAGTATCCTTAACTATCCGGACTTATCACTAGTATCCTTGACTAAATTAGAACGTTATATTATATTTTGGTGCAAGTTTGAACTTATTCCGCGTTTGTGTTGATTTGTATTCCAAGTTTACTTTATATGTGTCTTTTGGTGAGTAAAATACAGGTTTTTGTATATTTTTTCCAGAAAAATTCTAGAAAACGCCTGTTGTGCAGGCAATTTATAAAAAAAAAACCTGCAGAGTTTTCCCCAGCGACATGTCGCTGGGGAAACTAGTCATAATCGACCACAAAATCAGGAAAATAGCGTTGACAAGTCAAACCTATCGATAGTTTCCCCAGCGACATGTCGCTGGGGAAACTTTGGGAAATCGTTGACAAGTCAAACCATAAGCGTTGACAAGTCAAACGTAAGAAGAGATTCCCCAGCGACATGTCGCTGGGGAAACTATGTAATTAGCTAAGAAGCTTAAGTTTAAGTTAATTTTTGTTGATTTAATAAAGATTTTCCCCAGCGACATGTGGCTGGGGAAACTTGTGCCACCGTGGCAAACTATTTTTCAGGAAAAGTCTGCGGGTCCCACATGTCGCTGGAGGAAGTCGCTGGGCATACTTTTCTCATCGAGCGTACTCAGCGACAGTTCCCCAGAGACATGTCGCTGGGAAAATTATCCCCATCAACATGTCGCTGGGGAAATCCCAAAAATATCGTTGGGAAATGGGTCGATTGTTGTAGTGTGTCTGCAGGTACGAAAGCATTTTTAAATCCAGACTTGTAGTATGCATTCTTGTAGTTAACAATTTTAAGTTGATTTAATAGGAAACATCCCTTAATCATTTGAAAACGATTGGGATCTTACATGACCGCTATGGTTTAACGCTAGAGATGTACAAAAAGAACCTAATATGGGTTGTGGCGAAGATGCAAATAGAAGTGGACCGTAATCCAGTGTGGTACATATTATTTTTCTCATGGTCTTGTTGTACCACTAAATCTGTAATGTACCATATAAATTTCATAGTGAACAAATCACATATCCTTAGCAAAACCGTGGATAACTTGTCTTATTGGAAAGTTGGCTATGGGAAGATTGGTATATATAACAACTGGCTGGTTTCTGATTCTACAACAAGCGATATATTATTAAGAGCCTCGTGGTAAAAACATGTCACTTGATGAAAAAAGAAAACTTGGATTGTACTATACTATTCCAAGCTTTGATTCTAGTTGTTTCACTAATAAGGATACCGCCCCTTCTAAAACCCATCAAACATTGGCGACTACCCTTTTTTGTGAAATAGTCAAGGATATGAAGGTCCACTTTGACATGACTTTGAGGCAGAAAGCAGTTTTTGAGTGTTTACGCGCATCACATGCTCAGGATTTCCTACTAGCTATACCTATAAATGGGCTCGGTCAACATATGTCACCAGTGGAATACCGTTCTATTCTTAAGTATCGCCTCATGATCCCATTATTTTCGGCTGATACAATATGCCCTGTTTGTCGCAAGGCTTGTTTGGATTCTTTTGGGGAACATGCGGTTCATTGTAAAGAGCTCCCGGGCTTCAAGTATCGACATGATATGGTTAGGGACGTTCTTTTTGACATATGTAGGCGTGCTGGCATCTCCGCCAAGAAAGAAGCACCTGTGAACTTCTTGACTGACCCGTTAGATGGAAGATCCACACTCAGACCAGCGGATAGTTTTTGGATGGGCTGGAGGAAAACATGCGTGTGTTGATCTGACTGGGGTTTCTCCTCTAGTGGGGTTAGGTAGCCGTTTTACAGCGGGTCAGGCTGCTTTGAAAGCCGCCTCATGCAAAGTGACAAAACACGAAAAATCATGCATTGAAAATCAACACGTGTTTATTCCTTTTGCATTTGATACCTTCGGTTTCCTTGCACCTGAAGCGGTGGAGCTTCTGAAGATAATTCAGCGTGTTATGAATAGCAACGTTATGACACCTAAATCCACAGATGTGGTTTTTCATAGAATTAGTTTCGCTATTCAGAAAGGGCTTGTGGCGCAGCTTGTTGCTCGCTTGCCTTCTATAGCTGTGTAATTATGTTTTAATTTCTTTATTTAATTTAATCTTTTTGTATTGATGATATATCTCTTGTGTTATCTTGTAGTTTATGGGTGATGATAAATAAAGAGACAAGAAAAATAACCAAAATTCCAAACGAAGTCCGAGTTGAATTAGAGCAATACCTCGTGGATACACCGCCAATAGTCAATCACGATGCTGTAAGATTGCAAAACATAGATGAGAACATTACTCACCATGTTAGCAATGGTTTAAGGGTTGGTCCAATCTTTATTTGCTTGTAAAATGTTGCCTGTAGTCTTATTGTTCACTTCTTACACGTACGACCTGCTTTGTTTTTTGTCCGCACTAAATCTTAGCCAAGCTGGAGCGACTTAGATGTTAACCATCATGTTAACAATGTGAAATACAGTGGTTGGATCCTTGAGGTAATTGAAATATTTCTTTCTTGTATGATATGTACCCATTGCATGGTCTACATTAAGACATTTTATTGTTATTGCAGTCTAAAGACAACCATTAAAGATTATGAGCTTACTAGCATGACATTAGAGTATTCTCAAGAGTGTTGGATGGATAGTGTGTTGCAGTCCCACACTTTCGTGAAGGACGACAGTGAAAAAACAACTAATTACAGCTATGTCGACTGCGGGCATCTACTCTAGTTTGAGAATGGAGGTGGCGATGGGTTGATCATGAAAGGTACGATTAGATCAATACAAATTGTTGACTCATCTTGTTCAATATATGTCAAATTATGTGTGAGTCCGTATATAAAATGTCAAGTTTAATTAAAAGACTTAATAACATTCATTTTCTCACCTTTAAATATGAACCCTTACTAACCATTAAGAACTTTTTTTGTATGTAAAAGATATCTTTTACGAAATGATGTAAAGTTTTAATTATCAAGCACACGCTCAGGAGAGAAATGAAATATTACCGAATCATATTTAAGAAAGGCAACCAATGCTAATTGGACAAAGGTTAGTGTGTATTAAATGAACACAAAATTTTTAAATTAGAATTAAAATGCATTAAATACACGTTAAATAAACTCATAAATTATTATATTTGAACATGATTTACAATGCAATTAATATGTATTTAATGCATTTACATGTTAATTTAGAAAGTTAGTTTTCATTTAATGCATACTAGTTTTAATACTCGTGCACGCACGAGATTTAAACATAAATGATACATTAAATAATAATTTCATTATTGCAATATTATGTATATTATATATGTTTGAGTATATTGTATAAATCGTCCCTAAAGTTTGACGAAATTGCATGTTTCGTCCTAAATGTTACAAAAGTGCAAGGATCATCTCTGTGGGGAAACTTTAATGCAAATATCGTCCTTATGAGGAAAATTATTGGGACGGAACCTGCAAAATAACAAAAACTTTTGGGACGAAACCTGCAAAATGACTAAACATTAAGGATGAAAATTTACGAAATAGTTTGATTTTAGAACGATATCGGCACTTTCAAAATATTTAGGACGAAACATGCAAAATGACCAAACTTAAAGGACGATTTATGCAATTCTCTCTATATGTTTTTTATGAACATCTAATATTTATATATTTGATTATCTTGTTGTTCGACTGTGTACCGTGTAAATTAATATAAACTCAGCTCCATTTTTATTTTTAAATTTCATATTCTTTTTACTTTCGATATTTTATTCTAAATAGTTATATCTTAATTATTAATCAATAAACTATTTAAATCAACCTTATACATACACGATTTATAAATTCATGGTTTTGTGTTGTTTAATATTATTCTATGTAGCAATATTAAAATTTTAATATTTAAATAGTTATGCTGCTCATAGGCACACGGGCTTAACATGATTTTTTATTATGTGATAATATTAATTGATATTTTGCATAAATATTTGTTGCATAAAGGATTTGACTTTGTTTAACTGAAATGTTAGGTATAGACAATGTGTGTTTAGTAACACATGACGACCTTGAAAAAATATATGTTGTTGTAATATGCAAAATCTCGTCTATATATTTTCCTCTCACACCAATTTTTGAGGTCCTGCATTCATTTTGATATTTATATTTGTGTTAATAATAATTTACGTAGATTGCATTGTTTGACTTTGTTAAGTGTCAAAATAAAGATAGATAATAATTTGTGCTTTTATTTGAATATTTATATTATGTGATTTGTTGATTTTTTAATATTACATATATGTTACATTTTTAAAATATAAAGTATATAGGCTATAAAGTTTAAGAGGATATTTTGTTTATTTTTTAAAATTACTAAAAAAATATGAAAAAAATATAAGTTTTCATTTAAGTCCATCTAATTTATTTAGAATTCAACAACTAATGTTTTATTAATCCTCTCCTCTTTCTTTAAGTTTTTATTTTCACAAATCTGACACATATATTTTTATGTGTTTTCATCAAATTTCTCGACCAAAATTTTTAATTTTGACTAAAGTGAATTCTATTTTGACTTTTTTGGACCAATCACATTGTTTGATTTTGCTTATGTGTCAAAATAAAGCAATTTGATTGGTCCAATTATTTTTTTACAACCTCCACTTTTCACTAAAATTTTTAAAAAATCTAATTCTTTTATTATATAAAAGATTAACTTCTGCCCAATAGACATTGGTTAGAAAAACCCTTTACGAAAAAGGTGTTTAGTTTTTAGACATATGTGTCTAGTTAGAATGTTAGATATTCTATAAAACTGTTATAAATAAAAAAAACTAATTAATACGAAGGAATAGATAACATGTGGATCATTAGTGACACAAGGCATTCAGACCTGGGCGATACCCCGGTTGTTTCTTAAAGGTGATAACATGCAATGGTTATAGTTTTAATTAGAAAATAAGTTGTTATATATGCACGGGCGGAGCTAGAAAGTTCGATTCAGAAAGTCATACTTTGGTAGTTTTAAAAAAAAATACACCACAAAATGGTTCTTAAGGGGGTTAAATTATAAAAAAACCCAAATGTTTTAAAAATTTAAACACTAATTTTTTCGCTAATGGTGTCACATGTCTATTGTGACCCCTGTGTCTCCGCCTCTCCGCCAGTGTATTTATGCATAGTGTTGTATAAGCCTATATCTACGCACGCACAAATGTGTTTTTAATGCTCAAGTTGAGATTTTGTCAAGTTAGGTAGTATAATGTTATCATAGACAACCAAACTGTTGATTGGTTGCTCGTTTTTGTCAATGATTTGGATTTCTTAAACCAAACTCGTAATACTTTTATTACTACTTTTTAAGCATCGTACATATAGTAACACTTGATTGTAAACTGAAATTGTCTTAAATATTATAAGCACAAACTCTAATATCTTATCTTAAATTTAATTTTTGCAAGATATAGTGTAATATCAAAGTATTGGTGTATCGATAGAGTGAGCACCAAAAACTTACTTGTGCTTTTTTATGGTTGCATTAGCATGCTATTCATTTAATTAACAATTTAATTTCACTGAGTAAGTTTATGTGAATATAGATCGACTATCATATATACATGTATTTATAGCTTATGAAACAAATATCACACATAGAACTGAACATATTGCATTTAGAATTATTCGCTTTTAATTTTACGAATATGTGCAAATGAGGCCTACTATGGAATCACAAACATACAAATTTATAAATAGACTCTTAGTGGTAATCTATCATATACTTGTTCACAGCCCGTCTATCTTTGAGGTCCGGATAATGGCCCATGTATGAAATTCGAATCGAGACACCGACTAACCAATTCCTTATTTGTGATACGTATATAACAAATATCTCCTTGGTACTTAACAACACTATCATTCACATCAAAACATCCACCTGCAAGGCTGCAACCTTATCTCTCTCTATGATGCACGAAATCGTCATTTTGGGTGGCGTACCCGTGTGGGATCGGATCGGCTGGGGATCGGATTCCCCGACGAAACGGCACCGAATCGTTTCTTGACCGATTCCCAACACAGGGGAACGTTTCTTGACCGAATCTGGCGACGTTTCGATGTTTATAAGCTACTGAATCGCATTTAAGATGGATGAAAACTGGATTTTTTTTGTTCTTTAATGGAGGTGGATGTGAGTACAGAGTAACAGTTGGGGAAGATAGCCAAAAAAGATAGTACATATTAAAAATACGTATGGTGGATATGAGGTGACAAAAGTTTTAAATTTAGTCCCTTTAATTTTTAATGCTTCACAGACTTACCATTGTACTATATTTGTAGTTAAAAAATTTATGAATAAAAACAAAACTTATGGAAAAAGATAAAAATGCAAAAGGATATATATTGTTTATGAAATGCTAAATTATACGATTTATAAAGTAACATTTTTTATATGTCAGTTTGTTTTTTTTTAATTTTCTTTAATATATTTATATTTTTATATATTTTTATTGCCGTATCCATGCCGTTCCCGTATCTTGATTTTTTTATTTTTACCGTTCCCCGTTCCCGTATCGTTCTCGTATCCCCGTACCGTTCCCGTTTCGATGCTACATAGATCTCTCTTTTCAGCTTTCAAATTAAAACCAAAATTTATAACTAAATATCAAATTAGATATAAAAAAAATCATTGTTGCGATCAATGGAAGTTGAGTTGCCACCAACCCCTAGCAAAAAAACACATCAGAAACACCACAAAATGATGTGACGTTGCCACTTTTTGGCCGGATATTTTAAGATTCATCATTTGTGGGTTAGCTAATATATCATATGTGGGTTTCAGGTATCAGTTGTGTGCTTGGTTTGAAGATCTAAAGGTGTTCATTAAGGACATTATTTAGTTGTTTGACAGTTTCGGGATGTTTTGCTATTGGAAGTGCGGCCGATGAATATCATCCAAATGTGTTATTTATAGGATCCAATAGAGATGGTTGATAACTTGATGTATTTAATGGTGGGAAGATGAAGTGAGCTCTTTATGTGTATGAAAACTGAAAGGGTTCGAGCTTTGATGAGATGTACATTCCAACCAAAGATGTGGAAATATTGAAAGTCTTCGTGTTTATGTTCAGGAATGGATGCTTTAATATTGTATAGTAAATATTGAAGGACTCAGTCTTTATAGATATAAGATATTGACTCATAATATTTGTAGCTCTGTAATTATGACAATGCTTAATTTTACAATTGGAAACTTTTTATTTCGAGCTTATTAGATGGACCTTCATATGCTTAGGCATACTTCTTAAACATTAAAAATTTCAAATATATCCATAATACCGAAGTGAAAAAAGATGAACATGATGTTAGGGGTATGATTGTAATTTTTTTATTTAAGTTATGATTATGAAATATTTTTGATATTCAAAATACATAAAATAATAATTTGGATATATATGACAAATTGAATGTTTATGAAGGATAAATATGCAATTTTGAGTTTAGCTTGGATATATATGTTATTATAAGTCTTTGAAGGGATATATACGTAATTCTCTCTTTATTCAATGTTTATATATTGTACTATCTTCATTCTATAATATTAGTCCACAAAAAAAACACACAGTTTAAAAAAAAGTACTACCTTTATGATTTTTTTTTCTCTTACTTTTTGCACAAATACAGTTTTCCCCTTAATCAATTAATTAAAAACTTTTCGAAAGTTTGTAATTATTACATTAAGTGAAGGTAATAAGGGAAACTTAATCTAAATTCTCTATCTATATTCGGAAGTGGACATTTAATTTGGAACAATCTAAAATGAAAACATAGACTATAGTGATAGGACGAATAGAGTAATATTTTACTTAAATATAATTAATATTTTTCTATCTTTTTTTCCTAAATTTAGATGGTACTAGTCTTTGTTACTCATTTTTTTTTTATCAAAATAAGAAAACTAATTTTCACATCTCCTTTAAAAAATAGAATCTCACAATTTGTCAATCGTTACGCAAAACGAGACATATCATCGCGTCGGTATTTAAATCATCTTTCTATAGAGAGACACTTTTATATAATTCTATTAAGTTTTTCCCGATACTTTTTTAGTTACGGTATGAAAAAATCGTATAGTTTTTGTATCGCTTTATAAATTATACATAATTTTCTCAGACATGATTAAAAAAAATCTGTCAAGCGAATATTGAAATGTTAGTCTAATAAAAAAAATTATATATGACACATGTCATCGTAACGAGAATTACATCATCTTTATATATATTTTCGATGAACATCTTTTTTCATTTTTTTCTTAGTCACGTCTGATATATAATTTGTGTAGCAAATCATATAGTATAATTTTATGAAATCACATGTGATTTTTAATTTTCTCAAATCACATATGATTTTTAATTTTCTCAAATCACATACGATTATGAAATCATATATAATTTGAGATATAAATCATATATGATTTTTGTCGGTTAACGATTTACTATTTAAAATATATTTTATTTAAAAAAAGAGGTATAAAATTGTTTTTTAATTTTTGATAAAAAAACTGAGTAGATATGATTGGTTCAGTAGATATATACTATATTATAGCTCCATGTGGTATGTTGAAAGTTACAAATTTGGTATGTTTTTTACTTTTTCAATAGCTACGATCCCTGTGGTTTTAGCATGTCTTGGATTAAGTCTATTTTGACCTAAAATGATCAAAATACCTCTATTAAAAAAAAGTTGAAGGCAAAGGTATTTTAATCATTTCACATATCTTATTAGAAAAATTGAACTGAATTAGAAACATGTTAAAATGAGAAGAATCGGATCTGATAAAAAATGAAATAAACCGAGTATATAATTTCCAACAAACCACAAACACCATTTATGTACTTAACTCCTATATTAATCTCAACTCATCAAGAGGTATTAAGAAAAGTTGGTTGTTCATTTAGATCGAATATTTTTGTTGTTCATGTATAATCTAGAGTTACTAATGCAACCTATTTCTCTATAACCAAGGCTCTGATACTAATCTATCACACCCTCTAATTCGCCGCAATAGAAGAATGGCTTTGGGAGGCTGTGACTTCATGAGTAATCGAGAGATTGATCCGAGAACGACCTTTACATGCCAAAACCACATAGCAGACTCCAAATAATCCATATAGTCAAGTACCTGAAGATATATGTTTAAAAATATCAACATAAAGTTGGTGAGTTTATAAGTTTGTTTTAAAACGCTTATGAAAAATTAGAGTTTATACCGACCACTACACTTTGCAGTAAAATATTAGAGTTTAAAAATCGCAGTTTCCTATTAAATAAACTTTCTTTGATGATTTAAAAGTTTATAAATAAAGACAGAGTTTATTGATAAAACAGAGTTTACTCATAAAAAAAGAGTTTCTTCGTTCTGCTTTTTCCCTACAAAACAGATGCAGAATAGTATCTTAAAATTGAATTTAGAGGGTTTTTCAAAGTTAGTGCATAAATTATTGTTTATGTGGTAAATAACTTGCTTATGTATGGTTAATATATTGATATTTTAGTCATGCAATATTCTTGTCTATATGCTTGATTTATTACTTTAAATTTTTTATTTAAATAAATGCAAATGATTTTCAAGAATAAACCGGACTAACTAGGGTAGTAAAAATCATGTCTTTGACTAGAGATTTACTTATCTTAGAACCATATAAAAACAAGGTTCAATTTGGTTTCTATAATGATTTAGTTAGAGTACACTAGAAAGGTATAGGCGGTTCTCTCTGCGTTCTTAAAGAAGGAGGTTCTTAAGCAGTTACGCGCTTTACCAACTTCTTCGGGTCTTTTTGTGTGTCTTCCAATACGCCAAAGAATCAAATGTGACCATAGAAAGGTTCCATTGATTTTTACATTGGTACTAGAAAGAGGTGTGATGAAAACCCGATGAAAAAAATCTATGGAACGTTTGAAAGTTGTACAATGTTTTTAAGACGATGATTATCTCGGTTTTGGATCACCGGTGAATTCAAGAACCCGAGGCATATGCTTTATTTAAGAAAAAGTTTAAAAATATGAAAAATTCATTATTTTAGTATCTCGTTATAAAAGGAAGTTTTACATGTTTCCTTTTATATATAAATTTTGTCATTGTTTTTCAAAATTTAAATAAATACCCACTAAAGTAAATTTGTACTATCCAATGTGCCTAGTCAATTGAACTTGATTAATTCATCATGGACAGTCTTACATCTAAACAAGACAAGGCAATACAATAACAATAGGGTTAAACCCAAAGCTATATAATTGCAGATTAAGTATTGGCTGACTTACGTCATGCATTTTGGTCAGACCTTTTGTACGAAGTACTTGATGAGGTAAAACATGACTTGACTGCGTTCATGTAAGATAACGTAGTCATGGCCTCACTATGGCTAGGAGTTGCACCAAAGGAAATTATCATACGATGATTACCATTTGAATTAAGGCAAACACTAAACATGATATTCAGTCGACTTGCCGTTAGGTACAACAAACTACCAATCATACCTCTGTATTTGGTGTTGTCTACCGACTTACAATCATCATCTGCGGTGAGTTTAGTATCCGAGGCCATAGGGGTCTTCATAGGTCTAGAGTCTTCTAATCCAAATTTCTTTAGCATTTCTTTAACATACTTGGATTGATTAAAGAAAATACCATCGTCCATTTGTTTAATTTGAAGTCCTAAAAAAAAGTTAAGTTCTCCTATCATAATCATTTCAAACTCGTCATGCATGATTTTGGCAAAGTCATCACACAATGATTGACAAGTTGAACCAAATATAATGTCATCAACATATATTTGTATGATAATGAGGTGAGAACCTTTCTTCTTTGTTAAGAGTGTATTGTCTACCATTCCCATGGTATACTCATGTTTTACAAGAAACGCTTTAAGTCTATCATACCAAGCTTTGGGTGCTTGTTTGAGACCATAAATAGCTTTCTTAAGCTTGTAGACATGATCCGGTTTCTCAAAATCAATGAAGCCGGAGGTTGAGCCACATATACCTCCTCATTGATCAAACCGTTAAGAAATGCACTCTTTACATCCATTTGTTGAAGCTTAAAGTCTAAAGAACAAGCGTAAACTAAGAGGATTCTAATGGATTCTAATCTAGCTACGGGTGCGTATGTCTTGTCATAATCAATACCTTCTTGTTGATTATAGCCTTGAGCTACAAGTCTAGCCTTGTTACGAGACACAACACCATTCTCATCTAACTTATTCCTATATACCCATTTGGTTCCTATGATGGTCAAACTTCTAGGTGGAGGAACAAGTTCCCAAACGTCATTAGCAATGAATTGATTCAATTCTTCTTGCATAGTGATGACCCAACTCTCGTCCATCAAAGATTCTTTAACATTCTTTGGTTCAATCAAGTAGACGAAACAAAAGAAGTTACTTTGATTTTGGACTTGAGATCTTAGGGTCCTTTTATTTAATTCTCCTATGACGTTATCAAGAGCATGATCCTTAGACTCATTAATGTTTACTCCCTTTTCAACGCTAAGGTCTTCAACTCCTATGTTTCTAACATCTTTGGCATTGACTATGTCTATTTCATCTAAGTCATCATCTACCAAAGGTGGTGTCTTAGATGAAGGTGGGGTTTCACCAAATGTCACGTTAAGTGATTCTTCAATTACACCCGAGGTTCTATTGAGGACTATGTAGGCTTTGCTAGTTTGAGAATAACCTAAAAAGATACCTTCGTAAGACTTTGGGTCAAACTCAGTAAGGTAGTCTTTGGTGTGTGAGAATTAAGCACTTGCTTCCAAACACCCTAAAGTATTCCAATGAGGGCTTCTTACCTTTAAGAATCTCATAGGGGGTCATTCCTAGAAAAGGTCGAACAAGAATTCGGTTGAGAATGTAAGTCGATGTGTCCACGGCATTGCACCAAAAATTTTGAGGCAAGGATTGCTCATTTAACATCGTCCTACTCATCTCTTGGATAGTCCTATTCTTCCTTTCAACTACCCCATTTGATTGTGGAGTGCGAAGAGCTGAGAAGTTATGGGTAATACCATGAGCTTCACAAAAGGCACCAAATTACACTTCATTATCAAATTCTCTACCATGATCCGTCCTAATAGAGACAATTGAACATCCTAGTTGATTTTGAATTCTTCGACTAAAGGTTTCAAAGTGATCGAAAGCTTCACTCTTAGATGCCAAAAATCTAGTCCAAGTGAATCTTGAATAGTCGTCAACTATAACTAGGGTATAAAGGTCACCTCCATATTTAACAACCCCAAATTACATTGCGCAGCGGAAATACACATTTGGGTGCTAAATAAAAATATTGTTACACAAGACACTTCAAACTATCTCCAAATGATACATTTGAAATATAAAAGAATATAATTTTATTCATTGTCTAAAACTTTCGATCCCAATTAAAACAATTTTAGAAATATCAGAGTTATATTTAGGTCCCCCAAAGACTTTATCAAGTCCACAAATACTTTACCAAGTACTCGACCGTACATTATTATTTTTATGACAAAAGGGAAAGAAATCCGTTTTAGACCAATCACCACAAAAGCAATCCCGCAATCCTTCTCCAGCAAGCTCCGCAATTCATCATCTTCAATACCTGAAATACATGCTTAAAATCATCAACACAACGGTTGAGCGAGTCTATAGGTTTTCCAAATCAACATTTGAACACAAGAGAAAAATCAATCAAGATCATTTAATAGAATTGTCCTGCACACAATCTATTAGTCAGGCATTCTGGTATATAACAACAGCTACTGAATTGTATTAAGCTCATGACATCGACCCCTTAACTTAGTCACCCACGCCTAAAGCCGGCATGACTAGATGAAATTCCAGTGCCCCTACTAGGGTATCATTTGCAAGGATACCAATTCTCATTCTCGTAAAATTATCCTTCCCAGCAGGTTACTCAGCGTAAAGCCCTGGTCTCGGATAGGGTCGTCAGCCCAATAGTACTATTATTAGAATAAGCGGCTATTCCCAACTCACAACATCAAGTCAGAAGATAGTTAACGGCTCATAAATTTAGGGTCTTTTGCAAATAGGGTACTTATACAATTCAAAACAACAAAGACAACAAGGCAACATTCGGGTCCGAACAATCAATCATGACTTGTGTTCATTTTACTTTCAAATAGCATGTATCCCCTCGCGGGTTTTAAAATCATTCAAACAAGTACAAAAGCGAGGCTATAGACTCACTTGGAGTAATAGCAGTAGTAAGACGATCTTCGACGATAGTTGATGCCCGATAAACACAAAAACCGCAACCTATCAAATAAGGCGCGTTAATCAATAATAAACTTGAAAAATAAATCATATATATCAGCATCAAACTCAAACTCATAAAGTCACGATGAACTCGAGAGAAAACGATTTGAATAACTTCATTATATTTTACTACACATTTACTTAACCATTTTACACTTTTTACAAAGTCCGCCGGTACATACTACATGTACTAGCTTATTTACCTTTTTTAAACTTGTCAACCGTTTTTGAAACGACTTGATAAACTAACTTACTATATATAGAAAGTCCTCTTACAAGTTTATCAAATGAAATTACTTTTAAAGTACTTTACCCAACTCATTTTCAAACTATAAAATCCGGACAGATTTACGTTAATTTTTCATACAACCGTTTTAACTTATTTAAACGACTCCGTTTACAAAACCGACACTCGAGTTTTAAAGTAAACTCAACCTATAAAATAAACACCTCATTATCAGTAGGTTACATTTTTCAAAACATCCATTTAGAGTCCCCGAGATTCGATCCAAATATCGACAACAACTACTTGTAGTGCCGATACTCGTCTCCCGGTATACGATCATTCAAAACATCATAACTTCGCGCTCGTTTGGAGCTAGAAGCTCTACCTTATATCAAATCGAAGCTAAGAAAATTATCTACAACCCTAGGCTATAAGTTAAGCCATTTTCAAAACATAAAAATTCGGATTTTACACTTTACCTACTGTTATAAAATGACTACTAAAAACTTGTACAAAATCAACTATTTGATAAAAACCAACCATGAAAATGATCATTACTATACCCTAATATCATCATACATCAACCATAACATCAAAATCATAATCAAAATAAAAATCTTTGAATCAAAATAAAGTTTTAACAAGATCTTTAGCAAGAATCACCATGGATCATCATGAAAATGCCATGCATGATCATTGCTCCTACCTACCAACATCAAAAAAAAAAAGTTGGTTGCATGTAAGGATTTCATACACCAAAATGATCCTTGATCAAATATAAGATTGGGTCTATGCTTGGTTTAGTTGGATTCAACCTCAAACTTGAGTTAAAATTGAAATTGTGTGGATTTGGGGTGTGGGTGGATGCTACGGCATTTAAGAGAGAGAAAGGAGAGATTGAACAAAATTTTTGATGGTGAAAATGTGATGTGTGTTTTTGTTTAAGCTTTATATATAGTGGGGTAGGGACCAAAGTTGCAATTTAGCAATAGTTGTGGCTAAAAATGTAAATAATTAGCTAAAAAGCGGGAAATAACTATTAGTCAGTTTTCAATATATTTACAGGGCTCGGGTTTCATAAAGATACTTTTAAAAATTTAAAACGTACCTCAAAAATAATAATATCGACTCTCGACTCGACTTAATACGAACTTAAAATAAAAACGTCAAAAATATAAATATCGAGACAACAATTGCTAAAACATAAAATCTCGGGCATCCGTCGATATCGTGGTCACTAATAATCCTCGCTATTAGTAAAAAGGTAAAAATAAGATCTCCAACGTCGGCTTTAAATAAAACCATCAATCGTCATTTCATTCAACTCATCAAAAATTTCAAAATTATTCGTAAAAATAATATTATATAATATTAAATAAATGACCTCGGGTTTGGGTTGTCACATCCTACCCTCCTAAAAGAGAGCGACGTCCCGGCGCTCTGCCCCTCTTATTCTCACATCCCATACCTCCAGAAGAAATGAGAACTCTTTTCCTTAAAGAAATCCTCATGCTTC
This sequence comes from Glebionis coronaria, assembly GCA_025667525.1. NCBI lineage: Eukaryota > Viridiplantae > Streptophyta > Magnoliopsida > Asterales > Asteraceae > Glebionis > Glebionis coronaria. Next base: position 529,173,966 of record CM046882.1, read on the forward strand.
TTTCACAATTTCAAATTCCACTTCTGGAATACTTGCATCTTCACAATATAATCCTTACCATGTTTCGACCTCATAAGAACTCTTCAAAGTTCTTTCTATGAAAAGCAACTTATCTTCAAGTTGAATTCTTTCCTTGTTGTTCTCAAAACAAATTTCACCCGTCATAACGACACCTTATGCATAACCACGTTTCCCAATTTCAAACTCCATCGACTTCCTTCGATTGCCAACATAACTCTTCTAATAACTCCTTGTTACTAATAAACGGTCCTTAACCCATACAATCTTATCAATATTGCCAATATCACTTCTAGTTCAGTCATTCAATTCCACCTACATTTCTGCAATACACCGAAAAACTAATCTTATGTCCATAACTCACGATCTTTAACCTTCACAAATTGAAGTTCTTTATGTACCATCAATAGTACAGCCTCATTACTAGCATGACAATCATTGTCGTATAAGAATTCCAACAAAGCCTAAGTCAATCACACACGCACAAGTATACCGTTCAATGTTCGAAGCATCCTTTCACTTTGTCCATCAGTCTCTATATAACACACAGTACTCAACTCAACTTTCATCTTTATCCAAAACAAATCGTATCGATTACTTGACTTGTGAGATTCCTTCATCACTAAGTCTTACTCTCTCAACTTAGATATGTTAGGAGTGCTCAATATACCATGCCTAACTTGACCTTACAATGAAATCCTTTCCATAAGTTTGACAAAATGTTGAAATCACTTATCTTGACCTCCTTCTCAAATCAGACCACTAACTTAAAATTTCATATCCTTGTTATCAAGCCCACACTTCTTGTCATTACCAAAACTCAAATCTTAAAAGATTTTCCCTTTTTCTTCCTGATAAGTACATCAGCTACCACATTCTCCTTTCCCGGATGGTAGCGAATCTCGTAGTCATAATCACTCATAGTCATAATCATCAACATAATCAAATACTCGAAATATATAACTGGTAATCCTCTACTCATTTCCTTTATCATCCCAAGAAATAAATTAATTATGAAGTAACTCTTATAGTCCTTTATTACTACACACTTGATTCCATACAAGTAATATTTCTACCACCTCAAAACAAACACCACAACTACATAACCCTTATGAGACGCATCACAGCAAACTACAAACTATAAATACTTCAGATCCCTTCAACAATGGCAACATCAGTGCAGAACACAGCCTACCCTTCAGTGTTCAGTATACAGCTTCCTCATCCGATAAGGATCAGATCTCGAAACTTACAATTTAGATGTATAAGTGGGACTCACACACCCAATTCTTCTTAGTCAGCTTAATGAATGGTTTAACAATCAGTGAAAACCTTTCGATAAACCTCCGATTATTCCCAGCTTAAACCAAGGAATTAACAGATTTCCGTCGGCGTCATTGGTACCGACCAATCCTTAATCGTTTCAATCTTGATAAGATCTTCACGAATACCTTTGTTGTCAATCACTTTCTTAGAAAACGCAAATATTTCAACTAACATTCACACATAGGAAACTTTACATACAGTTTCTCCTTTTCCAACCATCCCAAAAATTATCCTCATATGCCACTTATGTTCCTCCTTTCCTCTTGGAATAAAATAGAATATCTTCAATAGATACAATGACTAACTCCTCCTAGCACATCTTACACACAAGATTCACCCAGTCCATTAATACGGCAGACACGTTCATCCATTCCAAAAACATCACTTGCTACTTAAAGTACCCACATCAAATACGAAAAACAACTATAGGAACATCTTCCTTCCTAACTCTCAGTTAATGATAACCAGAACTCAAAGCAATCCTTGAGTACACACTAGATCCAGAAAAGTTGCATGGATCAAACGAATCATCAATCCTCGGTAATGGATACCGATTCTTGGCAATCAATTTGTTAAGCTCTCGATAATCAATAAACATTCGAAACAATCCATCCTTCTTGACAAACAACGTAGACAATCATCACTATAACGAAACTTAATTTAATACATCCTTTATCCATCACTTCTCGCAGTTGATCAGATAACTCATTCCACTCTGACGGTGCCAAATGATAAGGCATAGAAATACTACTCAACAGAACGCAGAAGCACTACACAACGAAACGCAGAAGCACTACACCTATTGTTTACAACACTCAATCGACACGAACTCTACTTCATGAGGCGGCAGCAACTCTGCAAAACTTCAGGAAAACTTCAGAATACTCTCGAGTCATTACAGATCTCCAAACTTCTCCTTAACTACCCTAACACTAATTACGTGAGCTAGGAATACATCATATCCCTCTTTCACATACTTCCTTGTTTCCAAACAAGATACTTCTCAAACGGAAAATTCACTCATCACCTCTCATAGTCCACACTCAGCTTTTTTAGCGAAATCTAAACCAACAGCTATCAATTTATAATGAAGATTAGTCCAATCTCAAGCATCATCACTTCGCACCACTAACCAAATTCATACCAATAATCCACATCCAAAGATTCCAACTCTTTGAGCATCAAGTCGATACTAAACACCTACTTTCCTAAATTCAAGGAACACACTCTCTGTGTAAAACTAACACTAGCAACCTTTCCATCGGTTAACTCCACATCATAGTTAATTGTCAATCTTATTGACTCTCCGTTGATAAAACAACTGAATTTTTACAGTTCTACAGTTTCTACCCGATCTGAAACCAAACAACATACTGACATAAAGAATCTCAAGTAAGAATATACCATTTACAACATCCAGACCTTAAGGTTTGTCAGCATCACTCAAACATAAACCGGAGCGGTAGCATTCCTATCTTGTCAATTTCCTTTCCTTGGATAATTCCTTTGTTTGTATTCTTTCTCACCACGGCTAAAACACATCACTACTCCAGGGATACTAATTCCATTGACTAATCCTCTTGTTCTGCACTTAGCAGCTTTATGACCAGGTTTTCCTAACTCTAGTCGCAATTGTGTAAAATTACCTACATGATATAGAGTACAGAAAACACCCTAAGATTTATCTTGTTACTTCCAGACACAGTGGTAGTACGAAATTCCTCATTCCTTCCATAGTTTAAATACTGGTTTCGGTTCTGTGTTTGGTTATTGTTATTACTGTAATCCTTACAATTCTGACCTTGATTCGGGTTAGACTGAGCAGATTCCCACTATCTCTTATTATTTCAACAATGTTATCTTTCCTAACTTGCACTTTCACGTCCATTAAATCAAACTTCCTCTGAACAGCTTCATCGAAAGATTCAGGTTAAGAAGAAATAATCTCACTCTTGGTATCACTAGACAATCCCCTAATGTACTGCTTCGTTGTTTTACGGTCATTCACAAAAGTATCAGGACATAGCAAATATAGCTCAGAATATTTCCCAGTAAGCAGTAATATCATCGTCCCTTAGCACAAATTATCTCAATTCGGATTCCTACTGTCCTAGTTCCTTCTTAGGACAAAACCTAGCAGTCAATAGTCCTTTCATCACGGCCATGCCTTACTATTAGTCACAACCAATCCTAAAGTAGTCACTTGGTATTCCATCATCTTAGTGCACCATCCTGAAATATAGCAGCAGCAAATTTCACCTCATTAATTTCTGAACATCCAATAATCTCAAAGTACTCTCTATCTTATCATTCCAACTATGTCATTCTAATGCACCACTAATACCACATAACTGCGCAGAACCACACTTCTGAAAACTAACATAAGTACATTCTCTTGAACTTGCAGAATAGTAGCAATACTATCATCTGGATCAGCAGCATCCTTATTATTGTTAGCAGCATCGCCATTATTTTCAGCAGCATAATCATTATTCTTAGCAGCAACATCATTATTCTCAGCAGCATCATCATTATTCTCAGCAGCATCATCATTATTCTCAGCAGCATCATCATTATTCTTAGTAGCATCATCATTATTCTTAGCAGCATCATCATTATCTCCAACACAATTAACCCCAACATCTTTCAATTCCTGACAGCACGGTCAACTTCAAGTGCTCTAGCAATAACTTGCTCGATCAAAGTATTCACAGTAGCAGTCGTTAGTTTTGGCAACATATTTCAAGAAACTTAGTCACGTAGCGATCTACTAATGACAGAAATATGATTCCCCTACTCCTTCTTCCATTATCACGGAGGAAAGAAACATGTTAAGTATACATATCAAGATAAAAGAAGGAATTCTTTATCAGGACATCTCATGGATACTACATGCACGAACAACATAAACTACAATGGTTCATCAACCAAAACTCAAAAGAGTCGACAAAGGCACATCATAGATCATGAGGGTAATTCAGATTGTGTTGAGGATTCAACAGAATAGTGGCACTGTCTGTCACTACAATCATCTACCGAACAAACTTAAAAGATATTAAGTTCCATCACAATGCTACAAAACAAGGGTTTAAATAAGTCCAATCACAAAGGAAAATAAGATACAAATAAATCCATTAAGCGATTAGTTCCTTAGACAACAGCTCCTCATCCTCCTTAACATTGTTGTCAGCTTCATCACACTCGTCTATTTCCCTTTTCACACCTCAAGGTCAAATCCATAACCTGATCGCAGCTCACTCTCAAAATCCAAATACTCACTCATACACGGCAGATCAATCATAATGCAAGTCTCAATACGACTTTCAACATTCCTAAGCTTCCAAATTCTACTCAGAATCAATCTCACCTAAGGCTCCACTCACTCATCCTTTCAAAGCTTACCTACTTCTCTTTAAACCATTCAATTCAAACACAAAGATTCATCACAATCGACCCAAGACTAGCAATCTCATCCATCTTCCAAGTCCTAACAAACTCAATTCTCCACATACCAAATACAACCTTTAAAACCACCTTTCTTTCATATCAACCCTCTAATCACACCAATTTCAACCACATATCTATCATACATCAACTAATCAAACTTCCTCATACCCGATATAAGTCGCAAGAAATCAGTTGTAAAATCATTCAACATCTGGTCCACTGTCCCAGACTCTCGGCAGTATATAAGGTCATTATTTAAAATTATATATACTTACGCATTACATAAAGAAAATTACGATAAGAAGTACTCAACGTACTTTCAACAACATCAATACATCATCAATACATCATTATATATCATCATAGTATTTACTTAATAAATACTGTAGAAATCATTTCAATTTTAAGGGATACATCAATTATAAAACAATACAAAACAATAATCTTACCGGAGCCTTGCGGAGAAGTTGCGTTGCTTTTGTAAAATATTTTCGACACCAAAGTTATAGTTTAGGACATTTTTCAAAAATCGACCTAATTCGCTATAACTAAAAAGCTCTGATTACCAATATTTAGCACCCAAATGTGTATTTCTGCTACGCAATGTAATTTAGGGGTGTTAAACCATAACTCCGTATGGCGAAAGGTCCAAAGAGATCCATATGTACGAGCTCTAAACACCGAGAGGTCGAAACCAAATTTTTGGCTTTGTGACTTGAGTGAACTTGCTTCCCAATTTTGCAATCATCACAAAAGTGACTATCAAACTTCATCTTGGGGAGGTGTCTTACCAACTCCTTAGAGACTAAAGATTGTATTAAACGCATATTAGCGTGACCTAATCTCCTATGCCAAAGAGTAGAACTATCATCTAAAGTCGCTAGACATAAGTTGTCCTTTGACTTCCTATTAACCTTAATGACATAAATCCCATGCTTTCTAACATATTTTCCAATGACTTTTCCATCTTTTACAATTTCACTGTCATATTCCGAAAAGATGACCTTACACTTATTGTCACAAATTTGACCTATACTTAGAAGGTTAAAACCTAAGTTATCTACATGCTCTACGTTTTCTATAGTCATAGAGTCAAGAGATGTCATACCTTTGCCAATGATATTACCACGTCTATTACTAGCGAATGTGACCTTACCTCCATCATATGCTTTGTAGTGTGAGAACAAACTTCGATTACCCGTCATGTGTTTAGAACAACCACTATCCTTAATCCACTCGTCGGGCTCTAGATCGATTCCCAAGAATATCTAGGTAACAACACACAAGATCAAACATTTGGTACCTAATATCTCATGGGTCCAAAAATGTTAGTTCCAAACATCCCTTGCATTTGGTTGGGATGCATGAATGAAGGAGACATTCCCCATGGGGAAAAGTATTGTTGTTGAAAATTATTCCAATTCATATGGCCATTATGTTGTCAATAGTTTTTCATAGGTGTCTTTGATCTTGATCTAGTATTATTATTATTCTTCCTAGGTGTTGGGGTTTTACTCCTAGGTCGTGGTTTAGCATGATCATCTCTTTTTGGCGTAGGTGTTCTACTTCTACGTTTAGATTCATTTCCTACTCTTGGAGAAGTAGATGTTTGTCTAGATAAGTTTCTAGTTCCCATTAGAGGTTTACTCAAGGGCTTGTAGAATTTATCTAAAGTAGGTTTTTGCATTATAAGTACTTTGACATTGTTAATAAGAATATGTTTTGGTCCCTCACCTAAAATTGACTTTTCAGAAAGTTCAGGATTTTCACAAAAATCATCTTCTGGCCGCGGTTCCATATCTCCATCGGCGGTTCCATAGCGATAAGGAACCGCCCCATATATTGGAGCACCCGCTTGCAGGGGACTATTTTTCTGAAAACCTAACTTGTTTTGGTTCACTAGTTGATGCTTCATTAGTGTTATATCCTAACCCAAGTTTTTTCTTAGAATGAATTTGTTTGTTTAACATATCATCAAGAGCATTAGTACCTCTCATGAACTTTTCAAGTCTAATGGAGGTGCTCTTAAGGTTTTCATTTTCTTGCCTAAGGTTTTCACATTTTAAGCATCCTAGGTCTATTTCTTTATTTTTCTCAAGCTTAGCTGATTTTTCTTTTAGCTCATTAATCTCGTTTTCAAGCCTAGTTCTAGTTGATTTTAGCACTTTGTTCTTTTTAATAAATTTTAGACTAAGCTTATGCAAGTTATTGTATTGGCCTTCTAATTCACTATCATCTTGAGAAGAACTATTATTGCTATAATACTCGGTTTCGGAAAGTACCTCTTTAGAAGTGTGAGCCATGAGACACTTTTCATCTTTCGGGTTGTCATCAACATCTTCACCGCTATCGCTCCATGAACCTCCAACGAACGTCGTGCGGTTCTTGTCGCGTGAAGGCTAGGACAATCACCGATGAAATGATTTGGATCACCACATCTAAAGCATTTCCTATCACCTTTATCGTCTTTGGAAAATCGGTGTTTGGAGAAGGGTTTCTTGTCGTTGTTTGGTTGCCTCACGTATTGACCTCGTCTTTTGAAGAACTTCTTAAAGTCTCTAACCGCCAAGGCATTTTCCTCATCATCACTATCCGAGGAACTTTCATGATCACTTTGTGCCTTCTTGGCTTTAAGTGCAAGATACTTTCTTTCACTTTTAGTTTTCACCATTTCCGACTCCTTCAAAATTATCATCTCATGAACCTTCAAGTTACCAATGAGTTCATCGAGTGATAATTTGGCGAGATCCTTTGATTCTTCAATCACTGTGACTTTAGCTCTCCATTTTGGATGCAACGCCCTAAGAAACTTCCTAACATTGTTCTTGCTAGAAAAACCTTCATCAAGTGCTTTTAGACTAGTAATAATAGTATTAAATCTAGCAAATGCACTATCTATGGTTTCATCTTCTAAGATTACAAATTGTTCATATTGTTAAACAGGAAGATCGATTTTACTTTCTTTGACTTGGCTATTACCTTGGTGGGTTACTAAAAGAGTATTCCAAATGTCTTTAGCGGTTCCACACATAAAAATCCTTTCGTACTCTTTCTTTGGTAAAGCATTATAAATCACCATTTTAGCCTCATTATTTTTAGCTAGTTTTCTTTTAGTATCATCATCAGCTTTATCAAAAGTAACTATCTCCTTACTTTTAGAAACTTCATTATATTGAAATGGTAAAAAGTCACCATTGGTAATAATATGCCAAAGATCTAAATCTTTTGATTTCACATAAGTCTCAAACCTATTTTTCCAATAAATAAAACTATCGGTTTCAAAAAGAGGTGGTCTTGGCATGGATTGCCCTTCTAGATACTTGTTGGAATCCATAGATCGATTCAAGTTTTAAAATACAATATATTTTAAAAAGCCTTGAGCAACCACGCTCTGATACTAATTGTAGAAACTAGAAGGGGGGGGGGGGTTGAATAGTTTCTTAAATTTGCTTGTTAAAGTTTGGTTTTAAAAATCCTTTTTCAAAAAACTTAAGCTTGAGTATTTATGTGAAACCTTCTTATACACAATATGAACAAGGTATAGTGCAACTAACTAATAATCACAAGTATAAATAATAATGAATGTAACTAAACTAATAATCACAAGTATAAAGAATAAAGAATGTAAAGAGATAAGGGAAGGAAAGATCAAACCAAACACCAAAGATTTATAGTGGTTCGGAAACGAAGCTCACTCCTCGTTCCTACTCCACTCCTCGAGTACTCCTTACTCGAGAGTTCACTAATCAACAAGCTCCTTAAGGTGGAGAAACCGTACACAACGTCGCTTAACTAATTTCCGACTCTAAGCTAAAAGTCGAGCCCTAATCTTAGCTAGGACCAATCTACACCAATATACTTTGAGGACTAAGTATTAACCCTAATACATACACAACTTCCAAATAGACACAATTACTTGGATCTTCACAACAATGACACAACAATGAATAAATAAGTTTTGATCTTCAATGGATCTTTGAGGTAGACACAACACTTCAATAATGATAGTGTTCTTCTCCTTGCACTATGAGAGGAAAAGATGAGAGGAGAAAAATTCACTTCTAAACAAGTAGTAATCAAACAAATGATCAAGGATTTGAGTGATTTAAGAAGTATGAAAGAATCTGAAAGTTTATGTGCAAAAGAGGTGGACTGAAAGTCTGAGAATGGTCTACTATTTATAAGACAAATGTCCAACGGCTATATCTGCCCGCGGTTCTTTATTGCAGCCCGCGGTTCCTTATCGATAAGGAACCGCCATAGGCGCTAAGGAACCACCGGCGTAGAGTCCGCTCCCTTTTGTCTTTTACTGGGTTGGATCGAATCTGGGGATTAAAATATACTGAAAGGATATTCCAAACCAAGATAGAATATGCCATTTTCAAATTTCAAATTTTCAAATAATTAACTTAATAAAACATTTTCTTAAAAAGAAAGTTTAACAATAAAACTTTGTCACACTTAATAAAAAGTGAGTTTTAAGAAAAGATTAAATCCTTGATCACTTAATTAGTATAATTACTTGTTTATTCATACCTTAAGTGATAATGGTTGAAATGAAAAATACTTGAACTCAAGAATTCGTTTTTCATTGTTTTCATAAATGCTTGTTTTTATATATTGTCGTAATCAAAACAAATCGAGACCGAAAAATGCAAGTAACATTTTTAGGCATCATTGCATTAACAAAAGGAAAGGAAGATACAAGTCATTTTGGTTATAAAATCTTTTTTTTATTCTTGGATGATTCTTCTTTTTTTTCTCCTCTCCTTTCTTATTTTTAATTCTTTTCTTTTCATTCTAATTATAACTTGAGAATATAGCATTAAAGAGTCTTTAATTGAAATTTTAGCACTTAATTAACTCATGAAAGAGTTGTTTGTGTTGTGTTTAAAGTTAGTAAATGACTTTTTAGAAAAAATAACAAAAAGGAGTGGGTCTCCATATTAAGTTTATTACTTAATTTATAGTTTTTCATATTTATCCTCTAACTTTTTTACATATAATTTCAAGTAACTTCTTTTTAAGGTATTTAAGTAATTTATTTAAATTCATACACTTTATTCAGCACACAAAACAAACATGCGTATATCCATCTACGAGCTAACATCATATATATAAATAGACAGTTTAATTTTACATGATTTAATAAACAAACTAAACAAACAAGCCTTTAATTGAAAATGTGTAACTTAATTAAGGTTATGTTTGGTAAGAGCTTTTTTAAAACTTTTTTAGAGCTGTTAGCTTTTTTATTAAAAAAATAATCTAATAGCTCTGTTTGGTGCAACAATTTATAAGAGTTGTTAGCTTTTTATTTTCACCAAGTAGCTCTCTTAAATAAAAAGCTGATTCATAAACCTTTTTAAATTGTCAAGAGCTATTAAAAATATAAGTTACTGATATACCCTCCAACTATATAATAATTTATTTAAATATGTTTTAGGTCATTTTACATCTTAATTTTACAGTTGTTGATATACCAAGCACTTTTATTAAACAGATACAACTTATAACTCTTGTTAACAGATTTTTATAAACAGTTAACAGCTTACAGCTTATAGCTAATTTTGCCAAATGTAGCCTAAGTCATAAAAGAGTTGTTTGTTTTTTGCTTAAAGTTAGCAAATAACATTCTAGAAAAAATCAAGGAAAGGGTCTCTATATTAAGTATATAACTTAATTTATAATTTTATATATTTACCTTCTAACTTTTATCACATAACTTGTGGACACAATGATTTTGAATGCAGATGCTATAGTGCATGAAGATAATGATTTGTGCAATCTCTTAAGAATTTAATGTAATCATAAAATGCGATTAAGTGAAATCGAGAGGAAAATAAATGTTTTGGTAATGTTTGTTATTTAATCATTATTTCTTTTGTTGTGTTCAAGTGGTTTGCTACATGCTAATCACAATCAACAAAAAATAAATTGGACCCATGGTTTTATGGCAGACCATTTCTCATTACCAAAAAAAACAACAAAGAACATATTGCTTAACAGGCAGCACATTATGTTGTAATAATTGCTTTGGAAGAAACATTTTACACTGACCAAAAATTCAGTCGCGTCAAAAGCATATACGCGTTTATAACTGTTACCCAAAATTACTTGTTGATGACCTTTTGTCTGGATGCCATATACGTTAATTATGGTCGAACCTTAATTTAGTGTAAAGTTATGCGTATATCCTCCTGTTTGACAGTTTAACCCGCCTTCTCTTTTGTCTCACAACTCTAAATATCATGACATGCAATGGTTTTTAATGCCATATTTCTGTCGTGTAATTTTGGTTTGTCTTTGTATAGACTTATATAGCTATTGTCTTCTACTACAAATGTGACTTTTTTAATCTACAATCCATATTTTTATTTTCCAGTTTATGAAGTTTTTAGTTTACAGATTATGAAGATTTTTAATATGCATAATTTAAATTTATCCAATTTGTTTATAATCATTCTTGAAACTAGCCCGCCCTTAGGGCGAGCCTTGAGACTAGTAAGAGTATATAAGTAATTTATTTAAATTAAGACATTTTACTCAACACACAAAACAAACATACATATATTTATTTACGAACAGACATCATATATATAAACAAATACTTTAATTTTACAAACCTAATAAAAAACTAAACAAACGCCCTTTGGTAACGAATCTCAACGAGTGTTTAACACAAGGAATTATTTATGCTCACTACATTGACTTTAAAACAATGTTTTAAAAACCGGGTTGACTCGGCCGGTTGAACCGGTTGAACCGTGAACCGGCTCGGAGACTGGGCCGGATGTGACCGGGGTTTTGCTTGTTTGAGAACCGGATTGAAACGCCGGTTTTTCGTTGAACCGGGTTGACCCGGTTTGATTAACCCGGCCGGGTCACCATTTTTTTATTAAAAAAATATTTCAAAAACTTTTTTTCTATAAATATTTTTAAGCTTTAAAGATATATATTGAAGTAATAATTACTAGTGTTAGTTAAAATAAAATTAAATTAACTTAAAACGTTCACTAATATTGTTTTAATATAATTTATTACAAATTGTAAGAATAAATTAATTATTTTTGTAAATTTTTATAATAATGTTATAAATATAAAACTTAAAACTAAGGCTAGTGAGTAAAAAATAAATAATACATATTAAAACAATAAAAAATATATATATAAAGAACCAGGTTGATCCGAACGTTCAACCGGTTGAACCGGTTGACCTGTGAACCGGTCACTAGATTAGGTCAACTAAAAAACCGGGTTTTAAAACATTGCTTTAAAAAGCTTCTTCGAGACTACGGCAAGGCTAGCCAAAACAATAGATTACTTTTTGTGAAATAAATAACTCTAAATAGCAAAAAGTTTCAACTACAATTAAGAATAGTCACTTTTTAGGAAATTAATTTTGTAGAATTATACTTTACATGTTATTTAGATAGATCACACTTTCAATTTATTTGTTTGTTTTCGGTGGTTTGCCATCACCCAAATTAGGTTCTTCTTGCACATGTCTGGTGTATTACCTAAGCTATCACCTAGGAGACCAATTGCGTTGTACAATCTCATTTTCCATAGCACAATGTGGCCGATCTATATGATCCAGATGTAGCTATAAAAAAGGAGAAAAATGTGGCCGATCTATATGATCCAGATGTAGCTAAAGGTGTGACAGTTTGAGATGCTAATTAATTAATTCGAATCAAATTATATTGCTAGAGTAAAATAGTCTCTAGACAATTGATGGTAAAAGATTTTATTAAAGTGAAGAAATCAGATGAATTTTGCAAATAATATGTATGAATTTCAAAGTAAATTTTACATCTCTGGAAAATAATTAGAAAGATGCAAGTGGTAGTGGACCGTTACCCAATTTGGTACCATTTTTTTCTACATGCATGCTGTACATTCGATTTACCAATTACTATACCAATATGGTTTAAAGGGCCATAAGAAATTAATTAATAACTTTGTTATTTTATGCCATTGCTTAGCTAAAAAATCGGAAATATTTCATGTTTGTTTAACTCATATTACGGGTGATATTGTCCAAATCCATACTTGGAAAGGTGCTTCTGGTAAAATTGGTTTGTCCTCCGATTGGATGTTTTCTGATTGCAAAACAGGCGAGATATTAGTGAAAATAGACTGAAAACTTTACATAACTGGAAGAGCCTGTTTATTGATGGTGGCATATATGTTTCTTATGCTATATCGTAGTGTTTGGTTGATGATGAATAAAGAGACAAGAAAGTTATCCAAATGTCCACAGGAAGTTAGAGCTGAACTTGATCAATACCTTTTAGATGCACCTCCTGTAGTCAAACTAGATACTCGAAAATGGTCTAAACGAGATGAGAACATTGTTGACCATGTTTGCAGTGGTTTAATGGTTAGTCTAGTTTTCTCTTACATATGAACCATAGTTAATAGGTTTTCCTATTTACATTATAACTTCTTGATCCCATGTGTGCTCCAATATATATAGCCAAGCAGGAGTGATTTGGATATAGACCAGCATGTTAACAATGCGAAATACGTTGGATGGATCCTGGAGGTAACTAGTATAATTTATCTTACATTCTATAGAAGAACAATTAATCTATACGACTATACTCATTCCAGGATAGTTAACTGATCAAGACGCTCCGTTACTATTGCAGAGTGTTCCAAAGACGATTGAGGAGAACTATAAACTTGCAAGCATAAGTTTAGAGTACCTCCGAGAGTGTAGGAAGGACAGTGTGGTGGAGTCCCACACTTATGTAACTGAGAGTAGCAATCACAAAAGTAGTGATTACGACTATGTTGAATTTGAGCATATGCTTGAGCTTGAGATCGAAGGTGGTGGTGGTGAGATCATGAAGGGTAGGACTAGTTGGCGGCCGACATACTGAAAATAACCACGACTTGAGAGCATTACTTAATTCCCTAATAAAAGTTTGTGTAATAGTAATACTTTGTGGACTAAAAGAAGTTTTTATGTAATGAAATGACTCATAATATCAGTACACAAAGCTTATAATAGATGTTACACCATCAGTTACCTATCTAGGACAACTTTGATAATGTAGTTTGCCAAACAACAGAACCTAACTAAGTGTTGGTGGTTATACAACATAGAAAAATCCGTTAGGTGGTATGTTTAATATCACACGTACCTAAAAAAATAAAAAGGTATAAACATACTACAAATCAGTATCATCAATACGTTTGTGTCATATTATGCATGTAATGTAAACATACCACAAATCAGCATCATCAATACGTTTGTGTCATTGTGTGTTTAATACACCACAAATCAGTATCATCAATACATTATAGCCTGTTGGAGATACGTTCATAGCCATATACACAACATCCATATTAGTATATATCGACATAGAGATAGACTATCTAGGCAGCCTTTAGCTTCACATGGATAATAATGGAAATTGTTTAGTTTCACATGAACAATATATATATTTATACTTGCCAAAAAATAGGACATGAGAACAAGATAGATATTTTAGAAAATTTGTTATATATATATATACTAGCTAAAAGACCCGTGAAATTCACGGGTATCTTAAAGAAAACGTTGAAAATGTTAGTAAATTACAGTGCATATTATGAAGCTATTAGTTAAAAAGAACCACATATGAATACGGAAACGTAAAATATACAATTTATAATATTCAAACATACGTTATATGAAACATTATTGTCAAAGCACAAAAAACAAAAAAACGCGAATAATTTATTCTATGAATGCGACGTATGTAAATCTGACATAAATTGTGTAGCACTTCTTTATATATCACGACATTGGTGCTGGCATTTGTGAGAATTTCGTCTTCATCATGAATAACCATCTTGAATTTTTTTTCTTTTAGCATGTGAGATGGCTACATATAGTTGGTCGTGTATATAAATTGTTGACGACAAATACAAACCGACTTGCCCGAGAGATTGTCTTTGACTTTTGTTGATTGTCATCGGAAAAGAGATGGACACTGCTTCCTTACTATCTTCATCGAAAAGTGCTTATGAGAATGTGATATTTTCATCCTTACGATAAGCACTTGTTTACCAAAATAGATTTCGTTTATTATAGTGGCATGAGTGACACTTTTCATCAACCAATCTACACGAAGTTGTGTTTCGTTGCACAAACCATTTGATTGATCAATGTTTCGTAAAAGTATGATCAAAATACCAATTTTCAATTTAAGTTCATGGTTGGGTATGTTGGAGAATTTCATTGTATTAGTGAACTTTGTAGAGAATATAGATATTTTTTATACTTGCACATTATTTGACTTTCAAACACTATCACAACTTTAGTATGTGACTTTACTGACAGGAATAACCGACAACATATTCTCGTTTATAGTGTCAACAACCTCATTCGTAGGGGCAAGAATGACTTTTTCTGTGAAATATTTGTTGCCTTCGAGGTTTTCTAACATATACGGGGAAGTGAAGTCTATGATTGAGCTTACTGGTCATTTGAATTTTTAATGAGCATTTCTTCAAGTATGGCAATACTAACATCACCACCATTTGCGTCTCCAAGCTTACCATCTCCAAGCCTCCAAATCCATTCAGCAAAGTCCTTTATCACATTGACATCTTTACGAAGACAACCAGAAGAGACACATATATTTTGTTAACCAGAACACTTTACAATGGTCACACAAGTAAAGACTATATGAAAGAGGCGCCTAGAATATTTTGTCGAGATATTTTTGGAATACCGGGCCAAAAATTGCCACCAAAAACCAGAGTCATGCTGCCGAACGGAGTGTCCGTCATATTATGCTTTGACTAACGCAGGATTTCCCTTAATGATCTATCTAATGCGCCAAGTAGTGTTTGTAAGGCATTGGTATTTCATCCCATATAATCAGTTTGTATTCACATAAATGCAACAATATCAATTTGAGGATTAATGAAACATGTAGACAGTTCATCAACGTTAATTGGAATTTTGAATCGTGAGTTTGGATTTCTTCCACCAGTCATTAATAAAGATGTTGTGCCACTCGATGCCACGTTTAAAACAACATTACCTTTCACCTTATCCCAGCCGCGTGTTTTATGCTATTATTATGTTTGTGAGTTTGCCCCTTTGCCTCTATTACGCTTTCTTTCGCATATTGTCTATTTGTATTAGTTCTTTTGTGGCATATGCTCCGTTGATATTGAGTAATATTGTTGTTTAAATAATAGTGAATGTATACAAAATATTTGGGTAATTTAGGTTTAGTTCATATTCTTAAGATATTTTTTTATTAGATTTAACACACTAACTAATAAACAACGTTTGTGCTTGAGAAAACACTCATCGATAAAAACAACCATCTCTTCTATGAATTGCTAATGATTTACCTTCATTAAAAGCAATTCAATGTATACTCTTCAAGTTTTTCACAATATCTCTTCAAGATTTATCCGTCTATTTATACAAAGGCGTGCCTGTATACTCTTTTAGTTACAAATTTTGTCCAAGTCTTGCCCAACACCATCATGAATTTTGAAATCCGAATTCAAAATGAAATAAAGGATTGTAGAATGAGCGTCGCAATCGTAGACCCAAATATTATATTGAAAAAATTTGTGAGAAGATAG
The DNA here is from genome assembly GCA_025667525.1 of Glebionis coronaria. Lineage (NCBI taxonomy): Eukaryota > Viridiplantae > Streptophyta > Magnoliopsida > Asterales > Asteraceae > Glebionis > Glebionis coronaria. Next base: position 529,190,364 of record CM046882.1, read on the forward strand.
GACAAAAGTTTAATTTGTTAGCATTAATATAAAGTTTGTCTAAAAAATGTTTAAAATTGTTTATTTAAATTTTTTGAAAATAAATAATTAGATAATCTGTTGTAACAAAACAAAATTTAAATAGTGTTTGGATTTGATTATTTGATAAAAAAAGATGAGTTAATAAGATTTGAGGCTATTTTTTAATCTTCCAATTAATTAATGTTTTACTAAAAACTCTATTTTGAAAAATAAGTATCAAACTACTTTTGCAAAACTTCATATTGAGCCTCCCAAAACGCAAATAAGTGGTTTTTTTAATTTTTACTAAACACTTATTTTAAATTAACTTATTTTCAAAATAAAATAATAAATAAGTTAGTTCATAACCCAAAGACAAACACCCCTAAAATGTGCTCATAGAGCACTCGTTTGATGTACTTGACTGAACTCAAATTTTCATTCATATAAGGAAATGCATGTAATACACGTAAATTAAATATATATTATAGCACACTATAAGAAACCACGATTGCATTTAGTTTCAAATTAGTCAAAAGGTTGTTATTGTTTTCATTTCTAGAATTAACTAATTGCTCTTTAGTCAAAAGGTTGTTATTGTTTTCCATTTTTAAAATTAACTAATTAAAAGTTACACATGGCATCACTATATTAAAAGTTATATTAGGAAAAAATTAATTAAATGAATATTTTAAGAGTTGTACAATAGCTGTTTTAGACAGCTGTACAAAATTGTGTTTTATTAGATATAATAGATATGTAAGTCTATAAAGGGAAGCAACTCCAAACTTGTATTGTAATTCCACCTTCTACAACTTTGTTACCAACAGTTATCATGGCTGCCATTGCATCTTTCTATGTTAATCCATCGTCACAGCATACGAAATCTAGTAATCTCCGGGGGACATCCAAGGATAATGTTCATGGAAGTATCAAGACAAATTTTGGTTCTTATCCTAGTTCGCAAGTTAAAAGTCTTACCAAGGTAAATGCTTCAGGAGTTGGTGGTACACATTGGAGCATGAAACCCACGATGATGCACGACCACAAGAAAACTGAAGCAAATACGGTCCCACGTCCTGAATTAGGCACGATGGTGAATGATGGTTTTGTCTACAGACAAAACATTTATATTAGGTCATATGAAATTGGGCCAGATCGAAAGGCTTCTATTGAAACCCTTTTAAATCATTTGCAGGTACGGAAGCTTTTTTGAATCTATATATACTTGTAGTATGCATGTTTTTAGTTAACAATTTTAAGTTGGTTTTATAGGAAACATCCCTTAATCACTTGAAAACGATTGGGATCTTACATGACGGCTATGGTTTAACGCCAGAGATGTACAAAAAGAACCTAATATGGGTTGTGGCGAAGATGCAAGTAGAAGTGGACCGTTATCCAGTATGGTACATATTATCTTTCTCCATTTAACCCATGGTTCTTGTTGTATCACTAAATCGATCTGTAATGTACCATATAACTTTCTTAGTGAACAAATCACATATCCTTAGCAAAACCGTCCATAACTTGTCTTATTGACATTATTAAATCCACTACAGGGGTGATGTTGTCCAAATTGATACATGGAAAGCTAGCTATGGGAAGATTGGTATATATAACAACTGGCTGGTTTCTGATTCTACAACAAGCGAAATATTATTAAGAGGCTCGTGGTAAAAACATGTCACTTGATGAAAAAAGAAAACTTGGATTGTACGATAATTGAGTGGTATTGATGGTGATATATCTCTTGTGTTCTCTTGTAGTTTATGGGTGATGATAAATAAAGAGACAAGAAAAATAACCCAAATTCCAGATGAAGTCCGTACTGAATTAGAGCAATACCTCGTGGATACACCGCCAATAGAGCAATACCTCGTGGATACACCGCCAATAGTCAATCACGATGCTGTAAGATTGCCAAACCGAGATGAGAACATTACTCACCATGTTTTCAATGGTTTAATGGTTGGTCCAAATTTATTTGCTTGACAAATGTTTAATTTCCTGTAGTTTTTTTTTTCTTTATTTCTTACACGTATGACCTTCTTCTTCTTTTTTGACTGCAAAAAAACTTAGCCAAGATGGAGCGATTTAGATGTTAACCATCATGTTAACAATGTGAAATATAGTGGGTTGATCCTTGAGGTAATTGAAATCTTTCTTTCTTGTATGATGTATACCCATTGCATGGTCTACATTAACACATTTTATTGTTATTGCAGAGTGTTCCAAAGACAATCGTCAAAGATTATGAACTTGCTAGCGTGACGTTAGAGTATTCTCAAGAGTGTTGGATGGATAGTGTGTTGCAGTCCCACACTTTCGTGAAGGAGACCAACAATGGGAAAACAGTTAATTGCAGCCATGTCGACTGCGAGCATCTACTACAGTTTGAGAATAATGGAGGTGGCGACGGTTTAATCATGAAAGGTAGGACTAGGTGGCGGTTGAATTATGGAGAAAAATCAGGGGATAAATGAGCTATTACCGAATGATATTTACGAAAAGATCTTTAGTCTTGAGACATATGTGTCTATTAATAAAAAGAGTCCGCCGCATAGATCGTCCTTATGGTTTGTCGGGTATAATGAAAATGGTCTCTAGAAACTTTTTTTAACAGGTTTGCTCCCTGTAGTTTTGATCCGTATCGACTTTAGTCCCTTGACCAATATTTCCGTCAGTTTGACCACAAGGAGCAAACCTGTTAAAAAACGTTTCTAACGACCATTTTTGTTATACCCGACAAACCACTAGGACGATTTATGCCACGGACTCTAATAAAAAACTAATTAATATAAATGAATAAATAACATGTGGATCATTAGTGACATATTGACTCGTAATATTTGTACAAAGCTTTGTAATTATGACAATGCTTAATTTTACAATTGGAAACTTTTCATTTCCAGCTTATTAGATGGACCTTCGTATACTTAGGCATGCTTAATTCTAATACAGAGTGATGTTATCCAAATTGATGCTTGGAAAGGTGGTTTTGGTAAACTTAGTATGTACTCTGATCGGGCGTTTTCTGATTGCAAAATAGGCAAAATATTACTTAGGGCGTGCTTGGTTCAAACTGGGTAATGGGGAAAGGGAAAGGTAATGATAATGCAGAGAAAAAGAATGGGTGCATGTTCAAACTGGTAATGGGAAAGAGAAAGGTAACGATAATGCAGAGAAAAGGATCGGGCGTTTTCTGATTGCAAAATAGGCAAAATATCATTGCATTAGTGCTGCATGTTTCATTCTATATAATCATTCCCATTATCTTAAATGTTGCTTGTTTAATTCAAAACACTTTATGATGCATTAATAATCAAATAAAAGCAACAACAAAAGACAAGTAGATGGAAGGTTAAACTAGAGGTGGCAAAACGGGCGGGTCAAAACGGCCTATTTTAAAAAAAAACAACGAATTACAAAAAAATGGTTTTAGTACGTCAAAATAAGATGCACACAATGAAAACTGATTGCTTATGAACAGATTTATATGTGTCATGTTCGATCTCATATACATCGGTATTAAAGGTTAGCAAATAAGAACGGGTAAAACGGAGCAAAATTGACTCCAGATGTATCTATGTAGGCCACAAGTTGACTCACATGTGGGTAAATTACCAATACCAGATATGTTGTAAAAAAAATGCATCGCAGATCTTCCTATAAAATTTATGAAGAGACAGAACATAAAAATTTTGCGCAGAAATTTCAGCAAATGAACTGAAGTATAGGGATTACATTAAGGGCTTTTTGGACATATACGGCCTAAGGCGCTGTTTGGACATATTCGGTCTAAGGGGCTGTTTTGACACCAACATGTTTAAGGGGCTCTTTGGACCAGCTGTTTGGACACAAACAGGTTTATTGGGCTGTCTAGATAGAGCCGCTTTAACGGGCTGTTTGGACAATCGAGGCAATTACAAACAAAAACAATTACTACCTTCACAGTCAACCTAAGAGCATCTCTAACCTATTGTATATTTGAAGGTGTAATAGATAGCCACATCATCATTGAACTTTTGAATAAAACATGCCCACAACCCATTGAACTTGGTTGCAGGTTTAATGTGATTAAAAGTACAATAGGTTAGAATTATTAAATAGACTAGAATTAGTTTACAATATAGTACTTTTATCCACATCATCACTTATTGACCGTGTGTGCAGAGACACACAGCTTTTCACCAACAGGTGAGCTGTCATATTTGCAATGCATTGATCATATAAAGAACTTCTACTATGCGTATGTTATCATGTGCATTGTGGATGCCCTAAGAGTAGAGGAACCAAAATAAAAATGCAGCATAGACAAAAACTTAACAAAAGTGAAAAAACCAGGGATATCCTAATACAAACCAAAACAAAAATGCCAAAACTACATAATCTCACTTGCAATCCTCAATGTCTCTTAATTACCAGCCGGACCCACAACTAAAAAATGAACCTAATCCCAGGCACGTTGTTGTCATGTAATCAAGACTTGCTCAAACCCTGTAGGTGGTTATACATCTAGTTCACTGGTATCATTTATAATCTAATTATGTCATCATTTAAAATTATTTCTATATAATTCACTGATACAACTAAATGACTACAGGAGTATAGATGGTTAGATTCATTACCAATTTACAATAAATAAAAATTGAACTAATTGCTTCAACATATTACCAGTGGTATTTTTACCTAAACGATTCATAATAACTTTATGACATAGCAACAAAATTAAGAACATGAAAATCAAAATTAACCTTGATAAATACACAATTAAAAATTGGCTGTGCATGATTCATATTGTTGAATGAACACACAATACACAAAATGCCAATTAATATGCACTAATGTTAATAGAGTAACGTAAAGTATACCTTGAATGAAGTTTCTTTGTTGATATATAATGGCCCAATACCCACTATTCGGTAATCAGTGATTGCATTATAATGAGCCAACCTCCTTTAATCATATGTTACCCATTTTTTATAGCCCATAACCCTCAATCAAGCATGCTTAAAGTTTCATGGTAAAACTTTTAACCTGTTATTTGAAAATAGATCAAAGACTCTATTCTTGTGGAAGAACTATTCCATAGTATCCGCATATATATTTCTTATGCTACATCCCGGTGTTTCACTACAAAAAAAAAAAAATTGCATTTTATCATATACTTTTTTGTACACACATTTAAATTGCATAGAAAATATTTTGAGTTTATTAACACATATGAATGTGTAGAAAGAATGTTTACATAAATTAATCTAGACAAATCTTGAAAAACCACACACTTATATATGTAGCAAAAAAAAATCCAAATGTTTAAGTGTGAAAAACTAACTAAATTCTGCACATTTTCAAATGTAAACCCCATTTTATGACATCAAATATCTCCACACACATCATGTGTAGAGATATTTGTTATCACAAAATAGGATACACACTTGAAAATGTAGAGAATGAAGTTAGTTTTTCACACTAAAATGTGTAGACTTTTATTTATTACATATATAATTGTAGTTTTTTAAAATTTGACCACACTTATTTGTGTATCAAATTTTTTACACATTTATAAATGTTAATAAATTTAAAATATTTTACACATTTATTGATGATGTGAATAAAAATATGTAAAAAATATCATGTTTTTTTAGTGTTCGATTGATAGTGAATAGACAAGAAAATTATCCAAAATCTTTCACAAAAAATTCGAGGTGAACTTGATCAATTAAGGTGTTTTAGATAAGAAAGGCCAACCTACTTTTTTGTGGCAATTTGGTATGTAAGGTTTTATATGTTTAATTTTATTTAATGTTTGTGTAGTGTACTCTTTTCATTCTCTAATTATAATTCATTTATAAAAAGTCACGCAGTTTAAGAAAAAATATTATCTTTATAATTTTTTCTCTTTTACTTTTTATATAAAAACAGTGTTCTCTTTAACCAATTAATTAAAAAAATTCAGAGTTTGTAATTATTACTTTAAGTGAGGGTATGTAATAAGGGAAATTTAATCTAAATTCTCTATTTATATTTGAAAATAGACAATATATTTGGTACATCCTAAAATGAAAACATAAACTATAATTATAGGACAGATGAGAGTAATTAATATTTTTCTAGCTTTTTTTTCTAATATTATGTGGTACCAATATTTGTTACTTACTTTTTTATCAAAATAAAAAAAAACTCTTTTCAACTCTCTTTTAAAAATTTGAATCTCACAGTCTGTCAATTGTTACGTAAAACAAAATATACCATCGAGTCGGTATTTAAATCATCTTTCTATAGAGAGACACTTAATATAATTTCTATTAACTTTTTTCTGATATCTTTTCAGTTACGGTATGAAAAAATCGTATATGAGTTGTATCGCTTTTATGAAATCATATACGATTTGTGATACAGATCATATATGATTTTTTCAAACGTGATTGAAAAAAAGTTCGTCGAACGAATATCGAAATGTCAGTCTAATGAAAAAAAAATCATATATGAAACATGTCAGCACAACGGGAATAAAATCATCTTTATATATTTTTGATGAACATTTTTTTCGGTTTTTTCTTAGTTCCGTCACACTTTAATTGCCCTCATTTGACTTTTTAAATCTTACTTTTTTAACTTTGTTTTCAATATTTTTATTTGTCCTATATAGTATTTGATAAAAAAAATATGAATGTATTTGTTTTAAAAATATATATTTTTGTTAATATCATTTTCATCAAGTATTATACAACACAAAAAAGATTATTAAAGATCGAAGTTGAAAAATTAAGACATCAAAAAATCAAATGAGGACAATGAAAATGGGACGGAGGTAGTATGATTTTATGAAATCACAAGTGATTTTTAATTTTCTAAAATCACATACGATTTTATGAAATCATATATAATTTACGATACGAATCTTATATGATTTTTGACGGTTAAGGATTTACTGTTTGCAAGATATCTTATTGTTAAAAAAGAGGTATAAAGTTATTTTTTTTATTTTTGATACAAACTGAGTAGATATGATTGGTTCATTGGATATATACTATATTATAGCTCCATGTGGTCTATTGAACGTTATGAATTTGGCTCATTATTCACTTTTGTAATTGCTGCAATCCCTATGGTTTTAGCATTTCTTGGATTTAGTCTATTTTGACTTGAAATTATCAAAATACCTTTATTAAAAAAAAGTTGAAGGTAAAAGTATTTTAGTCATTTCACATATCTTATTAGATAAATTAAACTAAATTTGAAACATGTTAAACGAGAAGAATCAGGTCTAATAAAAAATGAAAAATACACCAAGTCTGTAATTTCAACAAACCGCAAATATCATGTATGTCCTTAACTCATATATTAATCTCAACTCATCAAGAGGTATGAAGAAAAGTTAGTTGTTTGTTTAGATCGAATCCTTTTGGTGTTCACGTATTGACGAAGGATGTTTGTTGTTTGAATATGTCTATTAGTTTGGTTGTCGTCTAGCTCACTGAGTTGTTCCAACTAACTATTGGTTAAGCTTGTATTTTTTTATTGTCAAATTTTGGCCGAAACAGAAAATAAAACAAACAAAAACTAATGTGATGAGATCTTTTTTTAGGGATGTTTGATTTTCTTAACTTAGTTTTGATTGGATGGTGATAATATAGTGGATCGGTTTGCATTAATTGCATATGGGGTATATGCTTAACATGGAACTTATTTCACAACGACCATTTGGCGTATATTACACGAATTATGCCTTTGTTTGTTCGCTTTGAGTTTTTGGAAGAAACTTTTCAGGTTTAATTGTTGGCGTAATGGCTAGACATTTGTTATTTGATTTGACTATTATTGTTTGATTACGATTGTTTAATAAATTAAAGAATAGAAAAACAGTGATAAAGTTGATTTAGGTTTATGATTTTTAATGGTTAATACTTCAGTTTGTCATTATATTGGTATTTGTATCGACTTATTATTTTTGTTTGGTATCGGTGGTCGTGCGATAAATGGTTTGTTCAAATAATATATATTAAGTTTCAGGTTCAACTAATTATGTTTATCTTTGGTATTAGTATTGGTATCGGTATTTAATTGGAGAATAGTTTGGTGTTGGTGATGGCGGTGTTATTGTTTTAACTAATCGACTATGGCTTGAGTAGTTGCGTGTAACATCTCAAGATTAACGACATGTTTTGGATCCACATGATTAAGTCTGATTTAATGTGGGTTGTCTATATCTGCTTAGATCTATCTGCAGTGTTGTCTGAATCTATTATCGGTATGGTGCTCTTCGTCTACCTCTATCTGGACCTCTCTGTTGTTGATTCTTTATATGTATGTTACTCTTCGGCTACCTTTGTTCGTACCTCGCTCATACTAAATTTTACTTTTGTCTGATAGTCTCATCTGCCTTTGTTCAGAATCTGCAACCGCCTCTATGCATTTGTTCGTCTGATTTTTGAAGTTTTCTTGTCAAAGTCACAATATTTACCGTTGCAGCATTGCGAGTTTGAGAGAGGATGTTAGATAATAAAAACATATTGGCTCAACCTACTTGTTTAGACTCATTTTGTATATAGGGTTTCATTTGTCTAATTCTGTTTAATGTTTGTATGTTGTAATAGTTTAGTTGAAACTAATTAATAATTTTTTAGTATTCTCTTTCTAAAATATAAGATGCACCTCCTGTAGTCAAACTAGATACTAGAAAATGGTCAAACCAATTTGAGAACATATTTTACCATGTTTGTATTGGTTTAATGGTTAGATAGACTAGATTTCTGTTACATATGAACCATAGTTTTCTTTTACCCAAGGTTTCTTATGGATCTAATTACTAGAATGATAAATTCTTTCGGAAATCATAAGAGGGTGTATGAGAGTCACCCTCTTACTCATAGGGTTTTTGGAAAAATATATAGGTCTTCTACTAGGTGGAATTCCATTGTTGTACCATTAATAATGTGTATGTGAGTTGTGACAGAAGCTGGTGTAGACGAGGGAGCAGCAAGCCCAGCTGTGTCCCAACCCACATCTCCAAGAGCTGCATATGTACCATCTACTTCACACCAATCATAAACACCTATAGGAGAACTAGAAACAGACAGGTGTCCAAGATTCCTCAGTCCAGGACATTTACTTTTAACCTTGTGTGGATGAGGCTATCACTACTAGTGTAGTTCATAGTACTAGTAGGGTTACTCCTACTGTTACTGATGTAGAACATGACAGGAGTAACATTAATAAGTCTCCTTCCAGGTATTATGGTCCATATACAAGGGTTACTTCTCTTGGAAGTATTGAGGACAGGTTTATACAAATGGAACTGATGGTTTCAGGTCTTTTAACCAGGGTTACTCTGTTGGAGAAAGATAAAGCGTTCCATCCACTAATGATTGAAACTTAGGACAAAGAACTTGCAGGTCTGAAAGAGATAGTGCAACAGCTTCAACATGATAGACCTTCCACATCCAGAAGGTTTAGTCTATCTCCTTCCTCAGAGGAAACTCTACATGGTTTTGGTGATGAAGAAGTACTCTTCAAGCAAGGGGAAGATTTAGAAGCTTAGATGATTGATGAGGAGCTTCATGTAGATGAACAGGTCAATGACGAGGAGATGGATGTGGCTGAGATAGTCTTGGGTTTCAAATCTGCTAGATTTATGACATATGTAGGTATGGCTTTAGGAGAGGTTAATACTTGTGGTGAAAATGATAACAATAGTTGTATGGTTAATATTCGCAGTGGAGAGATTAATGATGGTAGTACATGTATTCGTGATGGTGGTGAATTTAGTACTGGTGAGCCACATATTGAAGAAAACATTGAGCAGAGTTCAGATGAAACTCAAGATGATGTATCTCAGTATTTGATTAGCCCAAGGGTCACTCAATCAGCCATAGTGACTATTCCAGTTGTTAATGAAAGATTACTACTGATAGTGATGATTAGTGTTTCCAGGAAGATAAGAATATTTGTTTCTTGTAAAGTACTCCTTGTGTTATAAAAGAAGGTCTTAGGTTTAGATGTAGATATATAATTTATTACAAGCTTTATGGTTTTGTAACCCTAGTACTGCATTAAGAGTACTCATATATATTAATAATATTAAAGTGTTTGGTTCTTAAATATTTGTTTGTTCATATTCAATGTTTCATACAACCTTCATCATATCAAAGAGTAGATTCCACATACTCATTGATGTTCAACAAAGTTTCTATTAAGAATATATAGAGTTCACTTTATATTGTATATCTCCAACAAGCTAGAGAATACGATCACAAAGGATCAACATGGCATTTCTTCATAAATTCTTTTATCTTCTCATGCATTACCTCAAACTCCTTACGATTCATCATATAGTGTGGAGGAGTAGTGTGGAGGAGTAGGTAAACTTTCTCCGGGAATCAAATCCATTTGGTGTTGTGTAACACCCCCATATAGCAGCGGAAGCTAATCTGGGTTATTACTTTCAAGGTATCATAGTCACAATAATAGAAAAATGCTCAAAGAGACATTTTATAAAAATTTACGTTATTATTTATTTATTTATCATAGTTTTAACAAAAACAATGTATATACACTATACATTACTGGTTCCCAAAGATCTAGTCTTATTTATTAGAATTATAAATTTTCAAGATACACCATCCTCGGCCCGCCAGTCTTCATTCACCTGAGACATATGCTTAAAAGTCAACACAATGGTTGAGTAAATTCATAGGTTTAAACAATATTTGAATACAAGTATGACTTTAGGGCTACATTGTTATACACCCATTATTTAAAATCATCGATTCTTTATATTATTGCACTAGCTCATGACTCCACGACTAGACATTATTAGAAAAACCAACAAACTGCCCTTACACAGGAAGTTTGCCGGATTATCCTGAGTTTAGCAAATAAAGCATATCCGTTTAGCCTAGGTAGGAACCTTTAGCTGCTAGCAAGCGCGACTTCCCAAATAGAGGATGTCAGTCCTCAATATTACTAATCACAATATTAGTGTTGGAAATTCACTTTATGTGACGACATTTAAGAATTCCCATTAGTTATCATAGTCACACACGCATAGACTAGACTAGGTAACGATGTATAGTTTAGGTGTCGTGTGACTATATATACCCCTCCAAGGCTTCCAAGGAGGGGGTTGTTGTTTGTTTTCCATTTTCACTTTAATAAACTTTTTCTTTCTTTTACACACACAACCTTCTCTACTTCATCCATGACTACCACCACCATATTCCTCCCTAATAGACCACCGGATCCTTATATGGCAAACCCACAATTGGCATCAGAGCTTCGGTTCAATTCTTGGATCGTGTTTTTTTGTTATTGATTTTGGTGGTCAAATATTTTTTGTTCTGAATATATCAAATTTTTTTGTCACTGTCTTGGATTATTGTTCTTTGTCACGTTATGTTACTTTGTCCATTAAAACTTGGTCCATCAAAACAGTCGGTTACATAGTCTATCATGTGATCATCATACTCATATCCGATTATATCATTATGTCTCATGGTTTCATTTTTTCATATATGATATTATACTTATATTTGATATTATCGAATGTAATATTTCTTATCTGGTTTTAACAACATTTTATGGGTTTCTTTGTTTTTATGAACATGAAGATCAAGATCAGCCCAGAAATCCCCAGAATCCCAGATTTGCCAGAAACATCAGACCCAGAAAAGCAAGATCCTGAAATTCAGAAAAAAGTACAACTTTTAGATAAGATTTCAGATGGCTACTTTTGATCGCATTGATTGCGATGGCTGGACTGTGATGGGTCGTTACGATGGAACCATTGCGATGGTGTCCATCAGGTTGCGATGAGACTGCGATGACTTATTTTTTTAATATTGCGATAATTTTTTTCTTTAAAGAAAACAGAATAACAAGTTTAAAAATTATACCATGACCTTGGACTTAACCAGTACCAACATATCACCAACCTTTTTACTCCACAATCAAAACCACTCGATCTAACTAATCCCATCGTCTCCTAACCCCCCCCCCCCCCACCTAGACTCGTATCTAAAACATTACTCAAATCTTGATCTCAGATTCATTCTATCAAACCAAAGATCTATTTAGATCATATTTATTAGAACTCTCATAATCACAGATCACTGTGAAGGCATAAACCTCATTTGATATTCGAATATAAATAATGACTAATAACATCTGTGTTATAATCATCATTTTTTTCGGTATGAAACATAAAACAAAAATCAACCCACATGCAATCACAAATTCACCTACCCGAGACCTATTTTTTTAATATATCTTGAAGTCGAATAATTATGGGTCTTTACTCCATGAATGGTTCGATTGCTTTCTGAGATAATATGATAAACGGGTATGGTGAAGTCACTCATTTGATAATGATATGATGAGATTCGTTTGTGATTGGGATGAGAAGTGATTTGGATTGATGGTGGCTAGCATCTTTGCTAAGATGGGAGGCGTGTTTTGTTTTGATGAGAGATGGTGGGTGTAATATGAGAGGATTTTGGGGGCGGATAAAACAAGGTTGAGATTAGGTTATGTTGGTTTGAGAGGATAATTAGGGATAGGCAGTACTTTATACCTAATTTTTAGGTATAGAATTTGATTGGACCGTGTATATAAATGGACCGTGTAAACTTGGGCTGATGTGATGATGTTATATGATGGGCCAAATGTTCAAGTTTAAAACGACATGCCGACTATATATCATGTTAATGTCTATTTACATATCATGTAAATGTTGGTTATTTATTGGTATAGATTAAGTGACATTAGTTATAGTCGGATTTATAACGTCAAAGTGACGAGACAAAGAGACGAGACAACGTGACAAAATTTATTTTGATGAGACCGAAGAAAAATAGGTATATTTTTAGTGGCTACAATTGTGCAAGCTTAAGTCACAAGATCGAAGGATTTTTATTCAGTTTCATGTTTGATGTATCTGGTTCATTCTATCAGTGGTCACTTCAAATTGCCGACAAAGGGGTTGGAAAAGATTTCCATGGAGAATTTATGAGTAGAGAATTTCGATCAGCAGCTGATTCTTACAAAATATATAATTCTGCTTATTTATTATTCTCACGAGATTTCAGGTACATGTGCGTACGATTTATTGCTGGTTTCGAGGTTTCGAAACCATCAAGGGGGAAGAAGAAGACACATTGAACGCACAACGAGTACACGCGATCAACTTCATACCTTCTTTTGATTTGAAGACATTCCGAGAAGACATTTATCATAACCGCAGAGAAAATCAGTGTTTTAACTCCTGGCGTTATCAATCTCTAAACGGTACACTATTGGTTGATGTTTAATTGTTCTGATGTTGCAACTATTCATCATCATTATCCTATATGGAGAGATATGCACTTCCGGGACTTAATTGACTCTGGTGCATCTCCGGAAGAAGATATGTGCATTTCCAGGACTTAATTGACTCTGGTGTTACGATGTCAACTTCATGAACGGGATAAAGTGTCTACTTCAGTATTTGAGCTTCATACTTGGGATTGGTTTACTTTCTTCAACTACGTGGGGGAAGAAATGTCTTGATTCTTTCTAGTATGCATAACTTGAACTCTCAGGGGGAAGAAAAATTCAGAAGAATTATTCAAGCGTGAGAAGAGAATTTGTTGATCATCTTGGTGTGCCCCAAACTTTCAATCCCTCATAGCAACATTATCATTTTATATGATGGGGTTTGCTTGTTAAATTCCGATGTGCGCTTAATATTATAAGCTTTATTGAAAGCTTTGAAGTTGCTTATGAGGATTGTCGGTTTAGGGGGTAGCTATCAAAAGCTTCCACATCAAGTTTATGTGGCATAAATTAGGGGGAAGTTAATTCAGAAGATTCTCCTTAACCATAAGTATATGGATTACTTAGCTCGTGTCGTTACAGTATTTCTACTACAAGTTACTTTAAAAATGAGTCGTTTTGAAGTGAAGACTTGAAGTCAAAGACCTCAGAAGACTTCATTAGCATTGGACGCTTCATGGAAGCTTTTGTTCTTAATCATTATGTACTTGTTAGGAAGAATATTGTAAGGAATTCTACACGTCGTCCCATGGGGAAAGATTATTGGAAATTCACTTTATGTGACGACATTTAAGAAATCCCATTAGTTATCATAGTCACACACGCAAAGACTAGACTAGGTAAAGATGTATAGTTTAGGTGTCGTGTGACTATATATACCCCTCCAAGGCTTCCAAGGAGGGGGTTGTTGTTTGTTTTCCATTTTCACTTTTATAAACTTTTTCTTTCTTTTACACACACAACCTTCTCTACTTCATCCATGGCTACCACCACCATATTCCACCCTACTAGATCACCGGATCCTTATATGGCAAACCCACAATTAGCGCTCATTTTAAAAAGATTTGGTCCACGATTAAAAAGGGACTTAATGGAAATAAGTAAATGTAGTGTCAATAATCATATCAGGCAGCATACAAAAACACTTGTATTCCAGTTTTCAAAACATTTTCACTTTAGCTTATAGAGTCTTGAATTACTTCGGATTCATAAGTCTCACAAATCTGGGTTAACATACAAATATGTATATATATCAAGTCGTAATCTCTGAGTTCAATCTCTTTAAGTAATAATTATATTTTCTTTGATTCATATATTTTGGAATTATAGCATCATTGTTCGGGCCATTATACTCAGAAGCCATTCTATAAACGTTTGAGGAGCGAGAGCACTTTAAATTGTAAACCTAACCACTCAGTCAGAACGTAATATCGAGATAGAACATATTTGTACAAAGTTTCCTACTAACATGATACATTATATATTATCTCATTATTATGTTTTATGTTCATTAGTTTCAAAATTGGCAAAAATACTCCTTTTAGTTATAAGTTTGGTATATTTACACTTTTAAACCTTAAAGTATAAGGTTTTAATATTTACATTTTCAACCTTCGAATATTAACCTTAGGGTTTCAAACTTTACAAAATCAATTCCTTGTAGTTTTAAATTTGATAAAATGACACTTTTGGCCCAAAATGTTTATAGTTTCAAAAATGACAGTTTTAGTCCCTAAACTTGTTTAAAATTACATAACAAGCTCAAAATTATACCACATGATCTAGGAACTTAAAAAAAAGTTTATAAAAACATTTATAATTATAATAACACTACTTTTCCATATTTATACTTAAAAAGGAATTTAAGTCATTATTTTATGTAAATACAAAACTTGGGTTTTATTATATCTTTAGCTTATAACTTTGATTTTAAATGATCATATGAACTAATTATTTTTATATTAGCTTATTAAAATCTTATTAACATTATAACAAGTCTTATAAAATCATTATAACAAGATCTAATCTTATATAACATAGTGATTACCTAGGTAGCTCTAAACTGACTTTTAGGGCTTCTTATGAACTTCTTTTGCTTCTAAGCTTCAAGAACTTCAATGGCTACTTCTTAGACCTAGTTTCTGGTATCAAGATTTCCTTAGGACTTTGTTAGAAGTGGAATATCAGAATCTATGGGTATTGAGGTAAGAAAGTTGGGGATGAAGTAAAATGTATGCATTTTGCCACTATATATACCCATTTGAAGCCTAGGAGTCTTAGTTCTAGCTTAGAAACGTGTTAGGGACTTAGAGTGATGATACATGAAGGCTAGTGATGATCCATGGAAGCTATAGTTGAATTTATCTAAGGTTTGTGGCTAAAAGTATGTCACGGCAACATTTAGATAGGATTGATGATTTAGAAACTACAAGTAGGTGATCAGGCAGCTATTAAGGCTTCTAGAAGGCAAAAATATCTAGTAAATATCTGATTTCAAACCTATAATTGGAGGGAAAGAGTTTAAACTTAGTTTTGGAGGTAAAAACCTAACCGGGTCCAAAATTAGGGCTTGTAACTTTATGGTTTGGAAATTATTGTAATTAAGGGTTTAGTAATGTGATTAGTGATGTATTAAGGTGTAATTAGGGTTTACATAATGTAATTATGAGTTTTGGGTCCTTGGTTTTAAGTTTAACAAAGGTTTGAAGTGAAATTGGGAAGAAAACCTAATCTGGTTAGGGTTTCTAATGATCTTGGGTTAAACCCTAGTTAAAGTCAATATCCTTCCTTTAGCTACTATTTTAAACTCAATTTATATCCTATATATTGTGTTTTAAGTATCCAAAGAGGTTATACTCTTAGTTTGATAAGTTATTCTAAGTAAACATGTCTAAAGAGTAAAAATACCTATTTTGACCTAATTTACAAGTCATGCATTAAAATGTTGTACCTTGTGCTTTAGGGTACTTTTACATTGCTCTATGGTAATTATATAACCTAAATGTAATGTTATGAGTGTTTGTAGACTTGTCCTAAAAGACTAGGTACTGATTCTAAGTAAAATGCTTAATATAAGGGTTATAGGTCATTTAGCCTAATGACTTTTTACTTTGGGTAATTAGTGATTATTTCCTCATGTAAACTTATTATAGGTCTTATAAGTTATGTTTACGACTTCTAACGATTCTACACACTTAGTTTAAGGGTTTGTATAGGGTAATTATAACCTAGGTGCAATTAGGTTAGCTTATGATTCTATTCTTCAATAACTTGTACATTGTGCTTTAATAATTTGTAACTTATCTTTAGATAAATGTATGATCTTAATATGGTACTTACTTGAGTTTTATAATTGGTTGCAAAAAATTAGACTCTAATTCAATTTGAAATGGATTTTAGGTGCTAATCCAAGTT
Organism: Glebionis coronaria; assembly: GCA_025667525.1. NCBI lineage: Eukaryota > Viridiplantae > Streptophyta > Magnoliopsida > Asterales > Asteraceae > Glebionis > Glebionis coronaria. Next base: position 529,207,095 of record CM046882.1, read on the forward strand.
ACTAGGTTTTAATGTTTGTAATTAGCTTTAGATGACTTTTACTTAGTATTTTATGATCAAATATTACTTCCAAATGATAGATTATAACTTTTACATTTGTATTTGATATTCATATATGGATATTGTGTAGGTAAATTACTTGAAACTTAAGTTTATAATGGATTTCTAGGGTTCTATGGCTCTTTGATGATTTAGGGCATCTTTGTTATATTTGAAATGTTCTTATTCATAATATATCCATATGATTACTTTTAGAACTCAGACTTGATATATATATATATATATATATATATATATATTAGAACATATAGGCATATGTTGAACTAGCAATTGAGTTTGTGAGAACCCATATGTTCAGAAGTCAATCACATATTATAGCATAAGGCAAAAATTTCTTAGTAAATTCACCTCTTTGTTTATTTATCAAATGAGAATTACACATACATTGATTACATTAGCAAAATATACTAGATGTCATAGTCTCCATCCCTTATATTAACTCGTCCCGAGATTTAGCTAGATGTAAGGTTTTGGGTAGAAAATAGATGCGGATATTTAGACCGAATTTGATCTTCACATTCCCAAGTATACTCAGGTCCTCTCTTCGAGTTCCATCGTACTTTAACTATTGGGATTTGACTCTGCTTCAATTGTTTGATCTCTTTATCCATGATTTCTACTAGCTCTTCCATAAAATTTAACTTATCATCGAGTTGAAGTTCTTTCATCGGTATGATGAGAGATTCATCAGATAAGCATTTCTTAAAATTTGAAACGTGAAAAGTATTGTGAACATTACTAAGCTCTTCAGGAAGCTCTAGTTTATATGCAACAGCGCCAATTCTTTTGGTTATTTTAAATGGTCCAATATACCTTGGATTCAATTTCTTTTTCTTTCTGAATCGGATAACTCCTTGACGAGGATACTTTTAGCATAACGCGATCTCTAACTTGAAATTCCAAAGGTTTACGTCTAGTATTATCGTAACTCCTTTGTCTATCTTGTGCTGCTTGTAATTGTTGTCGAATTTGAATAATCTTTTCATTAGTCTCATATAATTATAGTCTTGTTAGTTGAACATCTCTGACTTCAACACAAACAAACAGGCGATCGACACTTTCTTCCATAAAGTACTTCGAAAGGCGCTACTTTAATGCTAGCATGATAATTATTGTTATAGGAGAATTCTACTAGAGGTAGATGTTTCTCCCATCCTTTTTCCAAAATATATTACGCAACCTCTAAGCATATCTTCGAGAGTCTGGATCGTTCTTTCACCCTGTCTATTTGTTCGAGGATGATATGTCGTACTCATGTCCAATTGAGTTCCTAAGGCATTTTGAATCGACCTCCAAAACACAGATGTAAAGCGATTGTCACGATCTGAGATGATAGATACAGGCACTCCATGTTGAGAGATTATTTCCTGAATGTAGCATCTTGTAAGAGTTTCCATACCATCAGTTTCTTTAATAGGAATGAATCGCGCAGATTTAGTAAGACGATCGATAATACCCCAGATGGTGTCATGTCCATTTCATGTCTTAGGTAACTTAGTTACAAAATCTATCGTTATTATTTCCCATTTCCATATTGGAATCTCTGGTTGTATCAGTAGTCTTGATGGTTTTTGATACTCTGCTTTAACTCTTACACACGTTAAACACTTACTAACGTATTCTGATATGATTGCCATCATGTTATGCCACCAATAGAGTCTCTTCAGATCTTGATACATCTTGACGGAACTAGGGTGTACAGAATACTTCGATTTATGAGATTCGGGTATAAATAAATCTCGTAAATTACCATGGGCAGGTAACCAATTACGATTCTTAATACTACGAATTTCATCTTGATGAACTTCAAATGCTTTGTCCATTCCTCGTAATTTCTCAACTTCAACATTTAATTTAAGTGCTTCTTCTTGGGCTTTGATAATATGGGTAGGTAATTTCGGGAAAAGAGTTATCATTAAATATCTAACTCGTAACGGTTTAACATGCTCCTTTCAACTCAAAGCATCAGCTACTACATAGGCTTTTCCTGAATGATAACGAATTTCACAATCGTAATCAGCAAGTAATTCTAACCAACGTCACTGTCTCATATCCAGTTCCTTCTGATGAAGAATATATTGAAGACTCTTATGATGAGTAAATACTACACACTTCGTACCATAGAGGTAATGTCTCAAGATTTTAAGAGAAAATATCACCGCTCCTAATTCCAGATCATGGGTAGTATAATTCTTCTCATTAGTTGTAAGTTGCCTTGATGCATAAGTAATAATTTTATTCCTTTGCATAAGCACTGCTCCCATTCCTTGAAAAGACGCATCACAGTAAAAGATAAAGTCATCGTTACCTTCTGGTAATGCTAGAATAGGTGCTTCACACAACTTTTGTTTCAATAATTGAAAAGCTACTTCTTAATAATTTCCCCAGACAAACGGTTTGTTCTTCTGAGTCAATTCAGTCAAAGCTTTAGCAATTTTTGAAAAACCTTCGTTAATATCCAGCAAGTCCTAAGAATTGTCTTATTTATGTAGGCGTAGTAGGATTAGTCCAATCCTTAACAGCTTCAATCTTCGCAGGATCCACACGAATACCTTAGCTATCAATGACATGTCCTAGAAATTGTACAACATTGATCCAAAATTCGCACTTCGAAAATGTAGCATACAACTCCTCCTTCTTAAGTAATTCGAGAATTATACCAAGATGCTTGGCATGTTCTTCTCTTTTACGAGAGTAGATAAGAATATCATCTATAAACACGGTTACAAATTTATCCAAGTAAGGCTTACACACTCTGTTCATGAGGTCCATGAATACAACTGGTGCATTGGTTAAACCAAATGGAATTACTTGAAATTCATAATGTCCGTATCGCGTCCTCAAAGCAGTTTTAGGAATATCGTCTTTCTTAACTCTCAGTCGGTGATATCCTGAACATAAATCAATCTTCGAATACACACTTGATCCTTGAATTTGATCAAATAAGTCGTCGACTTTGTGTAATGGATAAAGATTCTTTTTAGTAAGTTTTTTTAACTAACGATAATCGATACACATTCTAAAAGATCCATCTTTCTTTTTGACAAATAAGAGTTGAGCTCCCCACGGCGATATACTTGGTCGAATAAAGTCTCGATCAGTTAGTTCTTTAATTTGAATTAACAACTCTTGCATTTTCCTAAGGTGATAATCCATAAGGCGCTTTAGCAACTAGTGTCGCTCCTGGTATCAAATATATTTGGAATTCAACTTTACGTACAAGCGGCAAACCAGGTAATTCTCCAGGAAATACTTCGGGAAATTCTCTAACTACTGAAATATCTTCTAGTCGCTTCTCATCTTGCTTCTTGTCCACCACTTGAACTAAGAAAACTTAATCACCTCGGGATACATACTTATTAGTCTTTAGGCACGATATGATATTTAGTCGAGTTGTACTTCAAACACCATGGACAATCAAAACTTCTATGTTAATAAGAATATGAACGACTTTCTCGTCACATAGGATTTTAATGGTATTTAGATAACCAATCCATCCCAATGACAACTTCAAAACTACCGAGCTTAATTGGTATAAGGTTGATTTCAAAGGATTGACGTAATAAAGTAATGATACATCCTTGAATAACGGTACTAGTGTTAACTATTCTTCCATTCGCCATTTCTATATCATACTTAGTATTCATGGAAATAGTCGGAACATCTAACTTAGCAGCAAGTTTAACAGATATGAAACTTATATCAGCTCCTGAGTCAAATATTACTTTAACCAGACGTTGATTTAGATGAAACGTACCCGTAACAGTGTTCTGATCTTGTTGAGCATCGTTTAGCAAATAGGCTTTTCCTCGGCTATTTCTCTCTTTACGGCACTCATTCGTAACATGCCCCTTCTCTCCGCAGTTATGGCAAATCTTAGTTACTGGTATTTGATTACTTCCAGTAGCCGGTCCTTTACCTCTGCAGTTCCTCATCTGATGTCCTATTCTACCATAGTTCTGACACTTGATAGTGAAATATCCTGTGTGATGTATAGAACATCTCTGACATATAGGAAGTCTTCCATTATAACCATTGCTTGAAGTTACAACATAAACTTTAGAAATATCAGTTCTTTTGTTCTGTTGTTGATGATTATCGCCTTAATTATTGTTGCGGTATTTATTCTTCTAGAAATTACGATTAGTAGGAAAACTCCTTCTATCATCAAACTTCCTTTTATTATTAACTGTCGACTGCACAAGAGTATACCTTATCACTTGATCCATTAACCTTTGAGTAATGGTGATAACGTCCTCTAAAGTTTAAGGTTTAGATGAGGTAACATTTCCTTCAATGCTTTTGGGCAAACCTCCGATAAAAGCTTCCATAAGTTTTTAAGTATTAGGCACCATATTAGGACATAATAATGCTAATTCCTGAAATTTTCGGATATAAGCTTTAAGATTATTCTATTTTACTACTAGATTATAGAATTCTTCATCCATCTTTCTAATCTCATTACGAGGACAATACTTCTTAATCCAGTAGATTCTTAAATTCACTCCAGGGAGTCTGATAAGCTTGTTCTATTTCGATAGGTTGAGCATAAGCATTCCACCAAGACAAAGCTTCCTCAATCAGCGTACCCGTAGCAAACTACTTTACAATCTTTAGCACACTTACTACGAACAAATACTGATTTAGTTCTCTCGAACCAGGGAATAAGTCCAACAGCTCCTTCAGATCCTTTATAGTTAAAAGGCTGATAGTTCATGAAGTCCTTGTAAGTACACTTCTTTACCACATGAACTTCTCTTTGTGCAACATTTCCATTACCTGAACTAGCTATATTGGCGGCTTGTGCTTGCAAAGCTGCAGTCATACTCTTAGCAAACGGTTGTCTTATTTCTTCTGGTGTCATATTTACAGTTACAGATGTTGTTGATCACGTATGAGCCATTCTATCAACATTTACAAAATAATACTAGATAAGAATGATATTGTTGTTTACATATTCATACATTCGAGTATGGAATCAATTTAACATATCATAAGACGACGAAAACTTCTAATTCTTTCGAAAAAAATTTATATGACGATTCATAATACGAATGAACATAAAGGCAAAAACAAAATGAAATAAAAAGAATTTTGAGAACAAAATTAACAACTCATCATTCATATTTACACGACAAGCTTCTCTGTTACATAAAGAAAACTATACATATTTTATAAACTGAAACTTGATTTCCAAGCTTAATTTCTCATCTTAATCACCTCAGTCCTGTGCAAGATATATCCCGAATCAAATTGTTGAGTTATATTAAGATCTTAGATGAGAGTCTCTAGATTAAGCCCAGTCCTCATCATTCATTGTTTGAGTTCGGAGTTCTCATGATCCAATGTTTCCATACTCACTTCATATTGACGCATTCTTTTGCTCAGTTTAAAATTTTGGCGTCGAGTAACGTCCAATTTATATTCCAACTGACTAAGATGCTCTTGTATTTCCTTCATTCCCTTCATAAGGTTTTTTACACTCCTTTCCATCCTTCTAAAAGCTTCTAGGGATATCTCGTCGAGATGACTTGCAATTGCTAATAATTGTTTGTCATGTTTCTCCACAATTCGTGCGCTAGAAACTTCTTTATCTTCATATGGTTCTTCACGACTTCGATTGGGAGATGAATAAAGATCCTCAGGAAGAAGAAAACGTGATGTATATAAAGGCGTACTATTTATCATTTCATTTTGACGCGAAAAATATTTTTGCACTCCGGGGTCATCATAAAATGATAAGGCAAGAACACGCACACCTGTGGGAGATGGTGTGTACATAGGGACTTCTCGTTCATCGTCATCGGACACTATAATATAGGTAGAGGTAGACAACCTTGTAGTTTTTATAATATAATAACATAAGATAAGCTATTAAAGGGATAAAAATCTTACAATGGCGCTGGTGATGGCTGATGATCTTGAAATTTAAAAATCTCAGTGATAGTTTAGGAAAAATCTTTATTCTCTATAACGTAGGCTCTGATGCCAATCTGTAACACCCTCATATAGCAGCGGAAGCTAATCTGGGATATTACTTTCAAGGTATCATAGTCATAATAATAGAGAAATACTCAAAGAGACATTTTATAAAAATTTACGTTATCATTCATTTATTCATCAGAGTTTTAATAAAAACAATTGTACATACAATGTACATTACATGTTCCCAAAGATTTAGTCTTATTTATTAGAATTATAAATTTTCAAGATACACCATCTTCAGCCCGCCAGTCTTCATTCACGTGAGATACGTGCTTAAAAGTAAACACAATGATTGGGTAAATTTATAGGTTTAAACAATATTTGAATACAAGTATGAATTTAGGGATACATTGTTATAAACCCATCATTTAAAATCATCGATTCTTTATTATTATTGCACTAGCTCATGACTCCACGTCTAGACATTATCAGAAAAACCAACAAAATGCCCTTATGCAGGAAGTTTTCCAGACTATGTAGAGTTTAACAAATAAAGCATATCTGTTTAGCCTATGTAGGAACCTTTAGTTGCTAGCTAGCGTGACTTGCCCAGATAGAGGATGTCATTCCTCAATAGTACTATTAATAATATTAACGCTCATTTTAAAAATGATTAGCGGTCCACGATTAAAAAGGGACTTAATGACAATACGTAAACGTAGTGTCAATAATCATATCAAGCAACATACAAAAATACTTTTATTCCAGTTTTAGCATATACCCCCCTCACGGGTTTTCAAATCATTTACAAACTTTCAAATGTGAGACTATGAACTCACTTTAGCTTATAGAGTCTTGAATTACTTTGGATTCATAATTGGTCTCACAAATCTGGGTAGACATACAAATATGTATATATATCAAGTCGTAATATCTGAGTTCAATCTCTTTAAGTAATAATTATATTTTCTTTGATTCATATATTTTGGAATTATATCATCATTGTTTGGGCCATTAAACTCAAAATCCATTCTATAAACGTTTGAGGAGCGAGGGCACTTAAAATCGTAAACCCAACCACTCAGTTAGAACGTAATATCAAGATGCAACATCTTTGTATAAAGTTCCCTACTAACATGAAACATTATATATTGCCTCATTATTATGTTTTATATTCTTTAGTTTTAAAATTGGCAAAAATAGTCCTTTTAGTTATAAGGTTGGTCTATTTATAGTTTTAACCCCTAAAGTATATATTTTTAATATTTACATTTTCAACCTTCAAATATTAACCTTAGGGTTTCAAGCCTTTCAAAATTAATACTTATAGTTTTAACTTTGATAAAATGACACTTTTGGCCCAAAATGTTTATAGTTTCAAAAATGATAATTTTAGTCCCAAGACTTATTTAAGATTACATAACAAGTTCAAAATTGTATCAAATGATCTAGGAACTTATAACAAAGTTTATAAATATATTTATAATTATAATAACATTACTTTTCCAAATTTAGCTCTTGAAATGGATTTTAAGTCATTATTTAATGTAAATTACAAAACTAGGGTTTATTATATCTTTAGCTTATAACTTCTATTTTTAAATGATCATATGAACTCATTCTTTTTATATTAGCTTATTAACATCTTATTAACATTATAACAAGTCTTAGAAAATCATTATAACAAGATCTAAGCTTATATAACATAGTAATTACCTAGGTAGCTCCAAAATGACTTTTAGGGCTCCTTATGAACTTCTTTTGCTTCTAAAGCTTCAGGAACTTCAATGGCTACTTCTTAAACCTGGTTTCTGGTCTCAAGGCTTCCTTAGGACTTTGTTAGAAGTGTAATATCAAAATGTGTGGGTATTGAGGTAAGAAAGTTGGGGATGAAGTAAAATGTATGCATTTCGCCACTATTTATACCCATTTGAAGCCTAGAATTCTTAGGTCTAGCTTATAAACGTGTTAGGTACTTATAGTGATGATTCATGGAAGCTATAGTTGAAGTTATCTAAGGTTTATGGATAAAAATATGTCACAACAACATTTAGATAGGATTGATGATTTAGCAACTACAAGTACGTGATCAAGCAGCTATTATGGCTTCTAAAAGGCCAAAATATCTTGTAAATATCTGATTTCAAACTTATAATTAGAGGGAAATATTTTAAACTTAGTTTTGGAGGGAAAAACCAAACCGAGTCTAAAATTAGGGCTGTAACTTTATGGTTTAAAATTCTTGTAATTAAGGCTTTATGAATGTGATTAGTGATGGATTAAGGTGTAATTAGGGTTTACATAATGTAATTAGTAGTTTTGGTTCCTTGGTTTGAAGTTTAACAAAGCTTTGTAGTGAAATTGGGAAGAAAACCTAGTCGGGTTAGGGTTTCTAATGATCTAGGGTTAAACCCTTGTTAAACTCATTATCCTTCCTTTAGATACTAATGTAAACTCAATTTATATCCTATAAATTATGTTTTAAGTATCCAAAAAGGTTCTACACTTGGTTTGATAAGTTATTTTAAGTAAACAATGTCTAAAGAGTGAAAATACCTATTTTGACTTAATTTAAAAATCATGCATTGAAATGTTGTACCTTGTGCTTTAGAGTACTTGTAAATTTCTATAGGATAATGTTATAACCTAAATGTAATGTTATAAGTGTTGGTAGACTTGTCCTAAAAGACTAAGTATTGATTCTAAGTCAAATGCTTAATATAAGGGTTTTTAGGTCATTAAGCTTAATAACTTTGTACTTCAGGTAATTAGTGTGTATATCCTCATGTAAACTTATTATATTTCTTATATGTTATGTCTATGACTTCTAACGATTCTAAATACTTAGTTTAAGGGTTTGTATAGGGTAATCATAACATATATGCAATTAGGTTAGCTTATGGTTCTATGCTTTAATAACTTTTACATTGTGATTTAATAATTTGTAACTTAACTTGATATAAATGTATGATCTTAATATAATACTTAGTTAAGTTTTATAATTGGTTGCAAAAGATTAGACTTTAATTCAATGTGAAATGGATTTTAGGTGCTAATCCAGGATACTAGGTCTTAGTGCTTGTAATTAGCTTTAGATGACTTGTACTTAGTATTTTATGATCAAATATTACTTCTAAGTGATAGATTATAACTTGTAGATTTGTATTTGTTACTCATATGTGGATATTTTGTAGTTATATTACTTGAAACTTTAGTTTATAAGAGATTTTTAGGGTTTCCATGGCTCTTTGATGATTTAGGGCATCTTTGTTATATTTGGAATGTTCTTATTCATAATTTATCCATATGATTATTTTTAGAACTCATACCTGATATATACATATTGTTTACAACATATAGGCATATGTTGAAGTGGCAATTGAGTTTGTGAGAACCCATATATTCATAAGTCAATCACATATCATAGCATAAGGCAAAAACTTCTTAGTAAATTTACCTCTTTATTTATTTATCAAATGGGAATTACACATACATTGATAATACATTGGTAAAATCTACTAGATGTTATACGTTGAATATTCCTCAAAGGTGGCAAAGTGTCCGGTGTATCATTCGCCAGAATCTTGACAAATTTGGTTAGTGAAGGTTTAATTATCGCTGATATTGCATTCTTTGTGACATCCTTACACCGTTACAACTAAATCATAAGCAACTCCTCTCTGTTTCCTTTCGGCTTGAAACTTCTTTTGTGAAGCCACCAAGGTTACCAAAGTCTTGTTCTCCAATTTCTTCTTAGGTAACATACCAATAGTTTTTCCACTCTATTTAATCAAATACATGTTTGATTTATATTGGCGTGTAGCTTCCACATCATGTTGCCATGGTCTTCCTAAGACTACATGGCATGCCTCCATATCAACAACTTCACAAGTAACCAACTCGTTGTAATGTTTCCCAATAGCAAGTGTAACCTTACAAATCTAGGTCACCTTAAGCGTCACACCCTTCTTAATCCACCCAATCTGAAAAGGACTTGGATAGGGTTTTGATCTGAAGCTTAATCTTTAAACAAAGACTTAGATACCAATTATCGCAACTCCTTCCATCAATGATAATAGAGCAAATCTTTTCGTTAACCAAGCATTTAGTTTGAAAATTTTTATTTCTTTGTGAAGAGTCACTAACCTTAGGCGAACACAAAGTTCGTTGAACAACATATGTGACTTGTTTCGTCTCCCCGTCCAAAGGTCCGGCATACTCCAACTCATCATCTCCTTCTTGAAATGCATCGTCAGTAGTTAGTCTGTCATTCCCACTATGCCCCGTTTCACCAAACCTAAAACACTTGGCATCTATTTTGTCTAATATAAGGGTTGACCGGTTGGCTTTCCTTGTTCTTGTCCACTCTAATTCCACTGGCTTAGAACTTGAAGTTTTTGTAGAAGTACTTGGAATGGTAGATTGAATGTGGTTGCCATAATATAGTCACTATCCACATTTAAATGCCTAAACCCAACTCTTTTTGAAGCCATCCTTTCGGCCTTCATTGCCATGTTTTGTGCTTGATACATGGAATAAATTGGTATTAAGCTCAACCTCTCTTGAATTGAAGAATTTATCCCACATATATACCTAGCCGTAGATTGTTTATTTTCTTCACTCAAGTTAAATTGAGCTTGCAACCTTAAAAACTCGCCCATATAGTCGGCTAATGTTCTTTTTCCTTGGACACACGTATAATATTATAGGTAAAGAATTTGTTCAATATCTTAGGCCAAAACCTACCTTTGATCATCCATTTTGTCCTTATTCAAGTATCCACAGGTCATTTGCCTTGGGCCTCTTCGATTATCTTAGGGGGTGTTTGGATGTGCGGTTAGGAGGAGATTATCTCCAAATCTCAGTTCTAAAATGGAGGTAAGTTAAAAAAAAAGTGTTTGGGTAATAAATGAAGATAAGTGATTATTTGCGTTTAGAAGCTCCAAAATGAAGTTTTGAAAAAGTTAGTGGGGAGCTACTTATTTCATTTTCAAAATGGAGTTTTGGAAAAGTAAGCTTTCAAAATGGTATTATCAAATAATCAAATTTGCCAAACACTAAAAAAAAGTGATTATTTGATTATTGCGATTTCAAACTGGAATATCAAAATCCAAACACTATTTTTTAAAATGGAGTTTTCAAAATGATGATTTTTCAAAATGGAGTTTTCAAAATGAATAATTTGTTTTCAATAAGCACATCCAAACACCCACTTATTCACGTGTCCACCAAGATCCCCCTTCCTCACGTAACTTATAAGACACAATGTTCACTTGTTCTTCTTCAGCAACTTCCATGATGTCAAAAAACTTATCGACCTCATATAATAAATCTAACACCGCCTCATGTCATAATTTATAACAAAGTTAGGAATTGCGACCTTGACCCAATAACTTTATCTCTCACCATACCCACGAGGATTAACATTCGGACCAACCATAGTCCTATGTTGATCGCCATTCCTAGGAGCTCTATTGAAGTCCTCCATGACCTCTTCTTCCTCATCTGAGGATGTCCTCACTCCTCCATATTCAATTTGGAGGCTGGTTACACCCATGATTATCATAAATCCCTCAAAATCGATACAGGATCTATGATTATCACTTTCGATACCCTCATAATTTCGATGGTTTCCACCACGATTGCGGATCGTATCTCTTCAAGGAAAATGGACATACTCAGGAATTTGGAAGTGATATCACTGATCGCACTATCCATCTCTTCGGTTTACTGCACCCCGCCATCGATGCGGGTTTGAGGAACCTCTGCACCACCCAAAATATAAGATACTAACAAGCTCTGATACCAATTGACAAAGAACGGAAGCGAGCTATAAATCATAATTCGGGTTCAAGTCGAATTACAAAGGGATTATAGATTAAAGTCGTGATTTTATTAATAATTCAGTCTCAATACAATAAACCCAAGCCCATGTTGATAGAAAAAATAAACTTGGAGGAAAAGTTAACCAATTCTAGGAAAAAAACAAAATAAGAAAAGAAATAAAACAATCATGACACAAGTAGAATTACTTCAGTGGGATTACTTCTAAGACTCCATTAGGATTGCTTCCAAACGAGTAACTTCATTAAGGAACTACACGAGATAATAGAGTTACTACAGGTTAATCCAAAGTAGAGTTACTCCAAATAACTAGCAACCTCAATTTGTTTTATGAGTGTCCTTACTCCTACTAGTAATACGTCTTCTCTTGTCATGCTTTAGGTGCTTCACATATTCTTCTGCTAGCTGTTTAATCATGTCCTCATCTATTATATAATCTATATATCTATATATCTATATACTATATATAAAGGGTGCATATACGCATCCTAAATCCAAACCTAACTCCAAACTAAAAGTTAAGATAAACATATTAATAACTTAACCATTAGATCATTTTTAATCAAAACTCAACTTCAAATCTTGACCATCCATTTCTTTTGTAACAAACTTTTGTAACAATTTATTAAAAACTCATTTTCATTTTTAAATTGAAATATCTTTTAACTCATTTATTTTTTCATTATCTAATTTCACCATATTTTTTAAAAAAATTCTCTTTAATTCAACATCCATTTTGATATATTCACAATTTTTTTGTTTTTTTTTCATTTTATTTATTTCAATTCAACTTTTTTACATTTTAACGTTAAATCGATTGCTAAAAAATCGTTACTTATTACCCGTCGTTGCATTGCGCGGGTACTATGCTAGTTATACTTACGGAAAAAGTAGGACATGAGAACCAGATAAAGAATTTTAGAAACTCTGTTACCCGCAAGTCTATAAATAGTTAATACAGGGAAACAACTTGTATTGCAACTTCAAACTTGTATTTGTAATTCCATCTTCTACAACTTTAGTTATTATGGCTGCCATTGCCAATGCATCTTTCTATGTTAATCCATCGTCACATCATATGAAATCTAGTAATCTTCGAGGCAGGTCCAAGGATGTACATGCTTTGCATCTGTGTTCGCAAGTTAAAAGTCTTACAAAAGTACATGCTTCAAGAGTTGGTGGCACACATTGTAGCATGAAACCCATGATGATGCTCGACCACAAGAAGACGGAAGCAAACACGATTTCACATCCTGATTTGGGCATGATGGTGAACGATGGTTCTGTCTATAGACAAAATATGTATATTAGATCATATGAAATTGGGCCGGATCGAAAGGCTTCTGTAGAAACACTTTTAAATCATTTGCAGGTATATATATGGTAACTTCTTAATTTATTTAATTTTTATAGCAAATGTACTGCATACTAAATTGTCCAGAATTGGAGTATGCATGCTTTTACTGAACAATTTCAATTTGAATTCATAGGAAGCAACTATTAATCACTTAAAAACGATTGGGATCTTCCATGATGGATATGGTTTAACACCAGAGATGTACAAAATGAACTTGATATGGGTTGTGGCGAAGATGCAAGTGGAAGTCGACCGCTATCCAGAATGGTACAAATAATTTCTCTACACGTCTAAACCACAAATGACTTGGCTTTCTAATTTTAGTAGTTATGTAGTGTATCTTTATTGGCTTTGCTAAAACTAAATCTACTATAGGGGTGATGTTGTTCAAATCGATACATGGAAAGCTGCCTACGGGAAGATTGGCATGTACTGCAACTCAGTGGTTTATGATTCTACAACACGTGATATATTATTAAGAGCCTCGTGGTAAAAACATGTCACTTGATAATATAGAAAACTTGGATTACGATAGTTGCGTGGTATTGATGGTGATATATCTCTTGTGTTATCTTGCAGTTCAGTGGTGATGATAAATAAAGAGACAAGAAGGATAACCAAAATTCCAAATCAAGTCCGAGCTGAATTAGATGAACACCTTGCGAATACACCGCCAGTAGTCAAACATGATGCTATAAATTTATCAAAACCAGATGCAAACATTACTCACCATGTTACCAATGGTTTAACGGTTGGTCCAAAAATTATTTGCTTGTAAAATGTTGCCTGTAGTTATTTTTCTTTATTTCTTACATGTACAACCTTCTTTGTTTCTTGACTGCACAAAATCGCAGCCAAGCTGGAGCGACTTAGATGTTAACCATCATGTTAACAATGTGAAATATAGTGGGTGGATCCTTGAGGTAATTGAAATCCTGCTTTCTTATATGATGTATACCCATTGCAAATCGCCTATATTAAGATATTTTATTGTTACCGCAGAGTGTTCCAAAGACAATCATCAAAGATTATGAGCTTGCTAGCATGACATTAGAGTATTCTCAGGAGTGTTGGATGGATAGTGTGTTGCAGTCCCACACTTTCGTGAAGGAGGCCGACGACAATGACAAGACAGCTAATTGCAGCCATGTCGACTGCGAGCATCTACTACAGTTTGAGAATGGAGGTGCCGATGGTTTGATCATGAAAGGTAAGACTACGTGGCGGTCGAAATATGGAGAAAAATCAGGGGAGAAATGAGTTATTACCGAATGATAATACGAAAAGATGTTTAGTCTTGAGACATAATGCGTCTAATAAACCCGAAAGAGTGAGACGCGTACTTTTGTAATGTTGAGACTGATTTAAGTCCTATAATAAATGCGTACTTTTTCAAATCTGAGACCGGCTTGGGCCAAAAGATGAACCCTTCTAACTCATGCACCACCACTTTCCAGCAATCCACTTAAATAGTTATATGCATGTAATGTAAATATACTACAAATCAGTATCATCAATTCATTATAGCCATATACAGAACATCCATTGTTATGTTTAGTCTTTATATCTCCTAAGTCGTGTCTTGGATAGTGTCGAATAGGCTAGTTTCCTAATAGCTATGAATAAAGGTCGGTTGGCTATGTCTAAGCCTAACCCGACCCGTAGGACTTGTAATAGTCGGTTCCTCCTCGTCTCTATAAAAGGAGGCGAGGGGGAACGAACCAAGTACGTCATTCTTTCAATAAACTAATCGGGGTCGACTAGGGATATTTATCTTGTGGGCGTCGCTTTTCTTTTCTGTCGCTTCTGATGTGTGTGTGTTTTTCGTGATCGATATTCCGCATCTAGTAATCAGGGTTGCAGGTATTATACCCTACAAGTGGTATCACAGATCAGGTCACCGAGTCTTCTGGTTTCCAGGATCGATCGCTAGAGTTGTGTTCTTGTTGATTGGTATCACATCAACAAGGTTGCAGGAGTGTCATCGACATAAAAGGGTTCTTCGATTTTTCGATTTACAAAGATCGGAGGTTGTCTGTTTTCTGGTTTTTTATTCATCGGTGGTGGTTGGTGAGACTAAGAAGAAGACAGAGATAAGGTGTTGTTTGTTTTATTTGCCAAAAGCAAACAACGCATATTACAAAGGGAGTGTGATTAAGTTTTTTTTTAATTGGGCCAAGGTTTCTTATACTTTAGTCTAAGGTATAGTTTTGGGCCTAGTACATTAAAAATCTAATTTTATTTTTTGTTTTAAGTAAAAACAAAAAGATTTACTTTGTAATATTTTTACGCAAGGGGACTTCTTAATTCGTGATTGTGAGGTTTGACGTATCACAAGGTTTGCGAGTTACCGAAGGGACTTTATTCGTTTGTGATTGTCAGGTTTTTCCACAAGGTTTAGCAAACTAATAAAGGGATAAAGAATGACGGGAGCCAAGTTTGACATCGATAAATTCGATGGAACTGGTGATTTCGGGTTATGGAGAATCAAGATGCGTGCTTTATTAATCCAGAACGGATGTGAAGTAGCTCTAGAGGTTTTACCCGCGAATATGGAAGCTGAAGAGAGATCTAAGCTTGACAAGAAAGCTCACAGTGCCATGATTTTGTGTTTAGGTAACAAGGTCCTGAGAGAGGTTACCGGGGAGACGACTGCAGTGGGGGTTTGGTCAAAGCTTGAGTCTTTGTACATGATAAAGTCATTGACCAACAAGTTGTACCTGAAAAAGAAGTTGTATACATTCTACATGATGGACGAAAGATTTCCGAGCATATAGACGAGTTCAACAAAATCGTTCTTGATTTAGCAAATATTGAGGTAAAATTCGAGGATGAAGATCTTGCTTTATTGTTACTCACTTCTTTACCAGCATCATACGAAAACTTTGTGGATACCTTGCTTTATGTACGGGAAGCTTTGACTTTGGAGGACGTGATGGCCACACTAAATTCGAAGGAAATCAAAGAGATATCCAAGGCGAAGGGGGATGATGGTGAAGGGTTATACGTGAGGGGAAGAACTGATTGCAGGAATTCGCATCAGTCAAAGGGAAAGTCAAGATCGAAGTCTCGAGGTGGAAGACTCAAATGCTTTATTTTCCAATCTGATGAGCACTTGATAAGAAACTGTCCTAAGAATAATCGCAAGAAGTCAAAAGGTTATGTCAAGAAAGATGATCAACCAAGATCCAGTGGTTCGATTTACGACTATTTTGAGGTGATGATGGTGATGAGTGCAGAAAGACTGCAATATTGGATCATGGATTCAGGAGGTTCATATCACATGTCACCCAGGTTAGATGTATTTTTTGATTTTTTGGAATGCGATGGGGGCAGCGTACTGTTAGGCGACAACATGGAGTGCAAGATCAGGGGTATTGGCAAGGTAAAGGTACAACTGAAAGATGGGTCAAGTTTTGTGTTACACAATATCAGGTACATTCCTGAATTGAAAAGAAACTTGATATCGCTGGGAACTCTTGAAAAAGAGGGATATACCGTAAAATTGCAGTCAGGCAAAGTCATGGTGATTAATGGTTCTAGGGTTATTATATCTGGAACCCGAAGGGAGAACGACATGTACTCTTTGGATGGCCATGCAGTGGCCGATGAGCTTAATGCTAGTGTTGAAGAAAAAGACGGTCTTGTGCAGGTTTGGCATAAAAGACTGGGATATATCAGCGAGGCGGGGCTACACGTACTGGAAAAGCAGGGTTTGTTTGGCAAGAAGAGTCTAGGTAAGCTTGATTTTTGTGAGAATTATGTTCTGGGAAAGTCACATCGAGTCAGTTTCGGTGTAGGAAGGCACACTACTCAGGGAGTGATGCACTATGTTCATTCAGACTTATGGGGTTCGTCTCAGGTGGAATCATTGGGAGGTAAGAGGTATTTCTTATCTATAGTTGATGATTATTCCAGGAGGGTATGGGTTTATGTTCTCAGGTTCAAACACGAAGCATTTGGGAAGTTCAAAGAGTGGAAGCAGTTAGTAGAGAATCAGACTGGGAGGACGGTTATGAAGCTTAGGACGGATAATGGTCTTGAGTTCTATAACCGGGAATTTAATCATCTATGCACTAAGAGTGGGATTGCTAGACATTTGACAGTTGTCGGGACGCCGCAGCAAAATGGGTTAGCAGAACGGATGAACAGAACTCTTGTGGACAAGGTACACTGTTTATTAATACAGTCTGGATTGCCCAAGACCTTCTGGGCAGAAGCGACATGTACGGCCGCATATCTTATAAATAGGTTACCATCGACATCGATTGAGAAGAAGACACCTATGAAGATGTGGCCAGGACATCCTAGTGATAATGGGATGTTGAGGGTTTTCGACTGTGTCGCGTATTCACACGTTAAACAAGGTAAGCTCGAGCCGAGAGTGGTAAAATGCGTTCTTTTGGGGTATCCTGAAGGTGTGAAGGGGTACAGACTATATAGGCTTGATAATGAATCTCCTAAAATAGTCACAAGCAGGAACGTGGTCTTCAATGAAAGTGTCATGTACAAAGACACGTTGAAGGATTCTGGTGCATGTAAAGATAAGTCTGTTGAGGAATTACAGGTTGAGGTGGAACTGCAGAGGTTAAATAATCATACGCATGAGGAAGACCATCCAGGTCAGGAAGATCAAACATGTCAGTAAGATCAGACAGATCAGGAAGACCAAACAAATCAGGAAGATGACTATGATGAAGATGCAGGGGTTCAAGATATTGATCATCCACCGGATCTCACAAATTATCAATTGGTTCGGGATAGAGAGCCAAGGACAAAAAGAAACCGGCGAGGTTTCAGGATGAGAGTAATATGGTTGCTTACGCGTTTGCTAGAGCAGAGGAAGAAGATACTCATGAACCATTGACATACCAGGAAGAAGTTGCTTGTGAAGATAGTTCTAAGTGGAAAGTTGCTATGAAAGAAGAGATGGATTCTCTAAGGAAGAACAAGACCTGGGTGTTAGTAGATTATCTAGCTGGGAAAAAGCT
The DNA here is from genome assembly GCA_025667525.1 of Glebionis coronaria. NCBI lineage: Eukaryota > Viridiplantae > Streptophyta > Magnoliopsida > Asterales > Asteraceae > Glebionis > Glebionis coronaria. Next base: position 529,225,272 of record CM046882.1, read on the forward strand.
GGTAAGATGCAATGGCTGTACAAAATAAAGGAAGGGATTGAAGGTGTTCAAAAGCCTAGGTACAAGGCACGGTTGGTGGTTCGTGGATTCACAAAAAGGGCAGGTATTGATTATAATGAAGTATTTTTGCCGGTAGTTCGACACACATCTATTCGGGTTATACTTGCATTGACTGCGTGTAAAGATTATGAGCTGGAGCAGCTTGATGTAAAGACGGCGTTGTTACATGGAAATCTTGAAGAAGTGATCTACACGAGGCAGCCACCGGGATTTGAACAAGGTAACAAGGTATGTTTGTTAAAGAAATCTCTTTATGGTTTGAAGCAGTCACCTAGGCAATGGTACAAGAGGTTCGATGAGTATATGTTGAGCAATGGGTTTAAGCGTAGCAGTTACAACAGTTGGGTATATTATAGGAGTTATGCACCAGGGGAGTATATCTATCTATTGTTATATGTAGCCGATATGTTGATTACTTGTAAAAGCAAGGCTGAGATCGCGGCTACCAAGTCTTTGCTTAAAAGGGAGTTCAACATGAAAGAACTCGGGGAAGCAAAGAAGATTCATGGTATGGAGATCTTCAGGGATCAGAGTCGTAAGATTCAGAGGGTGTCACAATCCGGGTACGTTTCTAAAGTTTTAAAAAGGTTTAGAATGGACAATGGGAAGTCGGTTCAGACACCATTGGATGGGCACTTCAAGCTGTCGCAGAAGGATTTCCCGGTTAAGGATTATGATGTTGAAAAAATGAGTAGGGTGTCGTATGCAAATGCGGTTGGGAGCTTGATGTACTTGATGGTGTGCACGATACCAAACATAGCGTATGTAGTAAGTGTAGTTAGCAGATATTTGGAAAATCCGGGTAGACTCCATTGGGAAGCAGTGAAGTGGATTATGAAATATTTGCAGGGTACTGTAAACGTAGGTTTGGTGTATGGGACAAATCGTGGCAACGTTGTGGACGTAACAGGTTTTGTTAATTCAGACTACGCTAAGGATCCCGATAAGGGTAGGCCTCTCACTGGTTATGCATTTTTAGTACAGGGATGTGTTGTAAGCTGGAAGGCGACGCTACAACATGTGGTGGCTCTTTCAACTACAGAGGCAGAGTATATGGCTCTTACGGAGACTATGAAGGAAGCTATTTGGCTAAAGGGACTCTTGGAAAGGTTGGGCGTGAAGCTCAACACTGTTGCAGTTAATTGTGATAATCAGGGCGCGATTCACTTATCGCGGAATTATGCTTTTCATGAAAGGACTAAGCACATCAATATGCGCTATCAGTTTATCAGAGAAGTCTTGGAAGCAAAGACGGTTGAAGTTCTGAAGGTGGGTACTGAACACAATGTTGCGGATGCCTTGACGAAGGTGGTACCTGGACGCAAGTTACAACACTGCCTGGAGTTGCTGAGTGTTGTAATAGGCTAATATAAAGTCTAAGGTGGAAATTGTTATGTTTAGTCTTTATATCTCCTAAGTCGTGTCTAGGATAGTGTCGAATAGCCTAGTTTCCTAATAGCTATGAATAAAGGTCGGTTGGCTATGTCTAAGCCCAACCCGACCAGCAGGACTTGTAATAGTCGGTTCCCCTCATCTCTATAAAAGGAGGTGAGGGGGAACGAACCAAGTACGTCATTCTTTCAATAAAATAATCGGAGTCGATTAGGGATATTTACCTTGTGGGCGTCGCTTTTCTTTTCTGTCGATTTTGTTGTGCGAGTGTTCTTCGTGATCGATATTCCGCATCTAGTAATCAGGGTTGTAGGTATTTAACCCTACATCCATATTAATACATATCGACATAGAGATAGACTAGCTAGGCAGCGTTTAACTTCACATGGATGATAATAGACATTGTTTAGTTTCATATGGACGATATATATAGTTATAATTGCGGAAAAAATAGGACATGAGAACCAGATACAAATTTTTAGAAAATTTGTTATGTCTATAAATATATAGTTAATGAAGGGAAGCAACTTGTATTGTAACTCCACCTTCTACAACTTTGTAACCAACAATTATCATGGCTGCCAATGAATCTTTCTATGTTAATCCATCATCACAGCATGTAAAATCTAGTAATCGTCGAGGGACGTCCAAGGATGCAAATGGATATATCAAGACGAATTTTTCATTTTATCTTGATATATCCATTTGCATGAAACCCATGGATACACATTGGAGCATGAAACCCGTCCATGACGATTTTGACCGCAAGAAAACTGAATCAAACACGGTTTCACGTCTTGATTTAGGCTCGATGGTGAAAGATGGTTTGGTCTAAAAATAAAATATTTATATTAGATGATATGAAATTGGGCCGGATCAAAAGGCTTCTGTAGAAACACTTTTAAATCATTTGCAGGTATATCAGTTTGAGAATGGAGGCGGCGATGGGTTGATCATGAAAGGTAAGACTAGATGGCGGTTGAAACTTTTAATAATCAGGAGAGAAATGTGTTATTACCGAGTGATATTAGAGAAAGATCTTTAGTCTGGAGACATATGTGTGTAGTTAGATATTGTGTAAAACTGCTATTGAATAAGAGCAAAGATAATTTATGAACCGTTAGTGGCATATTGATCCATATACTTGTTTTACATCCCGAGATGGGCACTCTTGACACCAACTGTAACGCCCTCAAAAACCAAAAGCAACAGACTCGGGTATCTATTGGGTTTCAACCAAAATCTATACTATAAAGATATATATAGTAGTCCACTGCTTTCATGTGGGCGAGCTATCACCAACCGTGTGGCTTATTGATCACTTGTGTTTACAACAAACAAAAAACAAAAAACATTTGGCGCGTTATTGTTTCCTCTTCTCTTTTCTTTTAGCCGGAGGTCTAATTGAAACCAGTCTCCCTATAGGTTTCCCAAGGATAGGGATATGATATGTGTACATCTCATCTTCTCCATACCTCTTCTGGGCGAAATTGAGTATCGTTGTTGTTGTTCTGTATTTTGATATAAACTAGGATTCTCAAAACCTTTTGTACTTTAAGTAACACGTTACACAATATATCACAAGTAAATCTCTACATATATAAGTTGATAATTATGTTTGAATTGCATGGTAAATATGTTGAATTAATTAATCATACATAGGATCAATCTCATGCCATTATAACAAGAACATCAATAAAAAAACTTAAAAACTTACTTGATGATAGAATCGGATTAGATGATAAAGTCATAAGATGATTAAGGTTCATCTATTCCGGTAGTAATGTCAATAATCTGATGGATGGATTTCTCTCCAATATTTGGTGTTTCTTATTAGAGAAAATGTGTTCTTGACAAGAGACAGGAAAAAAAGACCACACCTTGGAGATTTATGGTTATGAAAGTTATTTCCATTAAATAACTGTCAAATGTTGTTTATGTCGTTAAGACATAGTCAATGGTCTAAATGGTCAAGGCCACAAATTAAAAGGGATTTTATAACATTCTCCCACTTAGCAGTAGGATCGTTTATATGTAATACATAAATTTAAAAATCTATATTGGCTAATTACAAGTTTATAAGAATCATCATAATTCCATAATAACACCAAAGAAAAGATACAGCCACACGTACCGCTTTTAACATGGGACCTCATCCATTATAATATTGATACTAAGATCCAATACATGATTCATTAAGCCAAAATGACAATGGAATACTATGGAACAAATACGTTTGTCTATAAGGAAACTTAAGTGTACATAGTTAAAAGTAAATATAGACAAACTAGACATTATAGTGAAGGATGTTGTCTTAAAGCGCTTGTTTTTTAAATTAGACGTTATCATGAAATTGTGCACTAACTACAACATTCTGTATGGTCTTGAGGTAAACCCATTCTAGCGACGCGACTTATAAAAACTTTGGGTGGTAGACCTTTAGTTAGCGGATCCGAAAGCATTTCATGAGTTCTAACGTCCTCAATACATATATGTTGTTCCTCCACTCTTTCACGTACGAATAAGTACTTCGTATCGAGGTATAAACCAGCTCTAGTTGAACCATTACTGTTCGAGAAGCTCACGGTTGCGCTATTATCGCAGATAGTCAATAACAGCCTTCAAATAGAGTTAATAATTTTGAGTCTAATGATCAGATTTCTCAACAACATTGCATGGCATGTCGCCTTATAAACTAAGACATATTCAGCCATCATTGTTGATGTCATTGTTAGCACATGCTTTTAACTCTTCCAAGAAATAGGCCCACCTGATAGCATGAAAATATATCCTGCAGTCGACATACTAGTGTCTTTGCATTTTGAAAAGTCTGAATCCGAATATCCAATAACTTCAAGGTTTTCGGATCTATTATAAGTTAATTTGTACTCTTTTGTTCCTTGTAAATATCGCAGTACTTTCTTAGCAGCTTTCCAATGATGTAGGTCAAGATTAGATTGAAACTTGCCTAACATGCCGCATATATAAACGATATATGGCCGAGTACAAACTTGAGCATACGTTAAGCTTCCTACTAAGGAAGCATAAGGAATTCACTTTATTTCCTCATATTCATCCTCAATTTTTGGACATTGATAAGACCCGAAAACGCCACGCTTAACTACAAGAGCGACTCTGGGAGAACAATTTTGCATATTGAACCTATTGAGTATGCGTCCAACATATGCCTTTTCGGATAATCCTAATCTCCCATTGACTTGATCTCGGTGAATTTCAATTCCAATAGCATTCGAAGCTTCACCAAGATCTTTCATGTCAAAATTTCTGGATAGAAAACGTTTTGACTCATGCAACAAATCAGTATTATTACTTGCTAAAAGGATACCATCCACATAAAGAACAAGTATAATTAAATTGCTCCCACTCATCTTAAGGTATACACACCGATCTACCTGGTTCTTAATGAAGTTGTGTTTCGTCAATACTTTCTCAAATTTCAAATACCATTGATGAGATGCTTGATTAAGCCCATAAATTGATTTCTTGAGTTTGCAAACTAGATGTTCTTGGCCTTTAGATTTAAAACCTTGTGGTTGGACCATGAACATATCTTCATGTAAATCTTCATAAAGAAATGTTGTTTTGACATCTATTTGATGTAACTCTAAGTCGAAATGAGCTACAAGGTCCATTACGGTCCTTAGGTAGTCCTTTCTCGATACACGAGAAAAGGTTTCTTTGTAATCAGTGCCCTCCTTTTGAGTATACCCTTTTGCAACCAAACGAGCTTTGTAACGCTCAATATTTCCATTTGCGTCAAGTTTGGTCTTGAATACCCACTTGCATCTAACGGGCTTTGCACCCTTCGGTAATTTAGCAGGTTCCTAAACGTTATTTTTCCTCATTGAATTCAACTCATCTTCTATTGCATCCATCCAATGAGCTGATTGGTCACAACTAATGGCATCCTCATATGATTCAGGTTCATTTCCTTTCCCTAAGTCAAAACTAGCCTCACTTAAATAGGTATAGTAATCTCAAAGTTTATGGGTCGCCTATTTCGTTGTAACATGCGCAACGACTGATGAGTTTTGAGTGGTTCAACATTAATATGAAGGTTAGGTCCAGTTTGCTCGACTTTATTTGGATGATCTTGAGCAATTATGTGATCATTCGAAGCGTCAAGTGGCATGTTAATCAGGATGGGCACATGAATAATAGGTGTCCCATCCCGAGCCTCTTGTAATTTAATTCTTCTAAATCAATCGCTCCCACTGTTGTTAGCATTTTCAAGAAACTCTACATGGTATGTCTCGGCAATTCTTATACTATGAGACGGGCAATAAAATCGATAACCCTTTGATCGTTTTGGGTACCCAATGAAAAACAACAAATGGTTTTAAAGTCCAGTTTTTCTGATTGAGGACTGTATAACTTAGCTTCGGCTGGACATCCCCAAACCCATAAACATCGTAAGTTCGGTTTTCTTCTTGTCCAAATTTCATATGGTGTTTTTGGAACATATTTAAAGGGAACTCTATTAAGGATGTGGACAGCCGTTTTTAATGTCTCGGTCCAATGAAATTTAGGAAGGTTTGAAGTTGCTATACTACGAACTATGTCCATAAGGGTGCGATTTCTACTCTCAGCTACACCATTTTGCTGAGGGGTTCCCGGAATGGTATACTAGTTAATAATCTCATAATCTTTGAAAAAGTCAAAGAAAGATCCAGGAGCTTGACCAACATCAGTGTGTCTACCATAATATTCACCTCCCCTATCCGATCTTACCACTTTAAACTTTCGGTCAAGTTGATTTTCAACTTTCGCTTTAACAGTTTAAACATTTCAAGTGATTTGGATTTTTCATTAATTAAGAACAAGTACATGTAATAACAAACGCTAATTCTCTCTTCTATGGGCGATTTGCATATCCCTAACTCCCAGCTCCTTTGATCCAATCTGTTAATTTCATCAATCATTGAATAAGGTCTGATTATTGCTCTTGGATTACATTCTCTTCTCATCAAATAATTTATGATAGGTAATAGGCTTTGATCTTGATCATCCCTTTTGTCCTTGTGATCAATTATATCGTGGGTTGTGACGTTATTATAAGGTTTTAATTTGTCATTATTTGATTCGACGTGGATTAATGATTATCTGATCATTGTAGTCTCTAGAGTTTGTTTATCATTCATAGTTAGGGTTTATTTTTGTCTTAGCCTATTCTTTATTATATTATTTGGTGTTGCAATCATGGAAACCGGTTAGGGTGTGGGATTGACTAGCATTGGAAACCCTAATTAGGGTTTCTTGTGGTGGTTGATTTGTTTCGTTGTTTTTTAAGAGAGATGGAAGAGGAAGATTGGGGCAATGCTACTAAGAAGTTGGTCACTGATTTTGGTACCTTTGTTGCTAAGCTGCGCACTGAAGGTCCAAAGCCTACGGATGGGTGTTGATCCCTTTAAATAGATCTATATTCTGTTAAAAATTAGTATAGTAGTTTGTAATCAAACTAAAACACTTTGAGAACTCTTACTCAACTAAATAAGTTATGCGGAATCTAACTTATAAAGCACAGAAAAACAGAATTACTTTTAACTATTTGATTCTCTTATTAATCGACTTGAATGAGGTACATAAATGTCATTGTACCTATGTTCCTTTTATAGAGTAAGGAACCCTATAATCTATTAGAATATTCTATAAAGATATATATCACACACGATATATTATCAATATTCTAAACTATTAAGTATATCACATAAGATATACTCTAACTATAACTATGACATATCTTATACAAAGTTATATTCGTCCTAATCAATATAGTAGTACTTGTACTTAACACTAACAGTACTTGCTATGTACTGCGTTAACACTAACGGTACTTTCCAACACTAACAGTACTTATACTTACACTAACAGTACTTGGTACTTTACAAATAATTCCCAACAATCCTCCTCTAAACAAGAATGACAACTTGTTTTCTTCTTGTTTCTCTTTGTACTGAATGTATTAGAATACATATCTTCAATCTTCTCTTCAAACTTGGATTGAAATTGGTAATTTGTACTTGTATCCAACTGAATGTAGCCAAACACTTTTATGCATATTTTCTTCTAATAAGATAACCTTTAAGTCTCATGAATATCATCTTTGTCTTCAAATTATGATCTTCTTGTGTCTTGTGAACATTCATTTTGTTCTACAACAATAGTAATTGTCTTCTTGAGTTAAATTTGTGAACTCTTGATCAAAAAACCTCTTTCTTGATTTGATGAGACAAAACCTTTTGAGTATTCTTTCTTTCAAACTAATACTCATTTGCTTGCATCCTCACACCTGAAATAAAAGAGTTAACAACAAAAACCAATTTGTATTGGCTTCATGATTTTTAGCAAATCATCAGCTATCAACGGATTTGATTTATTCTTTACCAGTTAGTCGTACACTCTGGAATAGCCAATACTTTATTCATAAAGAATAAGGTGTACTGATAACCCTACAATTTTTGGTAAACTGTCAACCATCAATGGATTTGATCATGTCTTTACCTAGTACCGTTTGTCTAGGACTAGCCAACTCTTTGTCTCGAAACATGATGAGTTAGAACCATATAGTTTTTAGCAAACTACCAGCTGTCAACGGATTTGAGAAGTCTTTACCACAAACCGTTTGCTTATGGACTAGCCATTTCTTATGTGTGTTAGACATGGTGAACTGAGAACCATTTATGAAGTGTGATTGTAAACCAAAAACTTAAGGCTCTTTCTCAGCTTCTTCCTCTTGCTCCAAATCCTTGATTTGTTGTTTAACCATTCTGATCAACTCCAAAGCACTAGCAGACTCTTCTGAAACTTCTAATTGTTGTTCTAACATTCTTTCCAACAATCTTCTTCTAAAAGGATATCTCTTTTTTTGAAGCATGTAGTAGGTTATGTCATCTATATCCAAAGTATATATTCCACATGATCTATAATATCTCCAGTAACTAGGAACCTGATTCTCTAAGTCCTTCAATATTTGTTGATCATTGTTGTACGGATCATACATGAACTTCAATTCATTCCTCAATAGTGTGGCTTCTGCTTGACCTTCACTTCCACCTTCAACAAATCTGTTGAGGTCTTGAATGTCTTGTCTGTCAAGGATATGTAGAATCTCTTCTAGCAGTCTGAACATCCTGAATGTTCCATCTGATCTAGTGATTCCATGAATTTCTAATCCATCATTCATAGCACTTGTCCATCTTATGATATCTGACTTCTTTCCAAATATTTATGTTTCAATACACCGATCTTCCAAGTTCACTATCTTTAAAGTGCTTTCTGCAGCTTTCATCATCATCACTATCTTGTTCTGTAGACTTCACCTTTTTATTGGCTTCTTGTTTTTTCTTGGTTGATCTCTTCCTTTTTCCTTTTCTTTTGGAGACTTTGTCTTGATCTGACACATCAGAATCTTTCTCCAAATCTGTATGTACTGTTTCCTTAAGTATTGTTGACTGTGTATGTACTGCTTGTACATTTCCAGTCTCCTTGTCAACATCATGAGTTGTTTTCCCCTCATCTATTTCTTGATTAATCTCTGCTCCCTTTGAAACTTCTGTCACCTTTTTCTTCTTCCTAACATAGGTAGTCTTGATAGGTGGAGGTACTTCTTTTTGTCTAGCAGTACTTGCATTAATCCTGGGGGTACTTCCAAATTGTATTTGTTGTTGAAGATGCTTCCTTACCTCTTCAATGTCTTTCTTGTCTTTTTCAGAACCAATTTTAACAAAATTCAACTTCGTCCTCTTGTGTTGTTCATACAAAGTCTTGATTTCTTCAAAAGTATTTCTGACCAATTGAGCATGGGTAAAATTCTTAACTTTCTTGAGATATGACATCATCTGATTTCTGATTTGCATAGTGGTTGGAGGCTTAACTCCTTCTTTTATTCTGTTTTCTGCAAAGAATCTTTGTTGCTCCCTCACTAAATCATCAATCAATTTGTCTTTTTCCTCTTCATCATAAGCATCCCTTTCTTCAGCTAGCAGTGATTCTGCAAGAAGCTCACTTGCTTTAAGTTTAGCCTGAATCCTATCATATTCTTCTATGTTCCATTCTTGCTGCACTCTTTGGGCTTCAAGCAATTGTTGCTTTGCTGCAAGTTCTTCTTGTAGCTCTTCTTCACGCATTTGTGCTTGTAGTCTGAAAGCTACTTCTTCATCATTCTCTAGTTGATGAAATCTGTTCATGACTTTGCTTATGTCATCATCTGAATCATTTTCTTCTTCAGATTCAGATTGTAACACCTTTTTGCCCTTATCCTTTGGATTTATCTTAGCTAGTTTCTTCTTTATCTTTGAAGATCTTCTTTCTTCATCTTCATTTGATTGCTGTTGAATAATAATACCTTGAGTGGGCTGTGAAGCTTGAATCTTCTTACCTTTAGCTTTTTCTTTCTTGGCAAGAATTTCTTGTTGTGTCTTTATTTCTGCTTCTGCTTGTCTTGTTGATATGAGCTTAAACTCATATCCTTTTATCAACAAATAACCCTAAAACATGAAGCAAAATACCCATTTATCTTGTAAAAAGCAGTGTTATGTGGTATGTTTGTGTTTGTGTGCACTTTTGTAGGTAAGAAGATACATTTTCAAGCAAACAAGGAAAAACCAAGCTCAAATGGATGAAAAAGACAAAAGAGGATCAAAAGTGACAAGACTTTGAAGTTCAAGGACCTATCTTGACAAGTGATGAAAGTTGGAGGACTTAAAGTGCAAATAATTAAAAGTCAAGATTCAAGTCAAACCTGGTCAAACTATCAAGTCAACTCAGTCAAAGGGCCATTTTGTACAAATTATGAAAGTTAAAGGACCAAAAATGACAAAGGAATGAAGATCCTAGCTTGAAATGGGAATCTGCCAAGTACAAGGGCTTGTTTTGCCAACATTGGAAAGTTATGCAAGTTTAATCCAAGTGAAAAGATTTCAGCCAATGGGAATAAAGAAAACACTTCACACGGATTGCCACATTAGCCTATTAATTGCCCACTAACTGCCGCCACATTTATTACCATATCCAAACAGTGTAATCCGTGTGCAACATTTTAAACCAATCAGAAGGCGCCACGTGTCCATCTTCCTCAAAGAAAATATTGCCAGGATCGGGATTTTGATAGAGGGCGTTTCATGAGAAGATCAAAACACCAAACTTGCTCGTTTTGAAGAGAGGAATACAATGGTGCAATCCAGTTAACAAATTATCCATTCAATCAAAAACCCCCAATTCAGTGTTCATCACCTTCAAAGAGCAAATACAGAATTTTTCCACGTGGCAATTTACTACTGGTTCTGACACGTCACAACTCCAACAAACTCTCAATTCTTGCCTATAAATACCTAGACTAGTCCTCATTTTTCATTGTAGCTTAATTTTGTAAAAACACATAGTTAAATTTCCCTTTCCCTTTTTCCCTCACTTTTCCCCTAACTACTCAAGAGTCTGACAAACTCTTGAGTCAGTTAGTTAGTTGTTAGCTTGTAACCAACCTTTATAACTGAATTCATGCAATAAAATTCAAACTTCATTTTCCCGCCAAATTCTGTTCTTCTCAATTCTGTTACTACTTGCTGTTATTTGATCATCCTGTTGTTGATTTGTGATTGTTATGATCAATCATTGATCATAATTGTCATTGGAGGAGTTTTGTAGCTGTTTGTTCAGAATTCAAGTCAATCCTTTGTTCCTTTGAAGATTTGTATCAGGATGATGAATGTAGATGAATTGTAGCTGTTTGATTGTTGATTTTAGTTGAAAACTAGTGATAGGTGGTGGTATCACTAGTGCAAGAGAGCTCAGCGCTCCTCTTCTTCCCAAAGGACTTCTACAATAGGTTCCATAGCTCTTGTTTTATGTTCCTCTAAACAGTCAAATTGCATGTTCAATTTCCTAGTTAATCTTGAAGGCTGCATGATTTACTTGATAAATAGTTGTTGTTTGATTGATTTTAGTTCATTTGTAGCTTAATCTTGCCTACTTGTTCATTGATTTGAGATTCATTTGTAGTTTCTGCCTTATTTCAGTCACATTTTAGCTTTGCACCTAAATTGAGTTCTAGTTGAGATAATTGTTTGATTTCAGCTTGATTAGCTTTCATTTTGTCCATTGAAACAAGTCTGCTATAGCCTCTATATCAGTTTAATCCAGTACTCAATTAGTCTTTGTAAAAGTTTGATCAAAACATTTTAAGGAGTGTTTGGGAATAGCTTTAAAGTAGATTTCAAGTGTTAAGATTTGGTGTTTAGAAGTTGATTTCCAGTCATTAGGAGTTAACAATTTGTTTTAAGTCTTTTACAAGTCATAAAAATAGTCAAAAAGGCAATTGGTACTAAAATAGTTTGGGTCATCCTTTTTATCAGCTTTTGTTTGAAAACTTGCCAACTTCAATTGCTGTTTTCTCATTCATTCCTTGATCAAATTTGCTCAAATTTGTTTCTAGTTATAGCTTATATCATAAACTTTTAGACTCTAAGAGGAAAATCTACAGTTTCAGGAATTAAGCTAGAAAATAAGCTTTTTAGTCAAGGTCTGAGCAAATGCTATTCTCTGAGATAAATTGATGACTGATTTCTTGGTTCTCTTAATCCTCTTCATAAAACTTATGATTTTCTTTCACCAATCCATTTAGAAAGTGTTGAATATCAAGATTTGAAGTTTTGAGCTTTTTCATAAAAATTGGTCAAACCTGGTCAACATAAGCTCAAAAGAGCTTATTTCAGATTTCTTCTTCATTACTGAATGAAAATGGTTCTAGTTTGATTTCCCCTTCTTTAAATCAAGTGCTTAATCAGTTTCTTCACAAAAATCAAGTTGTGACTGTTTGGTTTGGGCTGTAGCTTATTTTGTGCTTATTAATAAGCACTTAATTGCTTATTTTTGACTTTTAGCTTATTTCCTTGAACACACGTAGCTATAATTGGATTTTAAGAGTTTTGCAAGTTGTTTCAGCTTATTTGGTTGAGTATTAAGCTCAAACGAGCTTATTCTTCATAGTGTCCCGTTTTTACTTTAAACTTTAGTTTAATTGCACTTTAGTCCTTTCTTTTCAATAAGTGTTTATCTTTGGCTAATCTTGCTAGTTTTTAGGGTTTGCATATATTCAGTCCCTGGACTTTGTAGTTTGTTAAATTTCAGTTGTTAAGTTTGTTAGTTTGTTACTATTTGGTTAGTTAGTTAACAATTTTACAAGTTTGGTCCTTTTAGTTAACTGTTTTGCATTAGTAGTCCTTATAACTTTTAGAATTTGCATTTCAAGAATTTACATTTCATAGAATTTACATAATCAGTCCTTTTAGTTTCAAGGTTTGCATTTTATATCTTGTTTGAATAAAAACTTGGAATTTGCAACTTGTTTTACGTATAAGTAGGTTTATATTTTTCATTTTTTAATAGTGTTGTTTGAATTAGCAATAGATTACCAAGCAAGCTTGAACAACCAAGAACAATTATAAATCTGATATTGATTGGACTTTCTATTGGTTAAGAACTGAGAAAACGAACTTGCATTATACCACATTTCAAATGGCGCCGCTGCTGGTTCTTTGACTACACGAGAGACTATCGATTGACGGTTTTCATTGGCTTTTGGGATCCGTTCATTTGGTGAACGTTATTTTTACGTATCATAAATCAAAAACAAATAAAAAAATCAAAAATATAAAAATATATAAAAACTAAAAAATTAACAAAACAATTCTTTTCCTAAAGAATTGACCAAAAAAATTAAAAAATCCAAAAAGCAATCTTTTTCCTAAGAGATTGCACCCAAAAATATATATTATTGGATTCTCTCGTTTTTTATGTACATATAGTATTTTCCTTTAAAAAACTCATAAATACAAAAATATTTTCCATATATTATTATAAGTAAATACGTATACGTATAAGAACAATCAATCTACATATCTTCCATAAGTATTGCCGAGGCAATACACCGTGTTGAGGGGCGCTCCGGTCCTTGACACGCGTATCGATCAAACAAAATAAAGCAAGAATAGATAAATACTCTCAATAAGCAACAATTCGAAGAATACGAACATTTAAGTGAATAGAAAGGCGATGTGCTATAAAATGCCATCTAAGGGTCAATAGGTACTTAAGTGCTTCGCGCCACCTAACCCCCCGTTCACTTGGGAGTATTCTAAGAAGGAAAGCTTCATTGAGGGTCTTGCACCCAAAGTAGTATTACATATATTGTTATTTTCTTGTGGATATTTAATATCGAAACTCGAAGAGGATAATCTTATTCTTTTCAAAGTCACACGAGAGCTTCTCTCTCATTCCTCGTATTGAGTTGCATGCTCACTCGCGGGCGTGCACAAATACCGATTGGTGTACAACCTCTTCCTCCGAAAAGGAAGAAAAAGAGAAAGAGTAAGACCACCACCGTCCACCAAGCCGATCACGAGAATCGTGCTTTGTCACCACCACAAAGAGCCATGGCTATTGATAATCGTACTTTGTATGAACGTATGCAATCCAACATTCATGGATATGTTAGTGCCATTAAGATTCCCGACTTTCCCGCTAACACATTTGAGCTACATACATCTATGATCAATATGGTTTCTGCATCACCTTTCTTTGGAAAACAAAATGAGGATCCCCATGCTCACCTTAAGAGATTCCTTTCACTTTGCAATACCATTAAGCATAATGGGGTTCCACCTGAGGTCATTAGATTGATGTTAGTGTCATTTTCATTAGATGGGAGTGCTAAGCATTGGTTAGACACCCAACCACCCGATAGTATCACCACATGGGATGATTTTACCACTAAGTTTTTGAACAAATTCTTTCCTCCACAAAAGACTATGGTTTTGAGGAATTTGATTATGGGCTTTACACAAAAACCTAGTCAATCCTTTGGAGATGCTTGGGAAGAGTATAGTGAGTTGTTGAGGCGATGCCCTAACCATGGAATGGATGATCTAGGCCAAATCAATACCTTCTATAATGGCCTTAAACCTCACCACCAAGATTCACTAAATGCTTCCGCGGGAGGGAGTATTCTTTTCAAGACATACCATGAGGCTTTGAACATTATTGAGACTAAGGCAATGGTTCAAACAAACGATCCATTTGAAGAAAGAGTTCATGTTATCCAAAACACTTCTCAAATCCCTTGTGACAACCAACTCCTCAAGTTTCAAGAAGCCATTTTTCAAAGGATGGATAGAGAAAGTGAGAGGCATTTGCAAGCACAACAAGAAATGCTTCAAACTTTTAAGAACTTGTCATTGAAGAATTCCTCAAACAATGTGAATGCTATCACCATTTCTTGTGTTACTTGTGGAGGCCCCCACTCTTATGAACAATGTGATAAGGTGCAAGGGTATCAAGGCGAATGCTATGCTTATCAAGAGGAACACCGTGAACACTTCAAGCCTAACATCAATCCAAATAACCTTTCTTACAAATCCCAAAATTACCTTACTCCACCCGGCTTCCCACCCCAACCACCCACCCAAATTCCACAAAATCCTCCTCAAATTTTAGCAAGGAATCAAGGGCAAAGACAACCATACCAAGGAAATAATTACAAGGCACCCAATCAATTTCAACCTCAAGCTAATGCCTTTTACCCACCACAACAAGGATTTAATCAACCACTTCCATTTATTCCCAATCAAGCATATGCTCCAATACCAAATCAAGCTTACCCTCCAAATCAAACTCAAGGATATGGGATGCAAGAGACTCAAGAGTATGTTGACAAGAAAATGCGTGAAATTGAGAAGAGAATGAATGACCAAGTGAAACGTACAATGGAGGAACAATTCAATAAGGTTTTAGTGGTATTAAATCAAAGACCACAAGGGGCTTTACCTTCCAACACACAAACAAACCCTAGGGCTAATGTCAATGCTATTACAACAAGGAGTGGTACAACAACAAAGGATCCTTCACCTCCTAAACCTACTATTGTTCAACCCACTTGTACTCCTACTTGTGATAAGCCTTCTACTTCTACTCCACCTCCTCAAAGTGTTCCTATTCACTCAAACACACCTCCTCAACCACCTCATACTTCTCCTTTACCTTCCACACTTCCCAATGAAGAGGCTAACAAAGACAAATCTTCCACTACAACACCTATTCCACCTACACCCAAACCTACTCTTCCATACCCTTCAAGGTTGAAAAAGGACAAGTTAAAGAACAAAGATGACATACAAGTCTCCAATTTCTTAAGGATGTTGAAGCAACTCAATATCAACATATCCTTTGCGGAAGCTCTTGCTTATATGCCAAAGTTTGCTAAGATGTTCAAGGATTTGCTCTCAAACAAAGAAAAATTGGTTGATTTGCCCAACACATCACTTAATGAAAATTGTTCCGCGGTGTTACTTAAAACCTTACCAACAAAACTTGGAGATCCGGGGCGCTTCTTGATACCTTGTAATTTTCCCGGTGTTGAAAATTGCATGGCTTTGGCGGATTTAGGGGCGAGCATAAATCTCATGCCTTTATCGGTTTGGAAACAACTATCTCTTCCCGAGCTCACTCCCACTAGGATGACTCTTGAACTAGCCAACCGAACAATAGCTCACCCCGTAGGTATAGCGGAAGATGTGTTTGTAGGTGTGGATAAGTTTACCTTTCCGGCCGACTTTGTAGTGGTCGATTATGACATGGATCCTAGAGTGCCTTTGATTGTTGGTAGACCGTTTTTGAGAACGGGTCGTACCTTGATAGATGTGGCGGAAGGAGAATTAATTATGAGAGTAGAGGATGAGAAAGTGGTGTTTAAGTTAGGGAAAGTTTGTGATAGAAAAGAGGTTAAGGAGTCTAGACCTTGTGAGACTATTAACATTGTGGATGTGCTAGATGAAGTGTGTAATGAACACTTTCATGATGCTTGTAAGAATGCTAGTGATAAGATTCCACATGTTGAAACCGTGGCCTCAATTGCTCCCTCTTTAACACCTTTTGGAGAGAGTGATTTCCTCTTGGAGGAATTTGAGTCCAACTTTCTTGGTGATGATGATTCTCCCATTAATTGGGAAGAAGATATTCTTACAATCCAAAAGTTGCTCAATGAGGACCCTATTCCTTCTCCTATTCCACAAGAGATTACCATTGAGGAACCTTCCATAGTAAAACCTTCCATAGAGAGTCCACCTCTCATTGAACTTAAGGAACTTCCATCCCACTTAGAATATGCTTTCTTAGAAGGAAAAGACCAATTACCGGTGATTATTGCTAAGGAATTGAAAGAGGATGAGAAGGAGCAACTTATTGAAGTTCTTAAGAAACACAAGAAAGCTTTAGCATGGAAAATATCCGACATAAGGGGAATTGATCCACATTTTTGTACTCACAAAATCCTTATGGAGGATGATTATAAACCCGCCATTCAAAACCAAAGGAGAGTTAACCCAAAAATTCATGAGGTTATTAAGAAGGAAGTGATTAAACTCTTAGATGCGGGTATGATTTACCCCATTTCCGACTCTCCATGGGTTAGCCCGGTTCATTGTGTTCCAAAGAAGGGTGGAATCACCGTGGTGCCTAATGAGAACAATGAGCTTATTCCCACGAGACTTGTAACCGGTTGGAGAGTTTGCATTGATTATAGAAAACTCAATGAGGCAACTAGGAAAGACCATTTTCCGCTTCCCTTTATGGATCAAATGCTTGAACGCTTAGCGGGAAATGAGTACTATTGTTTTCTTGATGGCTTTTCGGGTTATTTTCAAATACCCATTGACCCTAAGGATCAAGAAAAGACCACATTCACTTGTCCATACGGTACATTTGCTTACAAGAGGATGCCTTTTGGCCTATGTAATGCACCGGGGACGTTTCAAAGGTGCATGATGGCGATTTTCCATGACATGATAGAGCAAACCATGGAGGTTTTTATGGATGACTTTTCCGTATTTGGGAACTCCTTTCGCTCTTGTCTCACCAATCTTGAGAGAATGCTTAAGCGTTGTGAGGAAACACGTTTGGTGCTTAATTGGGAGAAATGTCACTTTATGGTGAAAGAGGGGATTGTTTTAGGACACAAGATATCCAATAAGGGATTAGAAGTTGATCGAGCTAAAATTGATGTGATTGCTAAGCTTCCCCCACCCACCTCGGTTAAAGGTGTGAGGAGTTTCTTAGGTCATGCGGGTTTTTATAGGCGCTTTATACAAGATTTCTCTAAGATAGCTAGACCGATGACTCATCTCTTGGAGAAAGAGGCTCCTTTCATTTTTGATCAAGCTTGTTTAGACTCTTTTGAGACACTTAAGGAAAAATTGACAAAGGCTCCCGTTTTGGTTTCTCCAAATTGGGAATTACCTTTTGAGCTTATGTGTGACGCTAGTGATTATGCGGTGGGGGCCGTCTTAGGACAAAGAGTTAATAAGCATTTCCAACCTATACACTATGCGAGTAAAACCATGACCGGTGCACAACTTCATTACACTACCACGGAAAAAGAGTTGCTTGCTATAGTATATGCTTTTGAGAAGTTTAGACCATACCTTGTGCTTTCCAAGACCATAGTGTATACGGATCATTCCGCTCTCAAATATCTTATGACAAAACAAGATGCTAAGCCTAGGCTTTTGAGATGGGTTTTGTTGCTTCAAGAGTTTAAGATAGAGATTCGTGATAAAAAAGGGGCCGAGAATTTAGCGGCGGATCATTTGAGTAGACTTGAGCATCCTTTTCAAGGAGATTTCCCACATCAAGAAATCAATGAATCCTTTCCACTAGAGGAGCTCATGTCTATCTCTTCCCAAGAGGATGCCACACCTTGGTTTGCGGATATTGCAAACTATCTTGTGGGCAATGTGCTTATTGAGGGACTTACTTACCAACAAAAGAAAAAGTTTCTTAAGGAAGTGAAGTATTACTTTTGGGATGATCCATATCTTTTTAGGCAATGTGCGGACCAAATCATTAGACGGTGTGTAGATGGGCCCGAGGCATTTAAAATCTTAGAGGCATGTCATAAAGGACCTACGGGTGGACATTTTGGGCCTAACTACACCGCCAAGAAAGTCTTTGATTCGGGTTACTATTGGCCTTCCATTTACAAGGATGCCCAAGAGATGGTGAAATTTTGTGATGTTTGTCAAAGACAAGGAAAAATTACACAACGTGATGAGATGCCACAAAATTTTATCCAAGAGTGTGAGATATTTGATGTATGGGGAATAGATTTCATGGGACCTTTTCCATCCTCTAAGGGAAACAAGTATATACTTGTGGCGGTGGATTATGTATCCAAGTGGGTGGAGGCTAAAGCCTTACCTACTAATGATGCTAGAGTGGTTGTAAAGTTCTTGAAACAATTGTTTGCTAGATTTGGTGTACCTCGGGCCATCATAAGTGATCGTGGTACGCACTTTTGTAATGATCAATTCACGCGAGTTATGAAGAAATATGGAGTGAATCATAGACTTTCTACCGCGTATCATCCTCAAACAAATGGTCAAACCGAGGTCACAAATCGTGGTTTAAAGAGAATTTTAGAGAGAACGGTGGGAGAGCATAGAGCTTCTTGGTCGGATAAGCTTGATGATGCTTTGTGGGCGTTTAGGACGGCTTTTAAGACACCAATTGGTTGTACTCCTTATAGGCTTGTCTATGGAAAAGCGTGCCACCTTCCATTTGAGTTAGAACATAAGGCATCTTGGGCTCTCAAGTGGGCTAACTTTGATTTAAACCAAGCCGGTTCACATAGGAAAGATCAAATCAATGAGATGGATGAGTTGAGAGCCAATGCCTATGAGAATTCTTTGCTATACAAGGAAAAGACTAAGAAATTGCATGATGCTAAGATCAAGAATCGTGAGTTCAAAGTTGGAGAGCCGGTTCTCCTCTTTAACTCAAGATTGAAGCTTTTTGCGGGCAAGCTTAAGTCGAGATGGTCCGGTCCATTCACTATTGCTCAAGTGTTTCCATATGGAACTCTTGAGTTGTCCCAACCCGATGGTCCAAATTTTAAAGTGAATGGTCACCGTGTTAAGCATTACTTTGGGGAGGACATTTCCGTTGAAATGGTCCAAGAGGTCCCTATTTTCCCCATGAATTAATTCATTGAGGGACGAGTCGAGCTAGAGACTCATTAACTCAAGCATCGTATAACTAGGTTTAGAGTGTTGTAGGTTAGAAATAAAGGCATAGATTTGGAGATAAGTGTAGGGGAGACCTTCTTTTGTCTTCTTGATTGTTTGTAGGGTTGCTCACTCATATTGTGCTTTGGAGCTTTTGGAGGAGGCCCTTGTATCCGGTTCACTTCGTTACTTTAGTGAATTTTCATTGACACCTTGTGCTTAAACATGATTTCACTAATAGTAGTCCTTTCCTTAACTTGGGTTAAGCAAAGTCTATTCATTGTCATAAGTGTAGGGGAAGTTTTTATACTTCCATGCTCTTAAACATTGAGGACAATGTTTAGCTTAAGTGTAGGGGGGTCTTCTATCGAAGTGACCTTACCTAGAACTTGTCATTGTCTTGCATGATAACATGGAAAATTGAATTTTAAACATTTTTCAAATTTTTGATCTACTTTGGCCACCAAAAATATGCATTCATAATTTTTGCATCAATCATTTTGCATAACACATTTGCATTGTATATATTCTTTTATTTTTCATAAAAATATATAAAAAGAGAAAAATATAATAAAACATGGTTTTAACAAGTTTAGACTTCTTTGACATATTAGGCCCGCCATGGATATTTTGACTCAACCCGAGTTTGCTTATTTTAGCATTCTCTAGCTAGTATCCTTAACCATGTAGTCCTTCATTGGTCTATTAGGCTAAGCTTCCACCAATTTCATTCTTTGAAATTTTAAATTTGTGGAGAATGGGAAATGATAGAGTTGAAGCAAGTGTAAAAGGGCTAGATAGACTTCATGGCAATTACTTGTGGCTAAACCATTCTCTTCTTTACCTCTATTTCTTCGCATGTATATAATTGTTAATAAATAATCAAGTACGGTTTTAATTGGTTCGTAATCTCTTATGCATTTTTGGCTAATCATTCATGGTTGATATGAGTACGTCTTAAGATTCTAAGTTAGCACGTTTTATGTGTACTAGACTTGTGTCATGCTCCATATTTAGCGGGTGTTTTTCCTTTTCTTCTTTTCAAATTTCTTTGTGAGGAATAAAGAAAAATAAGAGCGGCTTATGAAAAAAAAAATGAGTGGCTAGAAAAAAAAAAAAAAAAAAAAAGAAAGAAAAAGAAAAAAATAATACAAGACTCCCAAGAGGGGCAGTGTGGTGTTAATTATAGTGACTATTGAGTTCCAATATTACCTTGACGGGTTGCGGGGATTCAATAGATTGCTCCAATCCAATATTACCTTGACGGGTTGCGGGGTTGAAGATCCAAAGTCTCAAAAAGATGGCGGATGTAAATTATTGCGTGAGTTTTATTTTTCTTTCCTTAGCGAGTGTGTAGCTACTTATGAAAGCATGACATGAGGATTTTACACATAAGGAGAATGACTTATTACTCTTAATACGGACTTGTATTAATTGTGAGCGGTTTTTCAAGTAATGGATAAGAAGATTACTTAGGATTAAAACCGTGCTTCCTTATTTTTGGATTTTACACTTCTTATATTTCACGCTTGAATAATGACAAATTTGCCCACAAGCAATTTGCTCAAATAATAACCGGTTCCACATTTAATTGTCATGAATAAGTTGATGCACTTTTTACTTGTGAATGCAATGATTCCATTTATTAGCTTGGTATGGGGAAAGTGAAACTTGAGGGTGATAAATGTTCATGGTATCCAAGCCCTAATCCAAGTCATTGAATTCTTTATGAGTTATTTCCATCAAAACCATTTCAAGAAAAATCAAAAAAGATATAGATAGAATTGTATTTTGATTCATTGCATTATTACAAGTCAAAATCATGCATCATCTAGTTTAGAGTAGTGTAGATGCATCTCATATGGCCAAGGTGGATTAATTATGAGGGAAATGTAAATTTTTAAGCCTTGAAATATAATATTGCATGAGGACATGGCAATGCTCAAGTGTAGGGGAATTTGATATGAGCTTCTCATATCCTTTTATCAACAAATAACCCTAAAACATGAAGCAAAATACCCATTTATCTTGTAAAAAGCAGTGTTATGTGGTATGTTTGTGTTTGTGTGCACTTTTGTAGGTAAGAAGATACATTTTCAAGCAAACAAGGAAAAACCAAGCTCAAATGGATGAAAAAGACAAAAGAGGATCAAAAGTGACAAGACTTTGAAGTTCAAGGACCTATCTTGACAAGTGATGAAAGTTGGAGGACTTAAAGTGCAAATAATTAAAAGTCAAGATTCAAGTCAAACCTGGTCAAACTATCAAGTCAACTCAGTCAAAGGGCCATTTTGTACAAATTATGAAAGTTAAAGGACCAAAAATGACAAAGGAATGAAGATCCTAGCTTGAAATGGGAATCTGCCAAGTACAAGGGCTTGTTTTGCCAACATTGGAAAGTTATGCAAGTTTAATCCAAGTGAAAAGATTTCAGCCAATGGGAATAAAGAAAACACTTCACACGGATTGCCACATTAGCCTATTAATTGCCCACTAACTGCCGCCACATTTATTACCATATCCAAACAGTGTAATCCGTGTGCAACATTTTAAACCAATCAGAAGGCGCCACGTGTCCATCTTCCTCAAAGAAAATATTGCCAGGATCGGGATTTTGATAGAGGGCGTTTCATGAGAAGATCAAAACACCAAACTTGCTCGTTTTGAAGAGAGGAATACAATGGTGCAATCCAATTAACAAATTATCCATTCAATCAAAAACCCCCAATTCAGTGTTCATCACCTTCAAAGAGCAAATACAGAATTTTTCCACGTGGCAATTTACTACTGGTTCTGACACGTCACAACTCCAACAAACTCTCAATTCTTGCCTATAAATACCTAGACTAGTCCTCATTTTTCATTGTAGCTTAATTTTGTAAAAACACATAGTTAAATTTCCCTTTCCCTTTTTCCCTCACTTTTCCCCTAACTACTCAAGAGTCTGACAAACTCTTGAGTCAGTTAGTTAGTTGTTAGCTTGTAACCAACCTTTGTAACTGAATTCATGCAATAAAATTCAAACTTCATTTTCCCGCCAAATTCTGTTCTTCTCAATTCTGTTACTACTTGCTGTTATTTGATCATCCTGTTGTTGATTTGTGATTGTTATGATCAATCATTGATCATAATTGTCATTGGAGGAGTTTTGTAGCTGTTTGTTCAGAATTCAAGTCAATCCTTTGTTCCTTTGAAGATTTGTATCAGGATGATGAATGTAGATGAATTGTAGCTGTTTGATTGTTGATTTTAGTTGAAAACTAGTGATAGGTGGTGGTATCACTAGTGCAAGAGAGCTCAGCGCTCCTCTTCTTCCCAAAGGACTTCTACAATAGGTTCCATAGCTCTTGTTTTATGTTCCTCTAAACAGTCAAATTGCATGTTCAATTTCCTAGTTAATCTTGAAGGCTGCATGATTTACTTGATAAATAGTTGTTGTTTGATTGATTTTAGTTCATTTGTAGCTTAATCTTGCCTACTTGTTCATTGATTTGAGATTCATTTGTAGTTTCTGCCTTATTTCAGTCACATTTTAGCTTTGCACCTAAATTGAGTTCTAGTTGAGATAATTGTTTGATTTCAGCTTGATTAGCTTTCATTTTGTCCATTGAAACAAGTCTGCTATAGCCTCTATATCAGTTTAATCCAGTACTCAATTAGTCTTTGTAAAAGTTTGATCAAAACATTTTAAGGAGTGTTTGGGAATAGCTTTAAAGTAGATTTCAAGTGTTAAGATTTGGTGTTTAGAAGTTGATTTCCAGTCATTAGGAGTTAACAATTTGTTTTAAGTCTTTTACAAGTCATAAAAATAGTCAAAAAGGCAATTGGTACTAAAATAGTTTGGGTCATCCTTTTTATCAGCTTTTGTTTGAAAACTTGCCAACTTCAATTGCTGTTTTCTCATTCATTCCTTGATCAAATTTGCTCAAATTTGTTTCTAGTTATAGCTTATATCATAAACTTTTAGACTCTAAGAGGAAAATCTACAGTTTCAGGAATTAAGCTAGAAAATAAGCTTTTTAGTCAAGGTCTGAGCAAATGCTATTCTCTGAGATAAATTGATGACTGATTTCTTGGTTCTCTTAACCCTCTTCATAAAACTTATGATTTTCTTTCACCAATCCATTTAGAAAGTGTTGAATATCAAGATTTGAAGTTTTGAGCTTTTTCATAAAAATTGGTCAAACCTGGTCAACATAAGCTCAAAAGAGCTTATTTCAGATTTCTTCTTCATTACTGAATGAAAATGGTTCTAGTTTGATTTCCCCTTCTTTAAATCAAGTGCTTAATCAGTTTCTTCACAAAAATCAAGTTGTGACTGTTTGGTTTGGGCTGTAGCTTATTTTGTGCTTATTAATAAGCACTTAATTGCTTATTTTTGACTTTTAGCTTATTTCCTTGAACACACGTAGCTATAATTGGATTTTAAGAGTTTTGCAAGTTGTTTCAGCTTATTTGGTTGAGTATTAAGCTCAAACGAGCTTATTCTTCATAGTGTCCCGTTTTTACTTTAAACTTTAGTTTAATTGCACTTTAGTCCTTTCTTTTCAATAAGTGTTTATCTTTGGCTAATCTTGCTAGTTTTTAGGGTTTGCATATATTCAGTCCCTGGACTTTGTAGTTTGTTAAATTTCAGTTGTTAAGTTTGTTAGTTTGTTACTATTTGGTTAGTTAGTTAACAATTTTACAAGTTTGGTCCTTTTAGTTAACTGTTTTGCATTAGTAGTCCTTATAACTTTTAGAATTTGCATTTCAAGCATTTACATTTCATAGAATTTACATAATCAGTCCTTTTAGTTTCAAGGTTTGCATTTTATATCTTGTTTGAATAAAAACTTGGAATTTGCAACTTGTTTTACGTATAAGTAGGTTTATATTTTTCATTTTTTAATAGTGTTGTTTGAATTAGCAATAGATTACCAAGCAAGCTTGAACAACCAAGAACAATTATAAATCTGATATTGATTGGACTTTCTATTGGTTAAGAACTGAGAAAACGAACTTGCATTATACCACATTTCACTTGTCTTTTCAGCTGAGCTCTTCCCCTTAAGATCAAGCAGTACTTATTCTAAAGTCTTATCTTCTCCAAAAGATGGAGTTTGACTTTTTGTAGAAGAAGGTAGTGAAGGTACTTTACCAGTGGTACTTGCAGTTGGCTTAGCAGTACTTGGCTCTTCAACCGTATTTACTTCACCAGTGTAAAACACACTTGTTTCTTGAATCACTAAAGTATCTCCAGATACTTTTCCTTCTTTTGACGTTGTCTTCTTAATTTGTAGCTCCTCAGTCTTGTCTGATCCAAAACTCATTCTTGATCTTGACAGTACTTAGAAAGACTGTTTCTTGTGAAACCAAAATTGTCTTTGAGGTGGAGTTGAAGATATAGGAAATTGAACATTGATTTCCTCTAGCTTCTTTTTGAAACTACTCCAATTAACTTTTAGTTATGGTGATTGAGGTTGTGGTTGTGGCTGGGTCACCAATATCTCTTTAGTTTGTGGTTCCTCATGAGTAGATTGTGGTTCTTCTTGTTGAAGATCCATATTTGTAGGCTCCAAACTTTCTTTATCCACATTAGTCTCTAGGCCATCAACATCTTCAAAATTTTCAATGGCATCATCAGCTTCAAAATTGTTGTCATTGTCAGAGATCCTTGTCAGAAAAAGGTCCTTGTTCTTCATCATTCCTCTCCTGTTTGGTTGCATTCAGTTGCCTTTTCTTGAAGTTCCTGAATCTTTGCTTCTTAGAGCAGCTTTCTGAATTACTCTGTTTTACCTCATCCAAGGAGATACTTTATTCCTTACCTTGATTAAATTGGCTTCCAGTTCAGCAATTCTTTTATCTTGAGCAAGCTTCTCTTTTTGCAATACATGTACCTGTTTGGACAAGCTAGTTCACAAAGCAGATAAATTTGCAACATCTGCCACCTTTGTTGCTTGTGCTTGTGGTGAACCACTAGCAACAATTGAAGCATCAGGTGTGTGGATCATCTTATCTGAATGTGGTTGACCACCAACATTATGAGAAGAAGATTGAGTATCTTCAGAGGATTGGGGACTCTGGTGAGAAGGAGTTTGTTGAGAAGCACTAGCTGAGCTAGGTTCCTCACCTTCTTGGTTGGCTGGTTAGGCTAACATGTTTGCAAATAAGGGTGTAACAGTTCCTATAAAGGCATTGCCTTGTTTGGTTAAGAAAGAGAAAGTTCTATTTGTAAATGTAGGAACACCCCATGTATTTGTTAACTCTGGTAGGTTAGGGATTTGGTCATTAACTAAAGCTTGAATGAATCTAGGATACATCAAAAACTTTTTAACTCCTTCCAAATTCCTAGTCATGCCTTCAAAAATTAATTATGAAAAGTTAAAAACTCTGTTATTTGCTAGAAAAATACCAGTTGATGCCAATGCTGCAGGGATTTGATCAAAGTAAGTACTTTTTGAGCTTAAACAGTGAATAATGGCATAAAAATCAATTTCCATTGTGGTGAAAATAAAGCTTTAAAGAAATTAAGACTTTCCCTACCACCCTGATAACCCATGGCAACAAGGCCATCATGTATCTTTGTGTTATTCAACAGACTAAGTCCATTTTCATCATTAAGCCTTAAACTAGCCCTTAATAGTACCTCAGTCACATAAATATTTCTATTATTCACCCTATCCCTAATGTAAGGTTGATTATGACGAGTACCTAAGATAGAAGTATTCCAAAAATGTGTAACAATAGGAATACAGACAATGGGACTTACAGTAAGCGCAAAACGAATATGACTTCGAGATAGAAATCCAAGTATCTCATCGAAACCAATAGAATCATCATTCTGAGCAAGGTTCGCAACTAGATTATGCTTCGAGATCACTTGTAAAGCAGCTATTAGTATTTTTGATGATCGAAAAATTAAAGAGAAGGTTATAGAATTAAGAGATAAGAATAAAATATTAGGTGAATCATTTATGTAATTGGAGTAAGTATTTATGTAAAAAACAAACCCAAGCGCGAAGAAACTACCAAATTTACAAGAGACACCCTCAACGGTACAACGAATATGTAGCGGTACATGAAACATAGGCAGTACTTGCATTTGTGCTAGCGGTACTTGGATCCAAAATGGTACCTCAAAAATTTGACCAGTTTGTTGATGCAAAAGTGGGATGATCCTTGCTTAATCCGAATTAGGCTTAATTCGGATAGGTTGGGCTTCGGCTCTTGCACCAAGTGAATGTCTTGCTGAGATCCTGCACACTAAAACAACACGTGTTAAGCTTACCGTGGGAACGTATCCCACGATTAGACTCCAGCGTGAGAGTAAGTAATCGATTTAGGGTTAAGAATCGGTTGTAGGTTGAGATTATGAAGATTGTGATACCTTTGTGGAACCCTTGGGGGTTCCTTATATAGGTGGTGAAACCCTAATGGGTTGTCACCGATGCTTCGGCCCCAAGCAAAGAATAAGTGCCATAATTAGTTTGATTGTTATCTTCTAATTATGGTGAGTGTATATCCTCTACTTTGGTGTAAATCCAAATCCTAATAAGATTGTGATTTTGCCTAAACCTTATACCGGCAGTGCTGGGCCGTGGGCCACACACATATATGCGGCCACTATCCATTCGAAGCCCATAAGCTTAAATGACATTTAATCCAACCCATCAGTGATGGGCCGGATGCGGGTAGTACCCGTGGGCGGGTCCATGACCCGGTTGGGGACTATATGTCATCATGTCCCCCCAGTCTAGTTGTTATAGCCGTAGGCGTAACTTCTAGACTAACTAATGCCGCTAATACACCCTTTGCAAATAAATCCGCACCACAAGGCTGTCGACCGGGACAATATTAATATGTGCATTAATTATAGTCATGGTTCGCAGGTTTGACTGCAAAAGTGCACCACATGGACCCACCCTCGAGCTACTCAAAACTGTTCAAGAGGTGACCCGTGGGTCCTCTGATGTTTCAGTTGTGTCAGGAACCCCATCCGTTAGATAGGCGTAGTGGATTACACGTGGCAATCATCCAGGGTACCTCGTAAGTCGAGGCAACCCTATAAAAGGCTTGTGTGTGTGACTGTATACACACATAGTTAACAACTTCTTCCACCATTGTTATACTTGCTTTCACTCCTTCATTCCTTCTTCATATTTTCCACGGAAATCCACCATACCAGGTTAGATCACCGCGCCTTTCTACTCATAGTTATAAATCATGGTGAAAGACAACCCCACCATCACGACTGTACTCAACGTGATGGCTCCAGATAAATATATGGAATTTTTTCAGATTATTATATTCCCGAAAGCATACACCCTACCTATCCAGGTGATGGTGAAGCTATTATGGATGCTCCCGCTGGGAAAATAGGCGTATATACGCGTCTATTTGACTCGGCAAACTACCGTGTTCCTCTCTCTAAGCTCCTTGTAGATATCCTTACATATTATGATTTTCATCTATCCCAACTCCACTGTATAGGAGCATGTAAGGTTAACCAGTTTGAGATCTCATGTCACACTTGTGAGGTAACCCCCACCGTTAGTTTATTTAGGGTTTTTTACGTCCCTCAAATGGTAAATGGGTGGTTGTCGTTTAAAAAATGATCCGCGACCGCCCCCATGTGTTATAGGAAAGCTCTAGACTCCCTCAAGAAGTGGTACGACCATTACTTCTTTGTAGACGCCAAAGTGTTCCCCACAACTTTTGTTCTCATAACCAAGGTGCGACATGATTATCCACCTCCAACCAGTGAGTATAGCATCCGGGATGTTAAAACGTTAGACACCCATCGCACTGACTTTCATAAGGACCTACCGGAGCATTTCTTATGTTTAGTAGGGATAAGCCGTCACTACTTCGGTAGGGAGGACTGATATCCGTGCTTTCTGACTGAGCGTAGACAGGGTGGTGTTTCCTCATATATACATAGATGTATGTTCATATAAATTTTAAAATCATGCTTTGAATCATACTAACGTACATGTACGTGTATGTCCGCATCGATGAAGTTATTTGGGCTACTACGCCAGGGAGATCCGAACAAGGTCTCGGAGGGATCCCGACCACTACATGAGGGCGAGCCACCTCTACTTGTCGTGACTGCCGTCATGACCATATTTCTTGAAGAAACACCAGAGCCGCAGTCAGGTGAACAGGGACCAGTGATAGCAAAGTTGTTGTTAGACTTCACCAATGAAGATCGTGGTGAGGTGCTTTTAGAGAATGCCACCGCCCTCCAAGGTGAAACATGGAGCAGCCAACTGACCCATCCATAAACCGTCTATTTGATGATGACGATGAAGAGGAAGTGGCGCAGGAGACCGGGGCCTCCAGGCAACCCAAACCCACTTCTAGGAAGCACAAATCCTCAAGGAGGGTTGTTAAAGAAGTTGAGATAGAAGCGGGTGCCTTCAACGCGCCCCACAAGAAGCTAATGGAAGATCACCCCCAATACCAAGAAGGGAGCAGCACTACCCTGCCACAAGACAACCCTATGCCCCACCCTGCCAGAACAGAGGAGTAGGTAAATACTACCGTGTGGCAGGAGACGCTGGTGAGTGTCGTAGCTCCCAGCATTGCGAAACAGATAATAGTTGCGACGTAAGTATCCCTTTATACACCATTATATTTGTTGTGTAGAAAACTTCCAAAAACTTATATGTGTTGGCTAAATAACAGGGCAGATCCTACGACCGTGGCGCAGGAGAGGGGAGTTGATAAGAAACCCTCCCCCATGATAGCCGTCATTCCACCATCTCCTCCTCCCACTCATATAGAAGAGCCCCACCCCGAAGGCCTGGACTCCTGCCTTCGCCCAGCCTGGAATTTATCCAAGCTAACAAGGCTAGAGGCAGAGTCGGGGTGCAAGGAATTTGTGGACCACTTGACTCCTCCCGCCGTGACGCAAGACCTTGATGAGCTCGAGCACGGAAACCTCCTAGAGCAGTACAACGTTGCCTCGGCGCACCAAATGACTGTTGGTGCGGCCCTACGACGTCGTCTTGAAGCGGCCTTGGGCCATGTGGAAGGAGCTGATACAAGAGTTGCCCGCCGGGAAAAAATGGTAGAGAAACATGAGAAAACACTATCTAACTTGCAAGCGGACTTATCCATGGAGGAAGCAACAATAAAAGAGCAGTCCAACCATGCCGCTGCTCGGGAATGTCGTATCGAAGAGATGGAGGCTGATGCGCGAATCCTTCGTGAAAAGGTAAATTCCCCATCGTTCCAAATGCTCCAATAAAAGTAGCTTATGACCACAAAATAACCCATAGTGTTTGTACAACAGGTAGCTGCAGCTGAGGCTTCTTCTAAGACCACAGCTGATCGAGCATCCGCCCTTACAGAAGAAATAGAGAAGATGCGGATGTTGGTGAAGGGCGAGGAGGCTCTGAAGGAAGAATTCACCAAGGAACGGGCTAAAATGAAGAGGCAAATGGCCGAGGCCCTGGGCAAGGTGGAGCACGAACTGAGAGCGCTGGTCATAGATTGTGCTGAAGTGTTGTGCCCCCCACTTCTTATGGCCATTGTTGGTCGTAGGTGGATGGTGGGCCAAGGGACGCGCCTAGAAATGATGAGAGTGATGGAAGCGCTGCAGTTCGTACAGTCTTTTTTTGATGTCGTGTCAGATGACATTGAACGCGGTAGACTTGAAGGCTTGACTAAGCCTGCTGAGTTGATAAGCAATAATGAAGACATCACCAAGCATGCCTACTACAACCCTGGGGCTGAGGCAAAGATGACTGCATCCATGGCCATCCTAGGGGACATGGAGTACCCTTTCTTGTCTGACCTTGAAGCTATAAAGGACAGCACCAATGAGGACATCATGGCGAAGCTTCGCCCAGACGCAGGGTCAGAAAGCGAAGCGGATCCTCAGGCCCATATTATACCGGACCCCAGCCAACTCACCATTCCAATTTATGATGCGACCTTAAAGGTCGTGAAGGGTGAGAAGACGTTGGGTGAGGCATTGGAGGCCAACCTAACCAGCGCGCGTAGCGAGAAAGAGGCCTATGGTGAGGTACTTCGTGCATTGATAGCCGAAGGTAAGAAAGAAGTAGGTGAGTTCCTGCCTTCTGTATAGTTTGTCATTCGTGAACACTTGTACTACTCTTTGTATTCGTCCGTGGATGTCCACAGATTTAATTTGTAATTCAATGTTCGAACACTTAGAATATTTATGAATATATATCTGTGATGATCAGGCAAATTTTGTTTGTATATTTGAAACTTGTGTTTTATTCTTAGATATCATGTATCTGTTTCATGACGTATCACGGCTTGGATAGAAATAACACTAAGTCTATATTTTACTAGACGTGCACTGTGTATCTTTATCATGTCCGGCACTATGTAAGTACGACATGTGGGAACTTATTACAACGTCTTGTAAATAAGGTGTCTAGTAAGGATACATGATCCACGTCACGGGGGTTGCATCCTCTTATGCGACGAGTTGAATTATTAGGTTCACTTAATCCTCTTACTCTTCCTGGGAGCGAAAAGTACATGTACGGCTGAATGAATGCATATGAATAAGAAATAGCACATAAGAGTATATAAAAAATAATTATAAAGACACATAAGACAATAATTTGCACAAGAACAAGCCGTGAAGCTAGCTAGACACCACAACATTTTATTATAACGGTTACGATTTTTTGACAGAATTAAAATCCTAAGACAAACAAAACCTAGAAAACATAAAAGCAAAAAATACATGGATCTTTATTGAGGTTGTATACAGCGAAGTGTCCATGCGGAGGCCGTAGCCTTTTAGAGATAGCACCTTTTAAGGTTGCAAATATTCCATGTATGATCCAAGTCACGACCATCCATATCACGCAACTTGTACGCGCCTACCCCCAAAGATTCTGTGACCTCATATGGCCATTCCCACTTTGGACCAAGTTTTCCCGTGTTCTCCGTGCGACTTGCCTCATTAGCACGATAGACAAAATCCCCCGGTCGAAAGGAAACACCCTTGACTTTGGAGCCGTAATAAGATTTCATCCGTGCCTTGGACTTAGCTTCATTGATAGCTGATATCTCTCTTTTTTCCTCGAGTAGGTCTAGATTGACCCGCAGTTCCTCATCATTTGTGACGACGTTAACTTCCGCCGTGCGGATTGTTGGCATCCCAATTTCTGCTGGGATGACAGCCTAAGTTCCATAAGCCAACACAAATAGAGTCTCCCAATTAGCCGTTTTGATCATTGTTCTATGTGCCCATAGGACATGTGGCAGTTCGTCTACCCATTTGGCGCTCCTCTCATCTAAGCGCGCCTTGATTCCTTCATCTAGGCTTCTATTTGCCCGTTCCACTAGACCATTAGTCTGTGGGTGTTTGACTGACGCGAAGCGCCGTTTGATGTTCAGTGCTGCGCACCAATCCTTGAATGGATTATCCGCAAACTGCTTTCCGTTATCCGAGATAATTTCACTTGGTAAACCAAAACGGCAAACAATATTTTCCCACACAAACTTTTTTACCTGTTTGCCTATGATTGTTGCGACCGCCTTAGCCTCTATCCAACGAGTGAAGTAGTCCATAGCCACGATCAAGAACTTAACGCCTTAGGCTGCAACAGGAAAAGTAACCCGCTATGTCAATCCCCCATTTATAGAATGGCCACGGGGATGTGATGGGTGTCAGCTCTTGTTGTGGGTGTCGCGGTACTGGCCTGTGCACTTGGTAATCGATGCATTTAAGAATCATATCTCGTGCGTCTCGATGCATAGTTGGCTAATAGTATCCTGTGCGTAGAGCCCGTGCTACTACTGATCTAGGGCCGTGTTGTGACTTCCTTTTGACGCGTCGCGCCTCTGTTTCGTCCTTCAGAAGGGTTTCGTTCGTCGGATAGTTTATGATTGGGGTCATCCATGTAGGTCCCTCCTCATAAACTATGGTCGCTACCTCCTCCCCTATAATGGATTTCTCCTTAAGTATTTCCACCAACACTTGTTCGGATAGATGGGCAAAACTTGTAGACGCGATTTTGCTAAGAGGATCCGCCTTCTTGTTCTCGCCTCTTGGAACCTGCTTGATAGAGAACTTACCAAAACTAGCGATGAGTGACTTGACTTTCTCCAGATATTGGATCATTTTTTCCTCCTTGGCTTCATACCCTCCTAGGATGTGATTCGCAACAAGCGGTGAGTCCACGTAGACTTCAAGGTTACGGACTCCCATCCTAGCGGTGATTTTTAAACCCGCAATCAATGCTTCGTATTCTGCCTGATTATTCATAGCTGTGAACTCAAAACGCAAGGCGTAGGTGAATTCTATACCTTCTGGATTTGTGAGTATGAGGCCCGCTCCTGATCCGTCCGTGCAAGAAGATCCATCTATGAACAAAACCCATGGTTCCGAGGGGATCTCTTCCTTTTGTATCATTGGCGCGTCCTCCTCGGGCTTCTCAATTATGAAATCTGCCCAAATTTGGCCTTTTATGGTTGTCCTTGGTCTATAGAAGATGTTGTATTTCCCCAGTAGGACACTCCACTTCTGTAGTCTTCCTGCTACGTCCAGTTTGGAGATAACTTGTTTTATTGATTGGTCCGTGATCACTACGATTGGGTGCGCCTGGAAGTACCGACGTAACCTTTTTGCGGCGTAAACCAACGATAAGACCAATTTCTCCATTGGTAAGTAATTCAGCTCTGGCCCTTGCAGTGCTCTGCTTATGAAGTAGACCGGAGTCTGGACTGAATCCCGATCAGTCATGAGAACTATGTTTATTGCTCCATATGTAGCGGATAAGTAAATGATTAGTTCCTCCTTAGGTCGCGGGGCGACTAACATGGGCAGAGTCGCGAGATGTTGCTTTAGCTGCCCAAACGCTTCCTCCGCCTCTCTTTTCCAGCGAAAGTCTCCTTTCTTCAAGCACTTCTTGAGTGTCTTGAATAAAGGGAGTGACTTTTATGCGGACTTTGATAAGAAACTATTAAGACCGGCCAGCTTCCCATTAAGTGATTGCACCTCTTTTAGTGTTCGAGGGGATGGTAGTTGTATCACGACATCCGTCTTCTCCGGACAAGGCTTGATGCCGTTTGTATTAATCATATACCCAAGGAACATTCCTTCAGTTTCTCCAAACGTGCATTTTTTGGGATTCAGCTTCATGTTGATTTTTCTCAATGTGTCGAATGTCTCTTGGACATATCGGAGGAGTTCGTCCTCCGTATGGCTTTTGATAACCAAGTCATCCACGTAGACCTCAAGGTTACGGCCTATCTGTGAGTCGAAGGCTTTATCCACAAGTCGTTGATATGTTGCACCTGCGTTCTTGAGTCCGAACGACATTTTTGTGTAACAATAGACTCCCTGACTGGTGTGGAACGTCGTTTTCTCCTCGTCTTCCTCCATCGTCTAGATCTGATGGTATCCTTTATATGCGTACAAGAAACATTTAAAAGAGTACCCCGCATAAGGATTCCACCTTCCAATCGATTTCTGGTAGCGGATAGCAATCTTGTGGGCAAGCTTTGTTCAAGTCTGTGAAGTCCACACACATGCGCCAGCTTCCATCATGCTTCTTGACCATGACCGGATTAGATAGCCACTCATGGTAATAGACCTCGCGCATAATTCCTGTGTCTACCAGCTTCCGTACCTCATCCAGTATTACCTGGTTGCGTTCTGGTGCTTGACCGCGCTTCTTTTGTTTAACAAGGGGATATCCAGGGCGGATTTGAAGTTTATGTTCTGCTATTGAGCGCAGTACGCCTGTCATATGCTTTGGTTCCCATGCGAATATATCAAGGTTTGCTTTTAGGAGAGAGCACATGGCCTTCTTCCCTTTTTTGGAGAGGGTTCCCCTGATAGCTACCTCTTGTTCTGGGTATTCAGGGTGAATTACCACCTTCCAATTGGGGGGTGATGATCCTTCCTTTATAGGGGCTGGCTGAATTGGTGTTGTCACGACGTGACATTCTGATGCCGGCACGATTGAACTGTAAATAGTGACAATTCCTGCTTCGACCGGAAACTTAATCATGCATGTGCCGTGGACGGGACTGCCCGTATGGCTAGGATACATGGTTTTCCAATAATACCATTGTACGGAGAATGTGAATGTATCACCATAAAGTTCATCCACGCCTGGTGGAATGATCTTTGTCTCCAATGGTTACCAGTAAACGTAGTTGTCCTATCTGCCAGATAGTGTATCCACTGAAGCCAATGAGCAGTGACGTGGCCGGCATCAATTGGCTTTTGATCTCTGGTCGTAGCTATACGAAGAAGTTTTCGTAGAGTACTTCCGCCGATGATCCTCCATCCACATACATGCGACGAACGTTATGGGTTCCAATGCTTACCTCAATCGTGAGAGGTGCATCAGCCACGTTGCTCGCCATGATAGGAGGGAATGAGATTTCCTTTGCCACGTGAAAAATTTAGACTAACTTTCTGCTTCGTCTGGCGCTGCCATGATTGAACCATATATATGGTCGTAGGCTTATCCTTTTGGGAATCTTTTTTGTCATACTTTTTTATATCCTTCACATCCTTCCAATCCTTGACCAGGTGTTTGAGTTTGCCTGATTTAATCAGTGACTCTATATGCTTCTTGAGCTGAATGCACTCCTCCGTGTCGTGACCCTTGTCATTATGTAACTCGCAGAAGTTAGTGCCTTGACGACGATCAACTAGAGTTGTCATTGGAGGAGGTCCTGGAAAATTTGCTCATTCTGTTAGCAAGATATCCCAATAAGTCATCTTTAGAGGGGTGAACTTGTCATCCGAACGTCCTCCTTTTTCCTGGTTTTTGTAATCCAAACTCGTCCCATTGTCGGGGTTACTTTGGCCACCTGATTGCCTTCTTAGCTGATCGTTTGATTGGTATTCGTGGTTCCTTTTGTGGGGTAAGCCGCAGCAACTGCGGTCTCCCCCTCCATGAAATTCGAACCCTTTCCATGAGTTCATCAAACTTCTCTGGAAGTTTATCGTTGAGGCGCCTGATTAGCTCCTTGTCCGTTATGGCGTGCATGTAATCGGAAATTTTAGAGCTCTGGACACACTTTTGTGCCCGTACACTCGTCATTAAAACGATTCGTGAAGTCTTCTGTAGACTCTTCGGGCCTTTGTTTGACTGTTTCCAATGAGACCGGATGCATATTATACTTCTTTCGCTGAGTATAATTGTTTTGGAGTGTTGTGCGTAATTCATCAAAGCTCTTAATGCTTCGATGAGGGAGCTTCTCAAACCAGTCACGCGCATTGCCAATCAAAGTTGAATTGAACATTTGGCACCATATTGGCATTGGCCATCGTTCAATTTTAGCTTGTGTGTCAAACACCTTTAGGTGATCCTCCGGATCACCAGATCCGTCATAGGTTTTGACGCTTGCCGCCATGCGGCGCTTCTTCCCTTAGAGTAATTCCGTATACGAAGAGTGAAGGCATTCTTCCTCTCGCTACACCATGGGAGGGAGAGATCTTTCTCCTCTTCATCTCGATAGTAGGTATCACCGTAGCGTCCTTCGTCGTCCGATGGTTCAGGGGTGGAATACCTAGGTCGGCGACGTCTGGGGTGATGATCATTTGAATCAAACCCTGAAGGGTCGCGATAGGGGGGTTTCCCCCGCTTTTTGATTTATGATAAGCACTTTTGTGAGAAGGAGCTTTCTTCCCACCAGAGTTTATCCTACGCCACACACTTGTGCGGCAATTGTCCACAGCAGTTTCCAACACCGGTCCTCCAGTGGAGCCGTCATATTTATCCCCATCTTCCTGGGCTTCTTGCAATTCTTGCATGGTGCGATCCCATATGCGGTCGAACACATTCCGTGGTCGAGGTGTTTCCTCGAAGGAAGGCTGTACCTGAGCTCGCGTCTTCCTTCCCCTCTTTCGAGCTTGAGGGGGAGTACCGTGCGTGGCGCTGCCAAAGTTAAGTCTGTACTGGAGGTTCCTTCCCAGATTTAACCTTGTCGAGATTCCTGGCATGATCCTGTCGAAATTTTGCGTGAGTACGCGTTCGAGGTCCTCATCATCGATTGAACCAACTTCCAATTCTTCCTCGACCCCTGGTGGCTTTTGCGGCTCCTTGGTAGGGGCCTTTGGCGCAGCTCCCGGATCGGGATTATCCAAAGTGATGGTTGGTGGTGGGGTATTATCGGACGTGCCTGCCCCACCGAGAGACTAAAACGTGTTTTGATTATTCAGTCCTCTTGTTTGGCCACCAGAGGGCTGGGCGAAGATGATTATCCCATCACCCGCGGACTTCCGATTCCCAGGATTCGTGTTCCTTGGGTTTCCCTGAAAGTTTCCCTTCTTCGTTGGGAGAGATTGAGATTGAGATTGAGTTTAGTTTAGTGTATGGTCCCACGGATGGCACCAACTTGTTAATACAAAAGTTGGATGATCCTTGCTTAATCCGAATTAGGCTTAATTCCGATAGGTTGGGCTCCGGCTCTTGCACCAAGTGAATGTCTTGCTGAGACCCTGCACACTAAAACAACACGTGTTAACCTTACCGTGGGAACGTATCCCACGATTAGACTCCAGCGTGAGAGTAAGTAATCGATTTAGGGTTATGAATCGGTTGTAGGTTGAGAGTATGAATAATGTGATACCTTTGTGGAACCCTTGGGGGTTCCTTATATAGGTGGTGAAACCCTAATGGGCTGTCACCGATGCTTCGGCCCCAAGCAAAGGATAAGTTCCATAATTAGTGTTATTGTTATCTTCTAATTATGGTGAGTGTATATCCTCTACTTTGGGGTAAATCCCAATCCTAATATGATTGTGACCTTATACCGACAATGTCGGGCCGTGGGCCGCACACATCTATGCGGCCACTGTCCATTCGAAGCCCATAAGCTTAAATGACATTTAATCCAACACATCTATGATGGGCCGGATACGGGTAGTACCCGTGGGCCGGGCCTATGACCCGGTTGGGGACTATACGTCATCACAGTTCATGCATTATTCCACTATCATGATAACCTCTTTTATCTTATTCTATCAACTTGCAATCACATCAAAAACACAAAACAAACACTATACAATAAAATTAGCATAGAAATTGTACAGCAATTACCTCCCCTTAACATATGCAGCAATTTATTGGTTGAGCATACCAATATGTGTTACCAAGAACTCAAATCTCTTTGCATCAAATGCCTTGGTCAACAAATCAGCTACATTGTAATCTGTATGAATTTTCAGGACTTGAATAAGCTTTTTGACATAGGCATCTCTTATGAAGTGATGTCTTATCTCAATATACTTGGTCTTGGAGTGAAATACTGGATTCTTGACAATGCATATAGTACTTTCATTATCAATGTAGATCTTAGGATTCATGAAGCTAAAACCATAGTCTAACAGCTGATTTTGAATCCAAAGTACTTGTCCACAGCAATGAGCAGCAGCTACATATTCAACTTCAGTTGTAGAAGTAACAACAATAGTTTTCTTCTTACACTGCCATGATATGAGTCTTCTGCCTCGGAATTGACAACCTCCTGTTGTGGATTTTCTATCACGATTGGCTCCAGCATAATCACTATCTAAGTAAGCTTCCAAATCAAATTTTGAATCTCTAGGATACCATAATCCTAAATTAGGTTAACTTTTAAGATACTTAAAAATCCTTTTCACAACATGTAGATGTGACACCTTTGGATTGACTTAGAACCTTGAACAGGCACACACAACAAACATAACATATGGTCTTGAAGCAGTAAGATACATCAATGACCCAATCATTGACCTATATAGATGAATATCAACATTTTCACCATGTTCATCTTTTGACAAAGATTTCTTAGCTTCAAAAGGTGTGCTTGTACTCCTTGTATCCATACATGAAAATTTCTTTAAGATTTCAGCAACATATTTATCTTGGCTGATAAATATTCCATCCTTCCTCTGTTTGACTTGTAGTCCTAAAAAGAAGGTAAGTTCTCCCATAGAACTCATCTGAAATCTTCCTTTCATCAAAGCTTCAAACTCTTCACACCATGATTTCTTGGTTGAACCAAAAATAATGTCATCAACATAGACTTGAACTAGGATAATATCCTTAGCATTCTTTTTTATGAATAGAGTTTTGTCAATGGTCCCTCTACTATATCCATGTTCCAACAGAAAAGTGGATAAAGTTGTATACCAAGCCCTTGGAGCTTGATGTAGACCATAAAGTGCTTTGATAACTTTGTATACTATATTAGGGAATTTAGGATCTACAAAACCTGGAGGTTGTGAAACATATACCTCCTCTGAAATAGTACCATAAATAAAGGCACTTTTCACATCCACCTAATAGACTATAAAACCCATATATGATGCAAAGGCCAAAAATAACCTAATAGATTCTATTCTTGCCACTAGTGCAAAAATCTCATCATAGTCTATCCCTTCTTCCTGTCTATAGCCTTGAGCAACAAGCCTTGCCTTATTCCTCACAACAACACCTCTTTCATTCTTCTTATTTATGAAAACCCACCTAGTACCAATAACTCTTTTACTTGAGGAAAGATCCACAAGAATCCAAACCTTTTGTAGTTCAAATTGCTTTAATTCTTCGTGCATGGCATCTACCCAACTTTATTCATCAAGAGCTTGAGAAATGTTCTTAGGCTCTACTTGTGATAATAAATAGGCAAACAAAAAATGTTGAGTATCCTTATGATTTGTTCTCTGCTGTTGTTTGACATAACTCACAAGTGCATGAGTTTTAGTATTGGCTTGAAGTTGTCTTCTGGTTTGTAAAATAGACTTAGGATCTCCAATGATTTGAGCAATAGGATGGTTGTTGTTGACTTTATGAGTGGGAATATAACTGACTGGAACTTCAGTTTCCAAGTTATTGAAATCAGTTACTGCACCCTGCTCATCATAGGAAGCTTTGGAGAAGATTCCTTTATTTGGACTAGTATAAGCATCTTCACCGTCC
This sequence comes from Glebionis coronaria, assembly GCA_025667525.1. NCBI lineage: Eukaryota > Viridiplantae > Streptophyta > Magnoliopsida > Asterales > Asteraceae > Glebionis > Glebionis coronaria. Next base: position 529,264,699 of record CM046882.1, read on the forward strand.
ATAGCTTGTAGAATATATTCTAAAGAATCAACAGACTTTGTAGAATTTAACTTGGCAGTACTTGCAAATAAGGTACCGTGATGGTTGAGTTTTTTGTATACCCTTTAGGAAAAGAGTACCAAAGTAGGGTAAGCACGACGATTTAGGAAAACCGTGTGTAAATGACCCTAAAGTGAGTTCGTTCTCAAGGAGGCTAGTGCGTTGTGTAATGAAATGATTATCTTTTGTGATTATATGATTATGAGAAAGAAAATAGAAATGAGATAAGAAGAGAATGACGGTTATGAAGACGGGTTAAACTACGACGATTTGACGTAAAACGCGAACGTAAATACGAAAAACGCGACAAAATTAAAAATTAAACTAAAAAAAATGATTAAAAGATTAAACTAAGTCTAAAATAATATAAATAAGAATAAAAATTCAACAAAAATATTTTAAAACCTTTTATTAATTAAATATTCAATTTTTAATGCTAATTAAAGCCCTAAAATTAAATATAATTAACAAAATGTCCAAAATATTATTTTATTAAATTAATAAGTTACTTATATTATTTAAAGATTATAAAGTATTTTTCCTAAATTTTTAAAACTATTTTTCTATTTTTAAATCACTAAAAACTATTTTTAAACCAAAATAATCATAAAAAATAATAAAATAATGCCAAAAATAATTTGACAATTTTAAAAAATCCTAAATTATACTAATGAACAGTAGAAAATTGAAAAAGTTTGAAAAAAGTAAAATTTTGCACTAAAAGACAAAACTGATTATAATTAAACCTTAATTAAACTTAATTAAAATCTAAAAATTACTTAAAACAGTGAACAGTAAAATCTTTTTAAACTAAAAATCTTAAAATGTTTTTATTAATCTATGAAAAAATTTAAAACTAAAAAATACTACTTTTTACCACTAAAAGACAAAAACAGAAAGTTAAAAAGTTAATTAAAATAGCTATTTAATGTAAAAAATACCAAATGAACAATGACAATAAAATTAAATAGACAGAAAAATCAAGAATTAAATAAGAAAAATAATGAAACTAATTTCAAACCCTAATTCCTATTTTGACCCACAAAAGACAAAAAAAATGAAAACTGATAGTGACATGTGGTTGCTATTTTGTCTGGTAGCCAACCAGGGGGAACTTTAACACTGGCAGTGGGAAATTGGTTCCCACTGCTAGATATAAAAAAAAGTGTATGTTGACCTTTGAGCTTAGGAAAGCTTTTTGAGAGCTTATTCTTGGACAACAAGGCACCCCTACACTCAGTGGAGTGTAGGGAGTATATATAAACAAGAAATACACAGATCAAATACAGAATCACACCAAAAATCCCCCAAAATCAGTTACTGTCAACAGAAAGTATGGAAGATGGGCTTTTGCTGATGTGTTTGGTATTTGGGTGAGTTTTGGCTCACCAATTCTTACTCAAATCCTACTCAAATCCCCACAAACCAATTTCAAGCCCTAGACATCACTTATCCCTAGCAGATTACACAATATCATGGCATAATTTACACTAACAAGGCAGAAAGATAGAATCTGATTTTTAAGCTATATCTACCCAAGATTTATCAAGCAAACTTGTTTGAAATCTTATCAAAACCAAAACCTATGACTGATAACACCCCTAGCTAACAAGTAAAGTGTGTGAAGTTAGATTTTAGGCCAAAAACTTATAAAGATTTTAACTTAAACTCTTATCCCAAACACCCCTTTAATTTTCAGAAAATAGATTTTACAAACTAAATGCTAACCAATCTAAGCTCAACTGCTTTTTACTACTTCTATCATGCATATAAACATCAAATAAGCATAAACCAACAAATAACTAACACTCAAACAGTTGAAACATAAATCACCATAAAATCCACATAAAACTCAAAATATATGACCTAATGGGGTTCAAGCCTATAACCTGGGCTGATGCCTTCCAAAGGGCTTGTTCAGGTGCTTATGAGATGCTTATGGAGTGTAGAGAGTCCCTGTTGGGGTTCAGCAACTGAACCAGGGATGACATGTCTTCTAAAAAAATGAAAATAAATGGAATGAGGTCTTCTTGCTTCTTTTTAAACCCTGCATAACACCACCAAACCAGGGAACAAACCACGCTCATATAAGTGCCAATAAGCTGTTGTCAGACAGCTTACTGGAGAGCTTATATGAGCAGTAAATTGCTAAGATGGATACAACTGCCTTTGAGAACCTAAAACCTTTGAAAACCAATCTTTTTGAAATCTTTCTTTGACAAAAAACTTCCTTAAACTTAGAAACCAACTGATTTCAATTAACAACACAAGATAATATGATTCAATACCCCGAAAACAGTAACCTTGCAAACAAAAGACTTTTACCAACTTTTTCACAATCTTGAAAAAAGGAATTATAAAATCTGCTTAGATTACTCAACACAAATCAATAGTGATAATGGAACTCAGATTCTGCCAATAACAACACCAACTTTTAAACATAAAAAGGAATTACTTTTAAAATAAAATACCAACTTTTATAGATTAAAAAGGGATTACAATATTTTTTAGCAAAAATCTGGAACAAAGAAAATACTAGCTACATGCAGCTGAGTATTTATACTACCACAAAGAAAATACTAGAAGCTAAAACCCTAACAGGCAAACTTCCATAAATGCCCTTGGAATCTTTGACTGAAAATCGTCCATGTGATTGATGAAGAGATGCCAGCTGTTGTTTGGTGATCTTGGCCGTTTATTTGAGCTTGAGGACCAAGGACTATCATCTTGGCCGTATATCCTGTCTCCTTTTTGAAGTTGAGGGAAAGAGACGTGAGCAGGGGAGTGGGGTATGGGCACATGGGATGGTTGGGGTCACATTTTTGGTGTGGGATTGGATGTCAACATAGGGAATTAGGGTTCTGGAAAGTTATAACAAAAACCCCTTTGTTTTGTTCCTTAATCAGATTAGGGTTTATGTTGGGTGATTAGGGGATAATTAGAGAGGGAGGGTGAATAATAAATGTTTCCCACTAAATAAACTGATTTTATAATCAGTTTAAAATTTTGATTAGTATATAGTTTAGGGAGTTAGTAGGAGTCAGACGTGGAGGGTGGATGGCTGGTGATTGGGTGAATGATGTGAGTGGGTGACGTGGCGTGGTATAAGTGGTGGAAGGTAGTTTCTTTGTCTACCAATAATAGTCCTCTATTCCCAAACTTGTTGCATATAAAGATTCCAGCCAAAACTCCTTTTATCCTTTGATAATATGTTTAACCTAATTACATATTTAGTCCTTTTACTTGATAAATAATGGGAAAAAGGGTTAAATATGTAATAAAGGCATTCTTCAAGGGCATAAATGATAAATTCTTGAAACTTTAAGGACCCACTTGTAATATTTGAGATTTACAAGGGCCTAAAGTGACAAGTCTTCAATAGTTGAGGGACCAATCTTGCCAATCTTCAAAACTTCAAGTGTATTTTTGTAAATTCTTGATTCAGGTCCGGTTCATTGTGGGCTTCATTTCTCGTGTTCGTTTTTTATTGATTCTTGTGATCTTTTTGTCATTCCCTCAATATTCGTACCTAAAATACACAAGCAACAAACACGAGCATATATTTGGCATTTTTAATGATATTTAATGCATTTTAAGCCCAATTTGGACGATGAGACTATGTATAAAAGCAGTCTCATCACTCCCCCATACTAAACCATTGCCGTGCCCTCAGGCAATGCTAGAATAAAGTATCGTAGCACCTCCAAAATTCATTTTTATTCACTTTATTGAACGATAAACTAGCTACACTACTACTATTACTACTACTTACGTTTTAGACATAATGTATGATTTTCATCGCAAAATGGGACATTTAGGTTCATAGAACAAGAACACGTGAATGCTTCGTTAGAAATAATTTCATCGTCCTCGATTTTCACCCCAATTCCATGCCAAGCGTGCAACAAGATCATTGTCATTATAAGTTAGTAATGCTAACACTACTCATATGCCTTAATTACGTACTTATCCTCCCATTATTCCTAAGTTGTATCTCTTATATTTTATTTTGTCTTGAATGTTTCACGAGGATACATTGTTTGACTTATGCGATAATAGAGATTTAGGTCTAAAAATAGAGTCCTAACGGTGTAACCAAGACCATCAAATCAATAACCCCTCCCAATAGACAACGATGTTAAAAAATTAAGTCAACAAATAAACACGGTTTTATAACGGTTTTGAACATGAGACTTATTACCAAGACTTTTATACGCCCCCTAACGGAAGGGCCTTATTATCTTTGGTTTACCTCCATCTTTTATTCAACTTCGCCATGAAGCTTTTATTATGACTTCGGTCTTGCCTTGCCTTTTATTATCCGCCTCATCGGTGGTTTTATTAGCCAAAGACGTATATCCTCATGCTAAGGCGAATTTTGGATCTTTAAAGCTTCGAAGAAGGATTGATTCACTTTCAATTTTGCATAGATTTTTCGGCCTTGTGAGGCTTCAAATTGTTTGCTAGATTTAGGTGAGCACTTGAAATCTTATTATTGGGTGAAGCTTTTGATTATTCGGGTGCCAATACTTCAAAACCGTGAAGCTGGCGATACCTTAATGTCTTCCCAATTTAATTACACGGAAGCTACTAGAAAAGACTAGAAACCCAACAATCCCAACTAAACCGCTAAGTCAATATTTATTAAGCAAAAAATATTTACAAGCGAAGGGAGAATAAGCAAACAACGAGAACACATGAGTTTTTGAAAGAATAGGAGTACTCTACGTTCAGCATAGTAACTTATAATTAACCCTATCATTTCTCGTCCTCATTTAAGAGACTTAGCCTAATGTGAAGTTAAGGAATCGAAGCTAAGTGCTCAACACGCACGGTCGAGTCAAAAATTACTCTTATTCTCGCCATCGGAAAACCTACATTCGTGTCTTCAAACACTTATAAAATATGAGAAAAATTTTAAAATTTGGCCACTTCTAGCCTTATTTTGCAACAAAAACGATAAAAAAAAAAGATAAACTTTGGAAAGCGTGAAGTTTTGGCAAGGCAAGTATCTATTCACCCCCCCCCCCCCATACTAAAGTTAAACATTGTCCTCAATATTTCGAGTCTAGGGGTGCAAACACCCCCATACTAGAGACGTAGTCGAATGCCTAATCTAGCATGGAAAGGGTGTAACCAATAAATTATTAGCCGTTTATGAAGTGTGCTATAAACCTAAGGTTAGAACATCAAAGGATATATCATTTGGATATTGAGAAAGTCTTCAAAGCAAACGATCGAGTGCTCGCATAAAACGAACACGAGAGGCTCTAATCGTGAAGATCATGATCTAAAAACCACAATTCACAAACAACCATGAAACAAAGGTTGGAAGGGCACAAATCCCCTCACATTAAACTAATTAGAAAGCAATAATATGTACATGGATAAGCATGGGTTTCCCCCACGAGGCACCTTGTTTTTGATAACCGAGTCAAAAGCTCGACTCGAATCCCCATAAATGTGATCATTTAGGGATATCTTGGTATGGTCAATTTTTAGTGGGGCTTACATGATAAACAAGGCCCAAAAACAACCGGTATTAAGGACTAAGTCCTTTGATGGTTCAAAATACCGGGATCGAAGATGGCGTTCCCGTTTTCATTGGAAAAACAAATCAATGCCACTTCATCATGTGTCAACACAAACCCAAAGGGTTTAAAGAAAATAGATGAGAAGAAATAGAAGGTGGGACAATGGGTAAGTCATAAAAACCATGAGCTACTCGAGGTAAACTCGCACCAATCAAATAGAAAGATTTTCCATTTATTGCATCGGTGGAAGACCGAGATTTCCCTTTATAAGAAATTCTGGGATCAAATATCTCGTCCTCGGTGGAGAAAGGGAAGGGAACATAAGAGGCTTCCCCCACACTAAGTCCACACAGAGCATCGTCAAAAGGATAAGACGAGCTTGTAGCACTCAAAACACGAGGTGATGACGGAGTTAGCATTGTAGAAAAATCTTTTAAATCCAATTTAAAATCTTTCCCTTTTTCATCTTTTAAACTCTCCTTATGAAAACCCGACTTAATTATGTCAAAAATATTTGGTGTTTCTAAAGCAATGTTAGTCACACTAAAAATTCTCACATTTGAAAACCGTTTTGGTTTAGGTGGTGGTAAGTTCTCAAAATGTTTGTCAACAAAGAAAACTTCCCCATCGGGGTCAACATATTCATCATCCGAAGAATCATTCGTGATTGGAATCGTAGGCTTAACACTCTTAACCTCCACCGTCGGAGGGGACGGAAAATCGTTTTTATCATCAACTCCTAAAACTCTTTTTGAAATCCTTTATAAATGTTTTTGATGGGATTAACATTGTTCAAAGACGTGATAGAGTACACATGAGAAAGTGTGGAGTTTTGAGTTGCATTTATGACGAGTTCTTCCTCATTGAAACGAAGAGTGATTTTCCTAGCATGCACATCGATAAGTGCTCTCGAGGTATCCAAAAATGATCGACCTAAAATTAGAGGAACTTTAGGATCGATGGGAATGTCAACAACGATAAAGTCCACGGGATAGTAGAACTTTCCAACTTTCACGAAGACGTCCTCGGCTACTCCACAAGCTAGAATCATAGAATGATCGACCATCTCGATTGACATTCTTGAAGGAGTGAGATTTGGAATATTGAGCGACTTAAAAATCTCAAGAGGCATCAAATTAATACTAGCACCAAGATCGGCCAAGGCGTAGCATTCCTCCATATCTTGTATTGCACATGGGATTAAAAATTTACCGGGATCACCGACTTTTTGAGGTATGCGGCTAAGAAAAACCGAAGAACAACTAGACGACTTTTGCAATTTCTCTTTGTTATTCAACATACTTTGAAGTTCGCGGCAAATCGAGGCATCATGACCAAGGCGTCGGCAAAACTTATATTAAAATGCAAGTCACGAAACATTTTCATAAAAAGTTCAAATTGATAATTATTTCGTTCTTGTGCCTTTTCCTTGTTTCGTCTTGAAGGGTAAGGTAAGGGTGGTGTGGGTTGGGGCATAGGCAAAGGCCTTGGAATCTCGGGTTCCACTATTGGTGTTGGTTCAACCGTAGGTGTGGTTTGAGCGGTACTTCGTGGGCTTGGAATTTGCTCCTTTTCTACCACCACCTCGGGTTCTTTCTCTTTTTCCTTCTCCATATAAGTACTTGGACGAGAAATGGGTTCTTTGAAATTTTTACCACTACGAGTAGTAATAACCTTCAATTCTCCTTTCGGGTTTACGATGGTATCACTAGGAAGACCACCCGAAGAAGAAGATTCACACATGATAGCTTCAAACATTTTTCCCATTCGGTCTTCAAACTTAGATTGCCTAGCATCCGCTTTTAACAACTCTTGCTTAATCTCATGTTGACCTTGCTCAATTTTTGTTGATTTTGTTGGAGACGTTGAACATTTCCTTCCATTTTATTAGCATGATTCTTAAGTTCGTTAGCAAGTTCGTTTTTAAGCTCGTTTTTCAACTCGGATCTTAAGCTAATCATTTCACGTTGCATATTATCAAACTTAGCATCGTTTGCTTTAACATAATTCAAAAATTCTCCTTGAAGATTTTTGGTGTGATCATTTTGAAAACCTTGTGTGGTAGTTTGAAAATCACGGTTTTGGTTTTGGTTTGACATTTGCCCATTTCCACTTTGATAATTACCCTTGTTGTAGTTACGTTGATTTCCTTGATAAGCACCACTTTGATTGTTGTTTCGATAGTTGTTAGCATTTTGATTTTGTGGAGCTTGATTTTGGCGGGAACTTTGACCGTTTTGGTTATAAGTTCCCGTGGCTGCATAAGCATTCGAAGTGTTACCATCCGCGGTAATGCACTCGGAAAAATCATGAGCTCCACCACACGAAATACAACTCTTGGCAACCGCCTTATCCGATGCGGAATTCAAAGCATCTTGTGCTTTCCAATGAGTCATAAGAGTCGAAAACCTATCGAAAAACCGATTCTCCTCATTTGCTTCATCTTGCAAGGCATTAATGCTACGAGACGATGGCGAACCCAAATTGGTAACACTCGGTGTGTTACGAGGGCTATAAACCTTGGACCTATTCTCAATGATTTTTAAAGCCTCTTCGGTCGTTTTGCACAAAAAATTACCACCCGCGGCGGCATTTAAGTAATCTCGTTCATGATCATTAAGCCCAATATAAAAAGTGTCAATTTGATGCAATTCGGAAAAATCATGGTGTGGACATTCATGTAACATTTCTTTAAACCTTTCCCAAGCCATTGAAAAACTTTCATTAGACCTTTGAGTAAATCGTGAAATCTCGTTTTTCAAATGTGTTGTTTTAGATGGTGGAAAAAATTGATTCACAAATTTCGAAACGAGATCACCCCACGTCAAAATCGAATTTGGGGGTTCTTTCTCGAGCCATATCTTGGCTGGTCCATCTAACGAGTATGGAAACAACATCATCTTAATGGCATCGTGTGGTACATCCTTAAACTTGCTTGTCGCGGTGAGACGATTAAATTGCCTAATGTGATAATGTGGGTTGTCTTTCTCGTGTCCGCAAAACTTGTTGGCTTGAAGCATAGACATTAAACCCGTCTTGATCTCGAAGTTCTCCGCAAGGATGGCGGGAATCACAATGGCTTCTCCAAAACCCTCGGTGGGTGCTTGAAGCAACTCCATCATAGTACGATTAGCCATGATAGCTTCTTGTTCTACAATAGGTTCCTCACTTGGAGTCTCTTCACTAGAAAGATTAGGAGTAGGTGTTGCCTCCTTTTTGTTTTTTCGTTTACGTGCTCGTCTTGCTTGATTACGAGTAAGCATAAACGTCACGTACAACGTAGGGATGAGAAAAGAAGTTTTTTTTGGTGTTTTTAACTTTTTCAATTTTTTTTGGATTTTTGATTGTTTTTACTTTTTTTGGATTTTGGAATTGTATTAAGTAGACAAAAATCTACAAATATCCTCCTTAATCAAATCTCTTGATTAAAGAAGCCTCAAGGAATGAAAACGATCACGTGAAGTGAACGCCTTCGATGACTTTAGAACGTTGGTGGAACACCAAAACGTTCAAGAGGGTTTAATCAATGAAACCAAGAATATATATATGATACTTAATAATACTTTGGGCGGCAAAACCCTCGATTAGCTCTCAAAATCAAATACTCACAAGCAAGCGGGGAAAGGAGGCGGCGCGAAGCACTTAAGAGCCTTTTTCCTTAGGATATATTTTATAATATCCGCCTTATACCCACCTTATAGTTTTTATTTTTCAAAATCGAGCTTCTCGAAAGTATTTATCTATTTTTGCCTTTTTTCTTTGGTTTGAGATTCGAATACAATGATTGGGTAATGACCTCCCAAGTCAAGGTTGTGATTTCTCACGTATTTGGAGTACTTGTGAATTTATTGTTCTACGTATACAATATAGTAATAGTATTCACAAAAAACGAAAAACGATAATACGTATTAGTAGAGTGCTACTAATACAAATACTTATTATGGCTATATAAAAACAACAATTGTTCAAGTCAAAACACAACACGCCTCCCCGGCAGCGGCGCCAAAAATGATGGTTGAGTTTTTTGTATACCCTTTAGGAAAAGAGTACCAAAGTAGGGTAAGCACGACGATTTAGGAAAACCGTGTGTAAATGACCCTAAAGTGAGTTCGTTCTCAAGGAGGCTAGTGCATTGTGTAATGAAATGATTATCTTTTGTGATTATGTGATTATGAGAAAGAAAATAGAAATGAGATAAGAAGAGAATGACAGTTATGAAGACGGGTTAAACTACGACGATTTGACGTAAAACGCGAACGTAAATACGAAAAACGCGACAAAATTAAAAATTAAACTAAAAAAATGATTAAAAGATTAAACTAAGTCTAAAATAATATAAATAAGAATAAAAATTCAACAAAAATATTTTAAAACCTTTTATTAATTAAATATTCAATTTTTAATGCTAATTAAAGCCCTAAAATTAAATATAATTAACAAATGTCCAAAATATTATTTTATTGAACTAATAAGTTACTTATATTATTTAAAGATTAAAAAGTATTTTTCCTAAATTTTTAAAACTATTTTTCTATTTTTAAATCACTAAAAACTATTTTTAAACCAAAATAATCATAAAAATAAAAAAATAATGCCAAAAATAGATTGACAATTTTAAAAAATCCTAAATTATATTAATGAACAGTAGAAAATTGAAAAAGTTTGAAAAAGGTAAAATTTTGCACTAAAAGACAAAACTGATTATAATTAAACCTTAATTAAACTTAATTAAAATCTAAAAATTACTTAAAACAGTGAACAGTAAAATCTTTTTAAACTAACAATCTTAAAATGTTTTTCTTAATCTATGAAAAATTTTAAAACTGAAAAATATTACTTTTTACCACTAAAAGACAAAAACAGAAAGTTAAAAAGTTAATTAAAATAGCTATTTAATGTAAAAAATACCAAATGAACAGTGACACTAAAATTAAATAGACAGAAAAATCAAGAATTAAATAAGAAAAATTATGAAACTAATTTCAAACCCTAATTCCTATTTTGACCCACAAAAGACAAAAAAAAAAATGAAAACTGATAGTGACATGTGGTTGTTGTTTTGGCTGGTAGCCAAGCAGGGGGAACTTTAACACTGGCAGTGGGAAATTGGTTCCCACTGCTAGTTATAAAAAAACGTGTCTGTTGACCTTTGAGCTTAGGAAAGCTTTTTGAGAGCTTATTCTTGGAAAACAAGGCACCCTACACTCAGTGGAGTGTAGGGAGTATATATAAACAAGAAATACACAGATCAAATACATAATCACACCAAAAATCCCCCAAAATCAGTTACTGTCAACAGAAAGTATGGCAGATGGGCTTTTGCTGATGTGTTTGGTATTTGGGTGAGTTTTGGCTCACCAATTCATATTCAAATCCTGCTCAAATCCCCACAAACCAATTTCAAGCCCTAGACATCACTTATCCCTAGCAGATTACACAATATCATGGCATAATTTACACTAACAAGGCAGAAAGATAGAATCTGATTTTTAAGCTATATCTACCCAAGATTTATCAAGCAAACTTGTTTTAAATCTTATCAAAACCAAAACCTATGACTGATAACACCCCTAGCTAAGAAGTAAAGTGTGTGAAGTTAGATTTTAGGCCAAAAACTTAAAAATATTTTAACTTAAACTCTTATCCCAAACACCCCTTTAATTTTCAGAAAATAGATTTTACAAACTAAATGCTTACCAATCTAAGCTCAACTGCTTTTTACTACTTCTATCATGCATATAAACATCAAATAAGCATAAACCAACAAATAACTAACACTCAAACAGTTGAAACACAAATCACCATAAAATCCACATAAAACTCAAAATATATGACCTAATAGGGTTCAAGCCTATAACCTGGGCTGATTCCTTCCAAAGGGCTTGTTCAGGAGCTTATGAGATGCTTATAGAGTGTAGAGAGTCCCTGTTGGGGTTCAACAACTGAACCAGGGATGACATGTCTTCTAAAAAAAATGAAAATAAATGGAATGAGGTCTTCTTGCTTCTTTTAGAACCCTGCACAACACCACCAAACCAGGGAACAAACCAAGCTCATATAAGTGCCAATAAGCTGTTGTCAGGCAGCTTATTGGAGAGCTTATATGAGCAGTAAACTGCTAAGATGGATACAACTGCCTTTGAGAACCTAAAACCTTTGAAAACCAATCTTTTTGAAATCTTTCTTTGACACAAAACTTCCTTAAACTTAGAAACCAACTAATTTCAATTAACAACACAAGATAATATGATTCAACACCCCGTAAACAGTAACCTTGCAAACAAAAGACTTTTACCAACTTTTTCACAATCTTGAAAAAAGGAATTATAAAATCTGCTTAGATTACTCAACACAAATCAATAGTGATAATGGAACTCAGATTCTGCCAATAACAACACCAACTTTTAAACATAAAAAGGAATTATTTTTAAAATAAAATACCAACTTTTATAGATTAAAAAGGGATTACAATATTTTTTAGCAAAAATCTGGAACAAAGAAAATACTAGCTACATGCAGCTGAGTATTTATACTACTACAAAGAAAATACTAGAAGCTAAAACCCTAACAGGCAATCTTCCATAAATGCCCTTGGAATCTTTGATTGAAAATCGTCCATGTGATTGATGAAGAGATGCCAACTGTTGTTTGGTGATCTTGGCCGTTTATTTGAGCTTAGGGACCAAGGACTATCATCTTGGCCGTATATCCTGTCTCCTTTTTGATGTTGAAGGAAAGAGACGTGAGCAGGGGAGTGGGGTATGGGCACATGGGATGGTTGGGGTCACATTTTTGGTGTGGGATGGGATGTCAACATAGGGAATTAGGGTTCTGTAAAGTTATAACAAAAACCCCTTTGTTTTGCTCCTTAATCAGATTAGGGTTTATGTTGGGTGATTAGGGGATAATTAGAGAGGGAGGGTGAATAGTAAATGTTTCCCACTAAATAAACTGATTTTATAATCAGTTTAAAATTTTTATTAGTATATAGTTTAGGGAGTTAGTGGGAGTCAGACGTGGAGGGTGGATGGCTGGTGATTGGGTGAATGATGTGAGTGGGTGACGTGGCGTGGTATAAGTGGTGGAAGGTAGTTTCTTTGTCTGCCAATAATAGTCCCTCTATTCCCAAACTTGTTTCATATAAAGATTCCAGCCAAAACTCCTTTTATCCTTTGATAATATGTTTAACCTAATTACATATTTAGTCTTTTTACTTGATAAATAATGGGAAAAGGGTTAAATATGTAATAAAGGCATTCTTCAAGGGCATAAATGATAAATTCTTGAAACTTTAAGGACCCACTTGTAATATTTGAGATTTACAAGGGCCTAAAGTGACAAGTCTTCAATAGTTGAGGGACCAATCTTGCCAATAAATCTTCAGAACTTCAAGGGCATTTTTGTAAATTCTTGATTCGGGTCCAGTTCATTGTGCGGCTTCATTTCCCGTGTTCGTTTTTGATTGATTCTTGTGATCTTTTTGTCATTCCCTCAATATTCGTACCTAAAATACACAAGCAACAAACACGATCATATATTTGGCATTTTTAATGATATTTAATGCATTTTAAGCCCAATTTGGACGATGAGACTATGTATAAAAGCAGTCTCATGACTCCGCTAGGTGTAATATGTACTGTTGAGTGTTGTGATTCCAAAGATTCTTCTCCTGAAGCTTATTATTAGTTGTAGCATTATTCTCTTGATCTTGAAGCCTCTGAAGCTCTTAGGGGTGGCAACCATAGGAGAAATAGTATGCATACTTGGTACATAAATGTGAACATCATCATCCTGAGAATCTGATGAAGAAGGTCCTGCTTGAGTACCTAACTTTGTTGTACTAATCTCCTCACCTGCATTGTTAGTTTGATAATCCTTTTGCACAGAATAGTAATCCATGGAGTTAGTTAGATAATCCAAATCAAGCATCCAAGCATAACCTATTCCTGGGACATTGGGCTTATTTTCTAAGAAATTAACATGGGCATTTTCTTCAACCTTTCTAGATGCCAAGTTATAAACCCTATACGCTTTACTTTGCAATGAATATCCTACAAGATATCCTGGATCATATTTTCTAGCAAACTTCCCCAAATGATCAAGAGTATTTATAATAGACACATGACATCCAAAAGGTCTTAAATGAATTATGGTTGGCTTAATACCAATCAAAAGTTCATTAGGTGTCTTGTTTTGAGGCTTGGTCACTAAGACTCTATTTAACACATAACATGCAGTATTGGTTGCTTATCCCCAAAAAGTATTTGGCAAAAGAGAATCAGATAGCATAGTCCTAGCAACCTCTATTAGTGTCCTATTTTTCCTTTCAGCTATTCCATTTTGATGTGGAGTCATAGGATTTCTAAATTGTCTCTTGATACCTTTAGACCTACAGACTTCATCAAATTCAACATTCTTGAATTCTGTCCCATTATCTGTCCTAATGATTAAGACTTGTTTAGTGAACTGCTTTTCAACTAAAGTAATAAAATCCTTAAGTAATTCATTGGTTTCACTCTTAAGAGCTAAAAAGAAAACCCAACTGAATCTATTGTAATCATTAGTTATAACTATTCAAAAGGTCTTATGACTAATACTCCTAACAGAAACTAGACCAAACAAATCCATATGCAAAAGTTGCAAAGGCTTAGTCACAGAATTGATAGTCTTGGTCTTACAAGAGGCTTTATGCTGTTTAACTTTTTGACAAGCAGTACATGTGAAATCATTTTGAAAAGATTTGTTAGGTAACCCTCTAACCAAATTTTTATTTACCAATCTATTAAGATTCTTGAAATTCACATGACCTAACCTCCTATGCCATAAATTATACTCATCATTAGAAGCCTTAGCCAGCAAACATGTAATACCACATGTTGAAGTAATGGTATGAAGATTAAAGGTGTACATATTTTCTTTCCTGGGTACCTTAAGCAGTACTTGAGATTCCTTTGGCATCTCAAAGTCTTTGGAGAGTACCAAGCAGTATGTATCTGTAAAGAGCACCTTATTCTTTTTATCACACATTTATGATACAGAAAAAAGATGGAATTCATTCAATTTCTTTTACAAAGAACACATCTTCAAATTCCAACTTCCCTATATTGATTTTTCCTTTTCTAGTAATTCTACCTTTGCTACCACCAAAGGCTACTGGTCCACCTCTAAATTCCTCAAATTCAGCAAGGAAATCTTTGTTCCATGTAATGTGCCTTGAGCATCCACTATATATAATACCTTTATCTTTTAATTCATCAATTAGATTCCCCTGCACATACACAAAACTCATTAGTTTTTAATAGGGACCCAAGCCACATTTGGCTCGGATCTTGTGGGACCTACATACTTTAGAGTTTTATCAGTAGTATTTCTAGTAATGCTACTCTTACTCTTATATTTCATGGTTTCAGTTATGTAGTCAAAGATATAGGGTGACTTTATGTATTTAGGCTTCTTCTACTTAAGTACTGCTTTAGTAGTACTTGCTTGAACACATGGTTTTTCTCTTTTAGGGACCCACATTTGCACTGGTTTGTTATTAGACTTACTTCTAGGTTTTCTAGCTTTCTCAACTACACTCTTAGAAGTTTTGTGGGACATTGGTTTACCAGACTTTTGACTAGCGGTACTTGAATTTGGTCTGGCAGTACTTGCAGTTCTAGACTTCTCAGTACTTGGTTTACCAGACTTCAAAGGTATTAGACCTTGTTTCATAAGTACTGCTCTTGGTACAAATTCCTTGGTAGGAAGTGGGTGTTTAACCTTATTAACCTTATGAGGTTTATCTACCCTTTTAGCATGATCAAACTTAGGTTTGTCATCTTTAGATCCCATCTGCCTATTTACCTGTGCATTTTTCACATTACCTTTCTTTGTGACCTTTTGTGCAACCTTCTGTTTTACAATTTTATCTTCATGTAAAGTACAATCTTTGATAAAATGATTTAGACTACCACAAACATAACATCCTTTTCTTCTTAAAGAAGACCCAAAAGGTTGTTCTGAGTTAGTTTTCTTAAAGCCTAACCCACCCCTCTTGGTATTACTATTATGTTTTATATTATTATCCATTGCCTTACTAGAAGTTTTTACCTGCTTGGGAGCAGAACTAGCTGTAGACACATGTCCTTCAGGCACAAAATTGCTCATCAAAGGTGGATAAATAATATTTTGGGTCACAACAGGTTTATCTTGGGTCAAGGTACTAGAGTTTTAATCATTTGACTTAATATCAATAACAGTTGTTGACTCGTCTGACTCTATACGTACATCATTATTGGGAGGCATGAAAATTACTGATAATGGTAGAGGAACTGCCTTCATTCCTTCAGCATATCTATCATTTTCAAGAGTATCATCTGACTGATTAGAACTATCAAAAATCCCCTTTGATAAGTCCTTGTTAGTTAAAGTTATCCCAGGTTGGTTGGCCTGTTTTATCATAATACCCCATTTGTGAATTAACTAGTTTACCCAATCCTTTAGAGGATTTTTGCCATTGATTAATCACTTCCCTTTCATTAAAAAGACTGGCCTTTAAAACTTCATTTTCTGCTGTTAGTTTGACAAGTTGTTTTTCAAAAGCTTTAATTTCCACATCTTTTTCTCTCATTTGAAGAGTTAAAATTCTAATTTTCTATTCATAGTTTTGTTGACCCTTTTTATACAAAACTATATTTGCTTCCAACTTAGAAACACCTTGTTTAAAAGCATTTTCTGCTACAATACAAGTGTTAACGTTTTGATACTATTCATCAAGTTCTACATTTAGACTATTAAATTTAAGAACACAGTCTTTAGAACAAGAGTGTACCTCAGTATCTTCATGAGAGAGAGCCATCAAACCAATCTCTTCTTCTTCCTCATCTTCAGCCTAATTAACCACTCCATCTACAGTTACCAATGCTTTGGTTCCTTTAGGACTTCTGCTATCTCCTTTTGGAAGGCTTTCAGAGATTCTTGGACTGGTTCTATAGCTATTCTTGGACTTTTGATTGCTTCTATCAGGCTTATCTCTATTTCACTCCCTTGCAAAATGTCCATTCCTTCCATAGTTATAGCATTCAACTTTAGACTTGTCATGTCCTAGTGGTTCATTAGGATCGACAGTCATCTTCCTTCCAGTCTTCTTGAAGAACCTATTAGATATTATTGAGATCATGGCAGCTTGCCATTTGAGATCCATCTCTTCAACATCAGCATCATCATTTGGAACAAGTCATTGACGGTTAACCTTGTTCTGTTGTCTTTTCCAGCAAAGAATGAGAAGGCATCATTGTCACTAAACAATGGTGAGGATCTTCCTTGTAAATTTTGAGATGTAATTCGACTGCCTTCAATACCTTGAGAGTAAGTATTGCTTGTTAATCCACTAGCGGCATTTTGGAAAGAAACCGCTACTTGATACACTAGCGGTATTTTGGAAGTAAATAATGTTGCTTGATCCACCAGCGGTATTTTCAGAGTAAAGACTGTTGTTTCCTTTTGACACAAAAGCCAAGTTAGACTTTGTTGTTGGTGGTGCTTTGGTCAATTCACTACCTTTTACATCCATCTCATACACTCTAAGATTGTTATTGAGATGATCAAATGGAATTGTATCCAAATCATCCCTTGTGATGAAGTGCATGGCCCTTGCTTTCCATTCTTATGGAACACTTCTTAAGAATTTTAGATTTGCTTCTTCATTAGGAATTATTAGTCCATGAACTGCTAGTTGAATTAGCAATTTGTTGAACCTTCCATAACCACTATGGATTCCTTCTGTACTGGAAATTGAGAAGCTATCAAATTCTTGCTTTCAAAACAATCTTCTTTATCTTCTTAAACTTATCATTACCTCTAAATCTAAGCTTGATGGCATCCCACATAGCCTTTGCATCCTTGAAGCGATGAAAGTTATGTAAGATATCTTCTGAAAGTGCCATAGCCAAAGCAGTTCTGGCCTTTCTTTCTCTGATCTAAACTTGTACCTCTTCAGCAGTAACAGTAGGTAAAGCATAACATGTACCATCAGGCAACCAATACAGCTTTTTAGGAGTATTCCCATTCTTGATAACCTGCCACAAAGTATAATCTGTGTGGTTCAAGTAATGTTCCATCTACATTGCCCATGTCTCATAGTTATCACTTTTGAGAACAGAAAGTTTAACAACAGAGAGAGTATGGGAAGAAGGTGTAGTTGTATGAGTAACTACATCATTTGTAGCTTGTTCTCCTTATGTAGGTGGAGGTGCAGGATGCACAATTTGAGGTTGTCCTTGAGGTATAGGATCAGGATCTGGAATGTCTCCCAAGTGAGGATTATCACCGGATTGAGACATTGAGTTTGTGTGAGTGAGGATTTAGGGTTATGTTCTTCTTATTCAGAGTTTCTCAACAAGCTCTGATACCACTTTTTGATCCCTTTGAATGGATCTATATTCTATTAAGAATTAGTATAGTAGTTTGTGATCAAACTAAAACACTTTCAGAACTCTTACTCAACTAAATAAGTTATGTGGAATCTAACTTATAAAGCACAGAAGAACATAATTACTTTTAACTATTTGATTCTCTTATTAATCGACTTGAATGAGGTACATAAATGTCATCGTAACAATGTTCCTTTTATAGAGTAAGGAACCCTAGAATCTATTAGAATATTTTATAAAGATACGTATATCACACACGATATATTAACAATATTCTAAACTATTAAGTATATCACATAAGATATACTCTAACTATAACTATGACATATCATATACAAAGATATATTCGTCCTAATCAATATAGCAGTACTTGTACTTAACACTAACAGTACTTGCTATGTACCGCGTTAACACTAACGGTACTTGCCAACACTAACAGTACTTATGCTTACACTAACAGTACTTGGTACTTTACAAATAATTCCCAACAATGAGGCTAGGATTAGTCAGAATGTGGTCGGGAAGGAGAGTCCATCGGGTTCGTTTTCCTTGGTTTTACAGAAAGTGAAGCCAAACAAAACGGGGGTTCTCAAAGAATTAAGGAACACTGAGGTTGTTGTTGGGGATAGGTTTGCTATTCCTTCGGCGGTTGTTGATGAAATTAGTTCGCGTTTTGAAAATACTTTATACGGGTACTTTATTGGTAAACGGTTGGCATTTCCATTAGTGGAGAATTATGTGAAGAATACATGGGCAAAATATGGTTTTAAACCTGTCATGCTTGATGAGGATTTCTTTCTATTCCATTTTAATACTAAAGAGGGGATAGAAAAGGTTTTGGAAGGAGGGCCTTTGTTGATTCGACTTGTACCCTTAATTCTAAATGTCTGGACGCCTAATACGCTAATGAGGAAAGAAGAAATTAAGAGTCCTGAAGTGGGATATGTTCCTATTGTTGCATATTCTGAAGTGGGATTAAGCTTGATAAGTACGCAGATAGGACGTCCTATCATGATGGATACCTACACAAGTATTATGTGTACTAGATCATGGGGGAGGAATGAGTATGCTAGGGTTTTGGTGGAAGTATCTGCTGAGGAAGAGCTTACGGAGTCTATGGTCATAACGATTCCATGTAAGGAGGTAAATGGACATTCATTAGCTACTGTTGATATTGAATATGAATGGAGACCGCCAAGATATGCTACATGCAAGATTTTTTATCATCACGATGATAAGTGTCCTAAACTTCCTAAACCTATGGTGATGGTTGAGGAAAGTAATGATGGGTTTGTTGAATTTTACAAGGAAGAAGAATAATCAGCGTCAACCTGTGAATCAACCAAGACAAATTGAAGGGGTCAAATTAGCAAAGCCGAAGTTGAATGTACAATTTCGTAGAATGGAGAAAGGGGACTCGTCACAATCTACGGGGACCAGCTATAAGCAACAAAAGACGACCAAAACCATGCCTCAAGCAAAGCGTAAAGGTCAGGTAGGGAAGGACGTGTTGGTGCACAATTCGTTTAGTGCTCTAGCTGGTGATACTTCAGGTGCTGATGGGAATGATGACCAGGAGGATGGTGACATTGGTGAGAAAGGGGAGCCATCGAGTGTTACTTTGAATGAAAGTGACTAGGAGGATATGGAGGAGCTTATTCTTGATGACAGGAATGGTAATCGTTTTACACTTGAGGGGGCAAGCACTCCCGTAAAAGAGGTTACCCATGATTAGTATTGGCTCTTGGAATATAAGGGGTTTGAACTTCTCCCCTAAGCAAAGTGAGGTTCGACAAATTATCTATGATAAAAAAATTGTCTGTTTGTTTTGTTTTAGAATCTCATGTGCGGGATTCTAAGTTGGTTAACTTATGTACTAGTTTCTTTAAACACTAGGATTGGACGTCAAATGGGAAACTTTGTAACAAAGGTACTCGTATCATTGTTGACTGGAATTGTCATGATGTTGATTTATCGATTATTTCTCAAAGTGACCAGGTGATTCATGTTCGGATTTGGCTTAAAGTTGATAAGAAGGAGCTTTTTTGTTCTTTTATTTATGGCCATAATAAGTATACTCTAAGAATAGCTCTTTGGAAAAATTTGAGTGTTCACGCTACTTTCATCAGGTCGCGTCCGTGGTGTCTTGTGGGTGACTTTAATTCTTCGTTGTTCTTGGCTGATAGTACGTCTAGTTCATATACTATTGACATTGCAATGAGGGAATTTAAGGAGTGTGTTATGGAGATTGAATTTGAGGATCTTTCTTGCTCGGGGCTACAATACACATGGATTAGAAACCTACTGGATTTTATGGTTTATTGAATAAAATTGATCGTGCTATGAGTAATATGCTGTTTTCAAGTTATTTTGTTGGTGCTTGTGCTATTTTTCAACCTTATTGTACATTGGATCATGCGCCGGTCGTGATTCGGATTCCTACTGAGGCTAAACAAGCTCCCAATCCTTTCAAATTTTTTAATATCATGACACGTCATGAGAGGTTTAAGCAGGTGGTTTTGGAAAGTTGGGGTGAGGAGGTCTCGGGTTTCTTCATGTTTATACTTGCTAAGAAACTTAAGGCCCTTAAAAAGCCTTTTCGAAAGTTGATGTTCAATTATGGTAATCTTCATGAGAAGGTTATTCGTTTACGAACGGAGTTAGATCGGGTTCAAAAGGATCTTGATGCGGATCCGTTCTCGGACATCCTTCGTGAAGAACAAATTGTGTATATTAAGGCGTGTAATGAGGTGCTTGTTTTGCATGAGAAATTTTTGAAACATAAAGCTAAGGTCTGCTGGCTTAAAGAGGGAGATTCGAATTCATCATATTTTCACAAAGCGGTCAAGGGTAGATTTAGTAGAAGCCGTATCAATGTTGTTACTGATGCTGTTGGGAATTTATTTGAAGGTGACCATGTGGCTGATGCTTTTGTTGATCACTATTCTTTGTTTCTTGGTCAAGAGGGTGGTACTACTGAGGTGGACACATCTAATCTTTTTAAAAGATTTCTTGAAGCAGAGAGGGTTGTGGATATGATTTGTGAGGTTTCTGATCGTGAGGTCAAAGAGGATATGTTTTCGATGGGTAATGATAAGTCACCAGGACCGGATGGATACACGGCTGCTTTCTTTAAAGAAGCCTAGGATATTGTCGGGCCTGATGTGATTCGAGCAGTAAAGAAATTTTTTATCAATGGTAGGCTCCTCAAGGAGATAAACCATACGATTATTTCACTGATTCCCAAGGTCTAGATTCCTACCCGAGTCAATGATTATCGTCCTATATCGTGCTGTAGTGTGTTGTTTATATGTATTAGCAAGATTATTGCTAATCGCATCAAGAGTAGCCTGGGTACTCTTATTAGCTTGAACCAATCGACATTTGTTCCGGGTAGAAGTATTTTTGATAATATTTTACTTACTCAGGAATTGATGCATAATTACCATTTGGACCGTGGTGTGCTGAGATGTGCTTTCAAAATCGACATTCAAAAGGCATGTGTTTTCATGCTAAGATGGTCCACTGGATTATGGAACGTGTGACGTCTACCTCCTTTTCTATTAGTGTCAATGGATCGCTCCATGGTCATTTCAAGAGAAAAAGAAGGCTTCGTCAAGGTGATCCTAAATCACCGTATTTATTCACGATTGTGATGGAGGTGCTTACTTTGATGATCAAACGTAGGGTGAGAGATACTGATGATTTCGCGTTTTATAAGTATTGTTCTTAAATGGATTTGATTAATCTTTTCTTTGCGAACGACCTTTTCATTTTTGCTCATGATGATGTATCGTCTGCTAAGGTTATTATAAATTTTTGGACGAATTTAAGGGGGTCCTGGGGCTCATTTCTAGTCTTCCCAAGAGTACTGCATACTTTTGTAATGTGTTAAACCACATTAATCTTGCTATTCTCCAAATCATTCCTTTTGAAGAAGGTCGTCTTCCAGTGAAATATTTAGGGGTGCCCTTGGTTCTATCCCGTCTATTGTTCCATGATTGTAAAGAATTGATTGAGAAGGTTGAGGCTCGTATCAATGAATGGAAAAACAAATCTCTTTCGGTTATGGGTCGACTTCAATTGATCTAGTCAGTTATCGCTTATATGCATGTTTACTGGGCATCGGTGTTTATTCTGCCCGTTCGTATTCTCCAAGATATTGAGTAGCTCATGTGTGGGTTTCTTTGGTGTCAAGGAAGTCTTCGTCAAGGGAAAGCTAAGGTGGTGTGGGACGTTGTTTGCTTGCCTAAGGAAGAAGGGGGGCTTGGTATTAGGCGCCTGGACGCTTTTAATAGAGCCCTTATGTCAACCCATATTTGGAAGATCTTCTCAAAGCATGATTCTTTATGGGTTAAATGGATTTATTTACTTAAGCTGCAGGATCGTAATTTTTGGGATTTACCGTTTCGTGGCAATTTGTCGTGGGGTTGGAGGAAGATCTTGCAGCTTAGGGAGTATGTGCGTAGATTTTTTTGGAATTCGATTAGTGATGGAGCGGATACTTCTATTTGGCATGATCATTGGTTTTCCATTAGCCCTTTATCGACTTTGGTTTCCTCTAAGGATGTATACAGGAACAGGTTGTCTTAATCCTCTAAGGAGTCGGATATTCTTTCATCAACGGTGGTTAACTGGCCTCCTAATTTAGTGTTGGAATACCCTAATCTTAGCTCGATGGTATCTCCTGCTACGTCTTCTGTGTCTACTCAACCTTTCGCTGTTTCGAGTGTTTGGCATGAGCTCCGTCCTTGTGATTATAAGGTGCCTTGGGTTGATGTGGTGTGGTTTGCCAACTGTATTTCGCGCCATGCTTTTAACCTTTGGCTGATTATTAAGCGAAAACTTAAGACTCGAGATTGTTTAAAGAGCTGGGATGTTTCTGGATCGCTTAGTGGTGTCTGCCCATTATGTGATACGCAGCCTGACTCGCATGATCATTTGTTCTTTGAGTGTAGCTTTTCTATGATGGTGTGGAATGGTTTGCGCTCTATGATCGATGCCTCTTCGCTACCTCCCAGGTTTGATATTATTATGCAATATATTATTCCTATATCTAAGTTGCAGACGTTAAGGGTTGTGATGTTCAAGCTTGTGCTTGTTGCCTCGGCTTTTTTCATTTGGCAAGAGCGGAACACTCGATTATTCACGGTATTAAGAGAACGGCAGCTCAAGTGATTGATTGCATTCGGACGACTATTCAATATAAGTTGCTTTCATGTCGGTTCAAAAGATCTAAGGCTGTGATGGATCTATTGGAGCGTTGGGATATTCCGAAAACTTTATTTTTGTAAAGTCTATGTTGGTTGTGGTGTGTTTATGTACCCTTAAGTTCTTTCTGATAGGTGTTATAGGGTCTTATTAGGTATAGACGGATGGCATGTCATCTGTTCTAGTAGTTGTTCAAGCAATGCTTGAGGTTAATATGGTATTTTAGCCACATTCCATTGTACTTAATGATTTTTTGGTGTAGTATATTTTACCAGGGCATTCAAAAGCCCTTTTACCCAAAAAAAGAACAAGTACATGTAACGTGAGTAATCTTCAATGAAGGTAATGAATGATTTATGACTATCAATTCCCGGAGAAAAATGTCCACATATGTCAGTATGGATTAGTTCTAATAATCCAGAACTTCGTGTGGCACCTTTCTTATTTCCTTTGGTCATTTTTTCCATTATGCATTCTACACATTTTTCAAAATTTAAGAAATCAACATTGGGTTAAACTTCATCTTTCACAAGTCTACTCATCATGTCTTGTGAAATATGGCCTAAACGTTGGTGTCATAACATTGATGAGGTTTCTAAATCTTGTTTTCTCTTATTTTGATTAACATTCTTATTAACATTATATGATAATAAGTCTAAACATAATTTAAAGATGTTTCCCTCAAAACAACCATTTCCAACAACACGAGAATTTAAACTATTATATAGTTTATTGTATCCAAACGTAAATACAAAGTCATCAATAATTAGTTTAGATATAGATATTAGGTTTTGTATCATGCTCGGTACATAAAGAGTTCAATGAAGATTTAAACAAAAGTCACCCTCCAATATTAAGGAAAGGGTCCAACAGCTTCTACATTCAAATCAACTCCATTCTCGACTTTAACCATTCGTTGGTTTCTTTTCATTGTCTGGATTGTACGGAATCCCTATAAAGAATTAGAAATTTGTACCATGGATCCATTGTCAATCCACCATGAACTAATAGGAACATTAATATTAAAATATTCATCGATCATGGAAGAAAATATACCTTTCTTTGCTAACCATTCCTTGAATTTCGTACAATCCTTTTGAGTATGCCCTTTCTTATGGCAAAACTTGCATTTTGGACCGCCTTGGAGTGGCCCAGTACTTGCACCCATTTTCTGGACTTTATTTGGAGTACAATTATCTCCATTTGAACCTTTGCCCTTCCATGAGCCCTTTCTTTTATTAGAGTTTGTGGTAGCAACATGAACGGCATCAGACTTTTCAACTTTGAGGCGTTCTTCCTCTTGCATACACATGGCAATCAGTTCGCTCATTTTCTATTTCTCCTTTTGTGTATTATAATCGATCTTGAAAGGACCAAATTTCTTATGGAGAGATGTCATTAAGAAATGAAATAAGAAACCTTTATTGATTTCCATGTTCATACCTTTCAGTTTATTTACCATATCGCTCATCATATTAATATGCTCATGTACACCATTGACCTCGTCATATTTAGTAGTCTAACATTTTGAGAAGCAATGTACTTGCATGGGCTTTTGATGTCCCTTTATATTATTGTTCATCTACGGATCTTAAGCACTCCTTTACATTCTCAGAGTCAAGAATGTCTCCTCGAATGGCAACGGATATGGAATTCTTGATTATCATGAGAGACATATGGTTAGATTGCTCCCACTGTTCATAAGCACGTTTTTGATCTGCTGTACTTTTAGCAGTTAGTGCAGCCAGAGTATCGATACGAAGCAGATACCATTATATTTAGGCATGTGACGATATATATAATACGAAAAAGTAGGACATGAGAACTTTAGTTATTATGACTATAACTTAATAAATAGTTAATGTAGGGAAAGGCTTAATATACAAAGATGTTACTAAACGTTCCAAAATGTTTGTCCTAAAGTAACGAACGTTCAATTTGTGTTTCTAAGTCACTCATCTAAACCGGGTGGATAATTTGGGTATTATACCTCATGTAATGTTCCATATTTGTTATTGTGGAGAAGGGTGACCAGTTGATTACCCACAGCCATTGCCACATGGGATGCCATGTTGGCATTTTATCAACATAATGAGACACGTATGATTTCCACTCCAGCTTTGATATAAATACGGGTCCCCTAAATGTGCATCTCTTCATTTGTCTAGGGTTTTATCTTTTAACCACCATCCTCCATTTTTTATAAAAACCTTCGATCCATTTCACAATCAATGAACAACATGAACATCATATGTGGTTGTGGTGATCCAGCCATATTGCAAACATCTTGGACCCAAAATAATCCTGCTAGAAGGTTTTTTGGATGTCCTGATTACACTGATCCAACAAGAAACTGCAACTTCTTTAGGTAGATTGATAGACCATTACCAAATCGTTGGTATCAAGCACGGATGTTCCAGAATCATGTGAACTTGGTCAATGCACAAGCACAGATTGCACAACTCCAAAATCAGCAATCTCGCACTACATTCTACAACAGGATAATGATTATTGTTCTTGTTTCCATGGTTGTTGTTAGGTTTCTTTAGGTTGGGTTAGGTACCTAAGTTTAATGGAGCTTTTGGGTAGGAATGTTTATGTTATGATGTTATGTTATCTTGTTTATCAAGTGTTATCAGTTCTTGTATTGATTAGTTTGTGGACTTTATGTAGTGTTGGTATCCTTTTGTAATCTCTTACCATGTTTATTGAAAGTGTTTTTATCCTAAACCAGTATTGTTTCCTCTATGTTATTAGCTTATTTCACAAAGGAGATAGCTTATTTCACAAAAGAGATGGATAAATTGAAAAAAACTTAATAAACAAGGCAACATATAATCATAACATAAAAGAGATCACTTGATCTCATTAGCATAATAAATTTATCAATTTGTCCAGAATTCCACAATGTACAAAATTTCCTTACATTGGCATATCAGTTTAACCTAAATGGTTAACATACAGTTTTACAATAGATTAGATTTGGCATATTTACAAAAGTTGCCTAACATATGGCATGCCAAATTTCCAGTCATAATCTATCTAATCTACTAGAATTGCATCTTTAGGGTCTAACCCTGGTCCAGGTGAAAGAGGTTTCTTTGACTTTTGTAGATTGATCCTTTCAGAAACTCTCCTATAAACCACTAGTTCTTCATCATCCATATTATCTTCTTCAGAGGGATGTCTTCGGTGAGACTGTGTTACTGGTATTTTAGTTGGTGCTTCCACATGAGAATCCATCTCAGCCTGGATAATGCAATCTTCAGTTGTAATTCCTGGTGGCCATGCATGCCTTGGTAGACCTCATGTAATTCTGCATCTAACAAAAAAACATGAGCTAATGTGTGACACCCTAGGCAAATCCTACATCGGCTGTGGCCAGGAGAGATCCATGGTTCATAAGATAACAGTCGCCTTCTCATGACACAACGCGTTTTGTGGTCTACTGCACGTGGGGTTCTTAGGAACTGGCAGTTAAGCGTGCTCATGTCAGAGTAGTACTAGGTTGGGTGACCAGCCGGGAAGTACTTACAAGAGGGCCACAAAGCAAAGCCGTGAGCCTACAGGCAAAGCGGACAATATTGTGGTATGATTAGGCGGGATGTTACAAGTGGTATCAGAGCCACTCCTGAGCCATTCGGGATGGTGGGGCAAACCTCATCGAGGACGATGAGTCCCGAAGGGGGGTGATTGTGACACCCTAGGCAAATCCCACATCGGCTGTGGCCAGGAGAGATCCATGGTTCATAAGATAACAGTCGCCTTCTCATGACACAACGCGTTTTGTGGTCTACTGCACGTGGGGTTCTTAGGAACTGGCAGTTAAGCGTGCTCATGTCAGAGTAGTACTAGGTTGGGTGACCAGCCGGGAAGTACTTACAAGAGGGCCACAAAGCAAAGCTGTGAGCCTACAGGCAAAGCGGACAATATTATGGTATGATTAGGCGGGATGTTACATAATGACTAGTGATATTAACATAAGGAAGAAGAAAATGGTTGAGAAACTAACCCCTAACATTGTCTCTCCATCCAGAGGATCCCAAGACACTCCAAATCCTATTGGCCTAATACCATCTGGATACATCCTTGATTTTGATCCATCACTTCTACCTCTCTGTCTAACAAACTTCCCATTTATGGTCTCTGGCCTAGGCTTGTCCATGCTACCACTAGCTGATCCACCACCCCTTGTTAAACCACCACCCCTTGTTACTGATAGACTTTCTTCTAGCATCAACTATAAGAGCATTGAAGCATTCAAAAATGCCATTCTCTACAGCATCACAAGCTTTATCAGTTGTGAAAAAAGCCTTGCTCCATGTTTCTGGATTCCATCAGATGTTTGTGGGCTTCCTTGCTGATGCTTTGTATCTCTTTCATCACCTTTTCAGACCATGTTGGGTATGTTGCCTTAGCTGCTTTCTAGAATAAATTTCTGTATTGAACTCCAGTGTATTTCTTCCTGAAGTTAGCATATATGTGCCTAGCACATTGTCTATGCTCAGCCAGAGGCATAACTTCCTTAGCAGCTTCAATAATACCCTGCAATAATACAAGTTAGAATGGTCACTTTAAGTATAGATGTGCCTAGCAAAATGTATATAAATAGTGTTAAAGTTTTGTTATTTATCTTGTGTTGATCAGAAATTATTGTTAGTCCTTCACCAGAAAGAATTCTCAAATCATTCATTAGTAATTGCATGAACCACACCCAGTTTTCTTTGTTCTCCACATTAACAACAGCCCATGCCACAGGGTATATCTGGTTATTCCCATCCCTTCCAACAGCAAATAAAAGCTCTCCTTTGCAAAGTGTTTTCAAAAAACAACCATCAATACCTATCACCCTTCTACAACCTTCTAACCAACCATCCTTTAAGCCTTTAAAACACACATAAAACCTACTAAAATAATTTTTTCCATCAGGCATTGTATCAACACTCATTTTACAAGTGGAACTAGGGTTTGAGTTAAGTATCTCAGATACATATGACCAAAGTTGTCCATAACAATCTTCCAAACATGACTCATATTGATGTAATGCTTTCTGCTTTCCCCTTCTAGTTTGACTAATTGTAACCTTACATTTATACTTTTTCAAAATTAGGTCAATTATTTCCTTAACTTTGATAGCTGGATTCATCATTATGTTTTTAGCATAGTTTCTTGTAATCCAGTTACTAGTGATTAAAGTACCATATTGAAAAGTCCTAGAACATTTATGCTCATCATTCAACTTCTTTATTTGAAAACTCTTTTCTTTCTGCATCCAGGAAGCCCACAACCTAAATGGACTACTCTTATCCATAGCATCTCTAGAACATTTACACATAATTCTGTTAGGATTATTGACTTCAAAGTATAGCTTGTATCCATTAGCCAAAGCATAAAATACCAATGCCCTTTTTAGTTCCTCAGGTGATTCATACTTTTCACCTAAAACATGTCTCGTTAACTTCCATTTGATAGTAGGGTCATGGATAGGCCAATGATTACCTTCTCTATCAGCTTCTTTATCTGTAACATCTTTTTCAATAAACTCATCCCTAGGTAAACCATTGTATATCATACTAAGAAAATTAGCATCAAACATATTCTTCCTAGGTGCAGGGTCTGGTACCCTAGTCCTAGTATCATACACTTCATCTTCGCCATCTGATAAGTGATCCACACTAGCTGTTTCACTCTCCTCACTCTCACTGTCATACTCAAAGTTGTTAAAATCTATGTCACTATCACTATCCTGATTTTCTTCTACATCTTGGGCTCTACTAGAAGTAGCATCAAAGAAGTCAAACACAGTGTGGGAAACATAGATCTCTAGGACATGGTTATTTTCAGCACCTAATTCCAAAGCCTTAGCTAAGTCATCATCATTTTTCAATGGCCACAAACCTAACTCTAATTCGAAACCAGGAGTAAGATAAAAAAACTGCTTGATATCACTAGAGCATTCTCTATGTAACAATCTGACTAACCCATTAAAATTCATGCCTTCCATATCCACCTCTGGAAGCTCACAAACCATATCCTATTCGTAATTAAAGGATCCCTTACAAAGACTCCTCCACGATGAAACTTTATGAGATACGTCAGAGTCGATGAAGGAAATTCCATCTGGGTGCAATAGAAAACAATAGAAACTGTTAATTTAAAAAAACCCCAAATTAAATTTATAAACCCTAATTTATAAAAATTAGAGTTTTACATAAAATAACAAAAAACTTAATTTAAAAAAAACCCAAATTTATAATAGAAACTGTTAATTTAAAAAAAAAACCCAAATTAAATTTATAAATCCTAATTTAAAAAAATTAGGGTTTTACATAAAATAACGAAACACTTAATTTGAAAAAAACCCAAATTATTTTTAAAACCCCTAATTTTAAAAAACCCCCAAATTAAATTTATAAACCCTAATTTATAAAAATTAGGGTTTTACATAAAATAACGAAACTGAGTGCAAATAAAACTATGGAAACACTTAATTTAAAAAAAACCCAAATTATTTTTATAAACCCTAATTTTTATAATCTTTAGTTAACTGGGCAAAACAACAAAAACATTAAAATAGGGACCAAATTATACTTTTCTCTGCAGATGGCGACACAAGATTCAAAGGAATCGGATTATTTTTTAGACAACCACCATGTTGGGATCGATGTGTGTGTGTTTGAGTGTATTTTGTAAAATATTAAAAATGAAAAGAATTGGGATCAGTTAACTGTTTTTGTCTTCTTTTTTATATAAAAAATATAATGTTGATGGTGGCAAAGGGTGATAATGAAGTCAGTAACCCAAACAACCGGTCACCCAAACTTCAGTAACTTAGAAAAACGTTTGTTACTTTAAGACAAATTTTTTGAAACGTTTAATAACATCTTTCTATATTAACCCGTAGGGAAACAACTTGTATTGCAACTTCAAACTTTTATTTGTAATTCCACCTTCTACAACTTTAGTTATTATGACTGTCATTGTGAATGCATCTTTCTATGTTAATCCATCATCACATCATACGAAATCTAGTAATCGATCTTCGAGGCAGGTCCAAGGATGTACATGGAATTATCAAGACAAAGATTGCTTTGCATCTGTGTTCGCAAGTTAAAAGTCTTAGAAAAGTACATGCTTCAAGAGTTGGTGGCACACATTGGAGCATGAAACCGATGATGATGATCAACCACAAGAACACGAAAACAAACATGTTCGTCCTAATTTGGGCACGATGATGAAGGATGGTTTTTTCTATAGACAAAATATTTATAATAGATCATATGAACATGGGCCGGATCGAAAGGCTTCTCTAGAAACACTTTTAAATCATTTGCAGGTATATATAGTAACTTCGTAATTTATTTGATTTTTCTAGCAAATGTACTGCATATTAATCTGTCTAGAATTGGAACATGCATGCTTTTACTTCACAATTCTAATCTGAATTCATAGGGAACATCTATTAACCACTTTAAAACGATTGGGATCTTCCATGATGGATATCGTTTAATACCAGAGATGTACAAAAAGAACGTAATATGGGTTGTGGCGAAGATGCAAGTGGAAGTCGACCGCTATCCAGAATGGTACATGATATTTCTCTCTATGGTCAGCTAAAAGCTTAACTACACGTCTCAACCACGAATAACTTGGCATGCTAATTTTAGTAGTTATGTACGTGTTAGTGTATCTTTATTGGCTTGCTAAAAACTAAATCTACTATAGGGGTGATGTTGTTCAAATCGATACATGGAAATCTGCTTATATAATGAAAGATTGGCCTGTATTGCAACTCGGTGGTTTCTGATTCTACAACACGCGATATACTATTAAGAGCCTCGTGGTAAAAACATGTCACTTGAGGAATATAGAAAACTTGGATTGTACGATAGTGTGGTATTGATGGTAGTATATCTCTTGTGTTATCTTGCAGTGCATTGGTGATGATAAATAAAGAGACAAGAAGGATAACCAAAATTCCAAATCAAGTCCGAGCTGAATTAGATCAACACCTTGCGAATACACCGCCAGTAGTCAAACACGATGGTATAACTTTATCAAAACCAGATGCGAACATTACTCACCAATCACCATGTTACCAATGGTTTAACGGTAATTATTTGCTTGTAGAATGTTGCCTGTAATATTTTTCTTTATTTCTTACATGTACAACCTTCTTTGTTTCTTGACTGCACAAAATCGCAGCCAAGCTGGAGCGACTTAGATGTTAACCATCATGTTAACAATGTGAAATATAGTGGGTGGATCCTTGAGGTAATTGAAATCTTGCATTCTTATATGATATGCTGTATACCCATTGCATGGTCTATATTAAGACATGTTATTGTTATTGCAGAGTGTTCCAAAGACAATCATCAAAGATTACGAGCTTGCTAGCATGACATTACAGTATTCTAAAGAGTGTTGGATGGATAGTGTGTTGCAGTCCCACACTTTCGTAAAGGACACCGAGAAGGGCAAAACAGCTAATTGCAGCCAGCTCGACTGTGATTATCTACTACAGTTTGAGAACGGAGGTGCCGATGGTTTGATCATGAAAGGTAGGACTACGTGGCGGTCGAAATATGGAGAAATCTCAGGAGAGAAATGAGTTATTACAGAATGATAGCCATTATTACAAAATATGCGTGATGAGACTAAGAGCAGAGGGAATCCACTCCCTTGGCGAGGCATCAAGGCCACCGCGTGGTGCTGCGTCGTCGGGCTGGCGCCATGGCCACCAGTTCTCGCGGTGGGATTTGTTTAATTTTTTTATTTTTTTTTTTATTTTTTTTTAATCTAACGGCTATATTACCATTGGGGGTAGATTTTAAAAAAAAAACCCCACAATTGTCCGTGCTTGCTTCCGAGAGCGAGGATCGAAGACGGTTGATCCAAGCTCAAAAGATTGCGGAATACTTAAAGGTGCTACAAATTGACACAAGTGGGATGCATCCGGTCACGCCGCAATCGTCGAGTCCCAAAAGGCACGAATCCGGGCAACGTATAAACCACGTGACTAGTCGACGCTCGAATAATAATGTTTTTTTTAGTTTTATTTCTTTTAGTTTCATGTTTTTAAAATTTTATGTTTTTTATGTTTTTTTATGTAATGTTTTGTTAATTTGAATGAATTTTATTTTAATTTTAAAATGTTTATTATTATTTACTTAAAAAAAAAATCCCACGGCACCAGTTTTCTCACGGTTCAGAGATACCAAAACTGATGCCGTAGGAAAAACTGGTGACAGCACTTTTTGAGACATGGCACAGCCATGGCTCACGAATTCGCTCAACACCAGAAAGAGAGACGTTTACTTCTTTTTAATGTTGAGATTGATTTAAGTAATAAATGCGTACTTTTTTTTAAATTTGAGACCGGCTTGGGCCACTTTTCCAGCAAATCCATCTTAAAATATCTATTATGTTATAAAAAAAAACTTAAAATATCTATTAGAATCGCTACTAAATCTATTATGAGAGGCAAGAGGTGACTGGAATTGAATTGCGAAAGAAAAAGTTTGTATGTATCATTTTTGCAGGTAAGACAAGTTTCTAGGTTAGCGTGAAACAAAATGTTTAGGTATTAGATGATTAGTAGTTTTTTTAAGCATTTTATTCGTACAATGCGACGACAAATATTCAGTGTGACTATTTTTTAAAGATCAATTCATATATAAAAATGTATCATGTTTGAATTAAAATAAAACAAATCAACTAAACATAAAACAAATAAAAAATTTATAAAATTATAAAAAATATCAAAATATATCAAATTAAAAAGTATAAAATTTTGAAGCACCGAAATTAGCTAATAGAAAAAAAATATTAAAGATATTTGAATTAAAAAAAACAAAAATGACTTTTTAAAAAGTTGTTATAAAAAAAATCTACCACGTACAAAAAAGATAGAAGGTCATGTTTACACCTCGTTATTCTAATTAAAAATGTTAGCTGATATAAGAAAATTAAAATATATTTCAATTTAAAAAGTAGAGATGATTTATAATAGGTCATTATAAAAAAGTTACGAAAAAGATAGATAGGCACTATTACAACTCTTTGTTTTAATTAAAAATGATTCGATTGTTGAGATCTGATCTTCTTATCTTAATATTTGGTTTGTAATTAGATTTGTAGTTCTAGTTTTTTATTTGTAGTTAAATTTAAATTTGAGTTAATTTCATATATACTCAACTTAAAACTTAAAACTTAAAATGTCATATTTACCCATCAAAATATCATAATGTTATATATATTCAATTTAATTACTAAATTTGTTATATCTACCCATTTCAATTATAAATCCACCTAATATGAACTATATATCATGAAATTCTCATTATACCCTTAATAATATAAACACACTGCATGTTTACACACACATATAGATATGTGATACGATCATATAAACTATCACGCACGTTTCAATTTAATTTGATCATAAAAATATAGAATTGATATGCATGTCACAAGGCTGGGTTGAAAATTAATTAATGGGACATAATGTCAGATGCATATGTAAATATGAGAAAATGATTTTACTCATATTATTGAGGGTGTTACGAGAATTTTTTGTTGTATTGTTGAATATATAA
The DNA here is from genome assembly GCA_025667525.1 of Glebionis coronaria. NCBI lineage: Eukaryota > Viridiplantae > Streptophyta > Magnoliopsida > Asterales > Asteraceae > Glebionis > Glebionis coronaria. Next base: position 529,298,494 of record CM046882.1, read on the forward strand.
TTGAAACGGATAAGTATGACTATTTTAGTGTTTAAATTAAGTGTACAAGTGAACATGATTTTTAGTTGGTTAAATATGATGTGTAACTTTATTTACAGAACCTATCTTGGTGACAGAACTTACAGAACTCTTGTTTTTGAAGGCAAACATGTATGTTTGAAGGAGTACATGTATGTTTTTAGAGAATATATGTATTCACGAAGCATATTTGAAATTCTTTTTGTCAAAATTAAATAAAATTAAAAAAAAGATATCCAAAAACATACATGTTTGAGGGCGTGCATGCATGTATGTGCACGCATTCAAAAACATACATTTTTGAAAGCGTGCATGCATATATGTGCACCGATATAAAAACATACATGTTCGCTTTCATAAACATACATGTAAGCCTTCAAACATACATGTTTGTCTTCAAAAACAAGAGTTCTGCAAGTTCTGTCATTAAGATGGGTTCTGTAAATAAAGTCCCCCTAAATATGATATTTTAAACTTTAGTTTGGGTAGGCATATGAAATTAACACTCTAAATTTGGAATAGAAATATACAACTTTTAGTTTAAATTAAGTTTGGAGTTAGGATATCTTAACGACATTTGAAAGAGAAAAATGGATTTGATCATTTTGATACCTTCAATTCACTTATTGGACTAATTTTATTTGAATTACATATTTAGTCATATACAATTCTATAAGTGCTCAACTCTACTAGTTTATCACCATGTATTCACCTGAAGGTCATTTTTTTAATTATTTGTGGTCTCACATATGTCCTCCTAACAAAAACATTATTTGTCCTATTACCTTGCCAAATGATGATACTCAACCACCAAGTGATCAACTGACCGAGTACTTTTTTTTTAGAAATTGTACAAAATCTACTTTTAATATTTTCATTTTATTCTTGATATCCGTTTCAAAATTTTCATTTTTATCCCTTCAAAATTAATAAATAAAAGAAACAAATTTACCCCTAACCACACCTAAGTCTAACCAAATTTTGTTTGAATAATACACAATTTTTTCTGTCCTTTTCTTTTATAATTGGGTCAAATGGTTCTCATTTTTTAGCCAACAGATTTCATTGTCATTGCATCCATCCGATCCGTCGTCACTCATATCCATTGTTTCTGGGTGGTTTACGATTACTAGATTGGTCATCACTCATATCCATTGTTTTTGTTTATAGACGGCCGCAATTGGACATGTACCTTCAATTCAATGCTTTTGTTTAATGTTGTTTAATTATGTCAATCTAGTGTCATATTGATATATGTTTATGATGCAACCATACTATTATAAAAATTAAGGTTTATGATGTCAATTTAGAACTCGTAGTATTCTAAAAATTAAGGTTTATGATTTAGTGGTTCCATATTTTTAGCAACTTCTAAATTGACTATATTTGTTTGTTTATACAATATTTTTATGATGAGAAGATTGGCATTAGAAGTAAGTTATCTCATTTGACAACCATTAAAAGAAAATTGTCCATGAAAGATTCCTGGGCTAATATGTTCAGAAGAACAGTGATTGGTCATTTGTTAGATATAATAACATTAGAGCATGATAACCATTTGATTCACTATCTCCTTCATCATAAATGATATATTGAGAACCCGTCTCCTGGAGCGCCTTTTTACTTTGATATTAGGCAACATACTTTGGAGTTAAGCAAAAAAGAATTTTGTTTGGTTACCAGGTTTTGTTTTGGTGACTGTTCTTTAAAAACTTTTAGGCATCTTGAATCGGAATTCCGTTAACGTGTCTTTCTAGACATCCGTAGAGTAAAGGGTGAAGATATTGATAAGCTTATTTCGGACAATTTTGCTTTTAGTAAAATGACTGATGCTGATGTTGTACGGGTTTGTCGGTTGTTTGCGCTAAATTGGGTAGTCATGAGTTATCAGTTGCGGGGAGTTGTTGCAGATGAGTTGTTTAATCTAGTTGAGAATTTTGATTCTTGGAACAGTTTCCCTTAGAGTGAGTATATGTGGGAGGATTTTCACAAACGGATATACAATAATGACTCTAAATAACGCAAGGATCATTTGGAAAAGATTGGTGAAGTTGGTCTAAAGTATGTGGTCACATATACTTTGTAAGGTTTTCTTTTACCACTAAAGGTTAGTATTTTATTTTTATTATTTTATTAGGTAAATTCTTATCACGTTTCAGTGCTTATTAATATATTGTGCCTACTTATTTCAGATATGGTTATTGGAAAATTTTCCTGTTTTAAATTGGTGGTAGTCTAAGAAAATTACTACCTAGGTGTGTTGCATGGATTGATGTGAACCTATTTCCAAAAACTGAGTAACATTGTTTATTTGATTTTAGATATCCTATTAATAACCTAGAGCCGACAACTCTTGAGAAAAAAAATTGTGGTGGATGTCTAGTTTAGAGTTTATTGAAATGAGTTCACGTTCGTTTATAGAAAGTTCAAAGAAAAGAACATTGTATACGCACAAGTCCTTAATGGCACACAAACATGTGTGCACATAACTCGCCCCTGAAGTAGTATACGGCGAGGGCATTGATTATGGATCTTCATCCTAGTTTTTTAGATCTTCCCAAGAAGGTTGTTGATTTGAAGTGTGAATTCAAGGATCAGATTAGTAAGCTTGAGCAGACTTGTAGCAGCCCTCTCAAAACCACATTGACAAAGATGATGTTCTTCAAAAGATTATTCAATTGAAAGCAGACTTTAAAATACGATTAACAAAACTTGAGAATCTCATGAAGAGACCCTTATTTGCTAACCCTTAGAAGGTAAAATTAATACCTTTGTTTTTGTATAATATACAAAAAAAATATAAATGTTAATATTTTATTATTTCTATTTTCCTCTATACATGCATGTGTTGATCATTAGATTTAAATGATGCAAACTTGGATAACCACTCTAATGATTTTTATGAAAGTGTTGTTCAGAACAACGTTGACTTAAATGATTCAATATTGGGAAACCACTCTATGGATGTTGATGCAAGTGTTTTTCAGATAACCAATGAATTCAAGATACATCACATGTCCTTGATTTTTTGGAGCAAATCTTTTATGTTTTTAAAAATACTAAACCTTCATTGTTTGCAGGGCACAAGTTCATTTGATTTAAATAACATAAACGTAGGAAATGAGTTTATGGATTTTAATGCAAATGTTGTTCAAACGCAGATGAATACCAAGATACTAAACAGGTCCGTGGTACAACATAAAACAAGGCCACAAGTTCATTCGATTTAAATGACATAAACCGAGGAAATGAGTTTATGGATGTTAATGCAAGTGTTGTTCAGATTACAGATGAAGTTGAAGACATTAAGGAAGTTCATGCTAAGTCGGTTCTTAATGCAAAGGTAACTTATCTATTTTTAGCTCTCTATTTTAGTAATACTTACAATTTAATGTTTTTTGCCAAACCAAACAGGCCTTAAGCACACCTAATTATAATGAAAGAAAAGAAGAAAATGAGTATATGGATGTTGATACAAGTGTTGTTCAGAACACTAAAGAAGGTGAAGATTTATGTTGTTCAAAATTGAATGCATCGGTGACTAATGAAGAACATCCTTAGTCACTTCTTAATGCTAAGGTAACATATCTATTTTCAAAAGTCTATTTGAGGAATGCTTGCAATATCATGTGTTTTGTCAACCATGCAGGCCTCAAGCATATTTGATTGTAATGAAATCAAAGAAGGAAATGAGTATATGGACGTTGATACAAGTGTTCCTTATAACACTAAAGAAGTTGAAGATTTAATCTGTTCAAAAGTGAATTGATAACGTATACTTCATATTCGGGTCATGAACCCAGACCACGGGTACTACCAGTTTCTGGCCCATCACGGATGGGTTGGATCAATGTCATTTGAGACTGAGTTTCGGATGAACAGTGGCCGTATGAGTCATGTGCGACACATGACCGTCACGGGGTTGAACAGAATCACAACTCAATTGGGACTGTGATTCATCCTAAGAGGGAGGATATACACTAACCATAATTAGAAGATAACAATCAACTAATTATGGTCATTATCCTTTACTTGGGGTCGAAGCTTTGGTAAAAGCCCACTAGGGTTTTACCACCTATATAAGGAACCCCCAAGGGTTCCACAAAGGTATGATATTCTTCATTCTCACATCTCACGCATTATCAACCCTAAACCAATGACTTACTCCCACGTTGGAGTCTAATCGTAGGATACACTCTCACGGTAAGCCTAACAGCATGTTTCTTTAGTGTGCAGGATCTTTAACCAAAGTTAACTTGGTACAAGATCCGGAGCCCAGACACCCGAATTAAGCCTAATTCGAGTCAAGCTAGGATCATCCAACTTTTGTATCAACAAGTTGGCGCCATCCGTGGGACCCTACACTAAACTCAAACTCTACTGATGACGAAGGGAAGTCCTATTCAGGGAAACCCAAGGAACGTCAACGCGGGGAACCAAAAATCGGGGGGAGACATCCCCGCAACCCCTATTCCACCTTTAACACCCCCAAATTTACATGCAGCGGAATACATCTTTGGGTGCTAAACAATGGTACAATAACACATAATTTATAAAGAACGACTCGAAAAGAGACGTTTCAAATTTACCGTTCCTAAAACATTTATCAGAGTAGCGTAGTCTCAAGACATCGTAACCAAAGCACAACTAAAACAAAAGATTTATATTGTTTTAAGGAAAAGAACGATAAACATTCAAAGATTTTAAACAACAAAAGCAGTGCACAACTTCATCCCCATGACCTCCAAGCTTCACACTCCTTGATTACCTGAAATACATGTGAGTAAAATCATCAAAAAAAATGCTAAGTGAAATCTATCGGTTTATGTAATCATTTTGAACACAAGAAAAAGTTATAATTTGGTGGCATACTTGAAGGCAACAAGCATCGAATAATTTGCATCAACAATATAATTGTATATAGCAACAATTGCATTAAGCTGATGGAACCGAACCCTTAGACACTCCCATATCAATCTAATAAGACGAGAGATTTATTAGTTGTCATTACCCCCGGTATTAAGCACATTGCCGTATGCTTAGACATCTTATAACAAAATATTCAAACAGTGGATGTTCAGGCATAAGCTTCTATGAATACATATCCACAAACTGAATCGGGCGGCTTCACCCATAGATCTATTATTTGTACAAGCGGCTAGCCCGTCATAAGCTAGTTAACGGTCCACAATTGAGGCTTTAACAAGGGCAATTTACTTAATGCAATTTAAGGCAACCACGGGTCCATTCATATAGGGACAAGCATACCATACAAATCTTGTGTTCTAAGTTTATAAAAAACATGTATTCCCCCTCGCGGGTTTTAAAATCATATAAATGCGCAAACGAGGCTATAGACTCACCTTAGCCATAACAATATCGAACGAGGATAACGATCAAGATAAGTGAAACGATGAAATAGGATAAGACGAGAAGTCGCGAGCTTCTAACACCGACCTAAAATAAAGTGGCGCGTCTTAGAAATATAAACGACATCGTACAAAATTGGAATCCGTTTTATAAAGGGTTAAAAAAATATGGTTTAGACTAGTTTTGAAAGGAATAAAATGGACAATGGTTAAAGTGTTATTTTAAAATATATGGTATATATTTGTACCTAGTTTTATAAATAAAGGGCTATATATGTAAAATAAGATTTAGATACCATATAATTAACGTGAAGACTCTTTTTCATACAATACTACTTTCCATATTTTTAGACTATGTTAATTACTTAAAGTATGCGTTAATGATCATGCATATTGTCATTTTAATGTCTTTACAATATAATCAACATGTTTTAAACCCACTCTATTTGCCGACACATCATTATCAGTGACTTCATTTACTTGCGTTTGAATACTAGTGAATATCATACCTTTAATTAATATACATAAATCCAAGACCGATTGAACAAACACCAAAGCTGAATTCGACCGCAAACACGAACGCCCAATGGTATCTATTCCGATACTTAAAAAAATCATGAACTATATCCAATTAATAAATCGAAAACCTTAACCCATGAACGAATCGAAACCGACTCCAATCACGTACGAACTGTAACTCGAACCGAACTCGAACCAACATGAATGTAGCTGGAGTCCTTAATATGAATACGATACAACAAGAACACAACCTCCTCTTTCCTGAACCCAACTAATTCTTTTTGCTACTATCCAACCCACGTTCACATATAGATAAAATTATGGTTCTTGGAACTTGTTTGAATGTTTACTTTTCATATTATGAAAATGGACGTGTATAGGAGTTGGGGTTAACAAACAAGTTGACAAAGATGGGATATGTCTTGACTTGCCATCCCTTATCCACTCACTATTTTTATCATGATAAATTTGATGGTTTGATGACACGTAAAATTAACGTCGTCGTGTGCTAGACACATGACATGACTAGGTGGTATACAAGAAAAATGATGGTTACTTTTGTTGCTTTAGACAAATATTGAAAAAGCGGGTATCATCGAAACCCGATATTTTAAAAGTTACACGATTTAAAAAATATACGTAGAACACGAAAAATAAACTTTCAATACAAAATATAAACATCGAAATTCGGAGGACATTTAGAATTTGATAATTAAATGACTTAAAATATTTAATGGGTCGAATGAACGAATGACACAAAAAAGTTTAACGTAAATTACGAATAATACTTTTAAAAGAAAATAATAACAATAAAATAAAATAAAAATTAAACGACAATAATAGAAAATATTTTTATTTCATAACGAGAAATAAATATCGAAACTATCGATAATAAAATGTAAAATTCTGGGAAGCCGTCGGTATCGCGATCACTAATAGTCCTCGTTACTCATCAAAACATAAAAATAAAATATTAAATATCGGTTTCAACTTAAACCGTTAAACATAATGGTATTTAACGCCATTAAATGTTTCGAAAATACTTTAAAGATATAATTAAGTAATAACCTTATTTTTGCGGGTTTTACACCACCTCTCATTGGGCATGCCAGAGGGCCTAACAACCGCAACAGGGCACTTCACTCCTCCGGGGGTGCGGGCACGTCACTGAATACCCCACCACTCACTCTTACCTTGGATAAACCTGAGACGCGGCCAGCACCGCACGCCCCCAACAAGGAAAAGAAACGGCCACCCGCTGGAGAGATGGACCACGAGCTCGCTTCACTCGATGATGAAAACATCGAGGGAGTGCTCACACAGAACATGGATAGGATCATCCTTGCCATCACGGCAAGATTGATTCTGGGGAGGAATCTCTAATCCAGACTCAATTTAGGCAGTGTTGCACGGGACACCCCTCTCCAAACCCGAAAAACACGAAGAAGACACCGGATCAAGGAACACCCTCCACTGGAGGAACAACCACGAGCACGGAATGTCTTCGAGCGCATAGGGGATTGAATTATGTAAGAATTGCAAGGGTGCAAGGAGATTCGGATCATTCCGATGGATCCGTAGGGCGCGCAACTTTGGAAACTCCACAGAACGATAATCGGCGCACTAGCGTGTTCAGGAGAATAGATTCGGGAGCAAAAAAAGCCACCACCTCTTCTCGTAAGAGCGGCTACAATAGCCAATCAAGGGGTGCAGCAGGACCACCCTACCACGATCCCTCAGGATCCGACTCGGACGACCATCACCCAAGGCGCTGTTACACAAGGTATTCCTCCTCTGAACCATCAAATGAGGAGGGAGGACTCTACGGGCACTCCCATTATCATACGGATGATGAAGAGGATCTCTACCTACCGTGGTGTAGTGAAAGAGAAGATGCCTTCACAACCCGCATACGAAACTACTCCAAGGACAAAAAGCGTCGCATTCTAGCGTGTGTCAAAACCTATGATGGATCTGGTGACCCAGACGACCATCTCAAAGTTTTCATCGTACAAGCAGAAAAAAGTAAAACGATGGCCGATGCGTATATGGTGCTAGAGGTTCAATTCAACCCTGATTGGTAATGCCCACGACTGGTTTGAAAAACTTCCCTACCGAAGCATTAACAGCCTCGATGAGCTACGCTCGGCGTTTAGAAGAAATTATACTCAGAGGAAAAAGTATAATAGAGACCCGGTCTCATTGGCAACGGTCAAACAAATGTCCGGAGAATCCAAGGAGGACTTCACAGAACGCTTCAAAGACGAATGCACACGGATAAGGTCATGCCCAGAAGTCCTCAAAATCTCCAACTATATGCATGGTATAACAGACAAGGAACTAATCCGACGCCTCAACGATAGACGGCCCGAAAAGTTTGATGAACTCATGAAAAGGGTTAGAATTTTTTTGGAAGGGGAGACTGCCGTGTCCGCAGCTTACCCCACAAGGGGAAACCAAAGCTATCGGTCGAATGACCAGTCAAAACGGCAGTCAAACAATCAAGGCAATGGCAGGAGCTCGGATTACAAAAACCAAGCAAAAGGAGGATGGTCAAACGAAAAGTTTACCCCTTTAAAGATGACATACCAAGACATCCTATTGACGGAAGGAGCCAACTTTCCAAGGCATCCTCCCATGACAACTCCGGTCGATCGTCGTCGGGGGAACCGCTTTTGCGAGTTCCATAATGACAAAGGCCATGGCACGGACGAGTGCATTCAGCTCAGGAAGCATATCGAGTCACAGATCAAGTCAGGGAAGCTCAAACATCTAGTCAAGGACTGGAAGGATGGGAAAGATAACAAAAGGAATTAAAAAAGACTTCTAGAAGGACAAGCCCATGACCATATTTATGATTCAGTCGTGGCAACGCCAGACAAAGCAGAGAATTAGCCAAAAAAATCGCGTAGCAAGGAAATCTCATTCCCTCCTATCACGGCAAGCAACGTGGCAGATGCACCTCTCACGGTTGAGGCAAGCATTGGAAGCCAGAATATCCGTCACATGTATGTTGATGGAGGCTCGTCCGTGGAAGTACTACACGAACATTGCTTCATACAACTACGGTCGGAGATCAAAAACTAACTAATGTCGGCCACGTCGCCGCTTATAGATTTTAATGGAGAGTCCATTTGGCCAATAAGGCAGTTAAGGTTGTTAGTAACCATTGGAGATAAAGAACATTCAACTGCAGCATGGATGAACTTTATGGTTATACGCTCACACTCTCCATACAATGGTATTACCAGAAGGCCAGGAATCCTGGCCATACGAGCGGTCCCGTCTACAGCACACGGCATGATAAAATTCCCGGTCAAGGGGGAATTTTCACTATCTTTAATTTAGCAGTGTCGCGATCGTAATGTCACGCCATCACGGTGCCAATCCAATCACCTCCCAAAAAGGAATGATCGTCGCCCGCACACTGGAAGGTGGCAATCCATCCTGATTACCCGGAGCAAGAGGTGGCCATTGGAGGAACTCTCTCCGAAAAAGGAAGGAATGCCATGTGATCCCTCCATAAGGCAAACCTCGATGTATTCGCTTAGTAGCCAAAGCATATGACGGGGGTACCCCGCTCAGTCGCTGAGCACAAGCTTCAAATTCGTTCGGGGTACGCTCCCGTGAAGCAAAAGAAGCGCGGTCAAGCGCCAGAACGCAGCCAGGTTATCCTAGACGAGGTAAAGAAACTGGTTGATGCAGTAATCATGTGAGAGGTTTATTACCATGAGTGGCTCTCCAACCCGGTCATGGTTAAGAAACACGATGTAAGTTGCGTACGTGTGTGGACTTCACGGACTTGAACAAGGCTTGCCCACAAGATTGTTATCCATTACTGGAAATCGACTGGAAGGTCGAATCACTAGATATCCCTTTAAGTCTTTTTCAGATGCATATAAGGGTTATCATCATATTCAGATGTCAGAGGAGGACGAGGAGAATACAGCGTTCCATACCAGTCAGGGCGTGTACTGCTACACAAAAATGTCGTTCGGACTCAAGAACGCGGGCGCAACGTACCAACGACTTGTGGACAAATCCTTCAACTTACAAATTGGCCGTAACCTTGATGTCTACGTTGACGACTTGGTTATTAAAAGCCACACAGAAGACGAGCTTCTCCATGACGTTCAAGAGAAATTAGATACCTTGAAAAAAATCAAAATGAAGCTGAAAAAATCAACTGAAGGAGCTAGACAACATTTGAAAAAAATGCACATTTGAAAAAAATTAACATGAAGTTGAATCCCAAAATTGGCCGTAACCTTGAAGTGGAAATACGTTGATAACGGTCGTGATGGTGGGGTTGTCTTTCACCATGATTTATAAAGGTATGGAGAAGGGCGTGATAATCTAACCTGGTAATACGGATATCCGTGGAATAGATGTAAAAGGAGTGAAAGGAGATTACTACAATGGTGGAAGAGAGTAATAAATTATGTGTGTGCACAGTCGCACACATGGGCTTTTATAGTCTCGCCTCGGTTTACGAGGCTGGTGGGATGATTTCCACGTGTAATCTACTAAGATCATCTAAAGGATGGGATTCATAACACAGTTGAAACGTCAGGGGGACCCACGGGTCACCTCCTAAACAGTTTTTACGTGGCTCTATAGTGGGGCCCGCCTGTTGCACTTTTTCAGATAATCATGCGAATAGCTGATTGATACGACCATACCTTGACTACCATTAATTCCTTCATTAATGTTGTCCCGGTCAAACACATCCTCTTTTCTACGGCTGCTTTTAAACAACGGAGACAGGGGCATTTGTTAGTCTAGAGGTTACGCCTACGGCTGTAACAACTAGACTAGGGGGACATGATGACGTATAGTCCCTATCCGGGTCATGAACCCGACCCACGAGTACTACCCGTATCCGGCCCATCACTGATGGGTTGGATCAATGTTATTTGAGACTATGGGTTTCGGATGAACAGTGGCCGCATGAGTCATGTGTGGCCCACGGTCCGGCATGACCGGAACAGGGTTGAACAGAATCACAACTCCAATTTGGACTGTGATTCACCCAAAGAGAGAGGATATACACTAACCATAATTAGAAGATAAAAATCAACTAATTATGGTCCTTATCCTTTACTTAGGACCGAAGCTTTGGTAAAAGCCCACTAGGGTTTTACCACCTATATAAGAAACCCCCAAGGGTTCCACAAAGGTATGATATTCTTAATTCTCACATCTCACGCATTATCAACCCTAAACCGATTACTTACTCTCATGCTGGAGTCTAATCGTGGGACACATTCCCACGGTAAGCCTAACAGCGTGTTTCTTTAGTGTGCAGAATCTCAAACCAAAGTTCACTTGGTGCAAGAGCCGGATCCCAGACACCCGAATTAAGCCTAATTCGGGTCAAGCTAGGATCATCCAACTTTTGTATCAACATGAATGCATCCCCGTTTAAGGAAGAGCATCCTAAGTGCTAAGGTAACATAGTTGACTTTCCCCCTACTAGTCATAGTACTCTATTTCAACTTTCCCCCTACAAGAGTTAACTTTCCTCCTGGTAGTCATAGTATTATATCATAGTACTCTATTTCCTCTTTGCAGTGGAATCATCACATACGGTGGGAACTGATCCCATTGTATTCATTAACTCTAGCAGGGGTTCAACTAACAACCTTTTATATGAACCACGACCAAGGCAGAGTACTATGACTATCAAGCTTGTATTTTTCAGAATTCTATTTCATATCTCATGCAATATAATGTGCTTTATAGAACTATGCATGTTCTAGACACTTGATTTTAATGAAATCAACGTGGAGAACACAAAGTGTCTTCTTAATGTTGAGGTAATATATTTATTTTTACACCTCGTGTTTGTCGTATCTTAATCCATAATTCAAACCTAGATTTTATATTGATTTTTTATTCTTGTTCATGTGTCAACATCAATTGATTCAAACCTTGAAGATTTGAAAGGACCAAAAGTGAATGACTTGCCGCAGGAGGAAGAACATAGTCAGTCCGTGCAGGATGCCAAGGTAATATACCTTTTATCAAACTTATCTTTAGTCGCTTCTTAATGCAGAGGTAATTTGTTTGTTTTTATATGATGATTTGTTTTCTTACGGATTTATCAAGTTTTCGTTCCAGTTGAAATAAATCAAATAAATGGAGGAAATGAGTATTTGACTAATGATTCACCTCGTAACGAAAATGGACTTTTATTTGTGGATAACACTCAGGTATCAACATTAGTTGATTAAGACCTTGAAGATTTGAAAGGACTAAAAGTGAACGACTTGCCGTAAGAGGAAGGACATAGTCAGTCCATGCAGGATTCTAAGGTAATATATCTTTTATCGGACCTATCATTAGTCGCTTCTTAATGCAAAGGTAATTTGTTTATTTTTAAATGATAAAAAAATTTGTACGGATTTATCAGGTTTTCGCTCTAGTTGAAATAAATCAAATAAATGGAGGAAATGAGTATTTGGCTAATGACTCACCTCGTAACGAAGATGGACTTTTATTTGTGGATAACACTCAGGTAATATAATGATCTTCATACCTCTTGTTGGATTTAAGCTTACGTGATGTTAATCCACAAGAATTTATACAATCAATAGAATTTGGTTTTGGATATGTAGCATCAGAGAGTTGCATTATTTTCGATGACAGACAAGTTGTTTAGCAAGAGAAACTTATCGACCTAGAAATTGTGGCATTGGATGTTTTAATGGAAATGTATATGCCGCAATGTGATACAAAACATGTGGGAAGTTCGGCGGATCAGTTGTCAACTCAGTTAGTTAATAACGAACCTGATTCTGTTCCAATTGTTGATTTAGTTAATCATGGTGAACATGTGGGAAGTTCGGCGGATCAGTTGTGTGAGACCCCTAAAATCAGGCAAGGGAACACGTAGGCAGCAAGGGGGTGCCACGTCATGGTACAATAAACAATGAAATACTGTTGACACAAAGTTGACGTAATAAAAACATATACATTACATCAAAAACATCATAGTTTTTAAACAAAGGGTCCCAGAGTTTTATAAGCGGATAAATCTATTATTTAAACATGGTTTTGTAACATATAGTTACCAAAAATACTATAAATTACTTCTGACAGTTTTTACCAAAACCAAACTTTAAAAGTAACACAGAAGTCTCCAAGCTGCGATGATATCCTACGGGCTCCCATCCAAGCAAAACTAAGCGTTATACCTGAGATTAAACATGTAAATCGTCAACACAAAGTTGAGTGATATTCATAGGTCTAGTAGTAAAGTTGTGGAACACAAGCATTCATTTGTAAAACAAGAAATAGGAAAAATGGTTATGTACGTTAACCATATCTTCCTCATCGTTATGAGTTAGAAGTCCTATCTTGTATCAAACGATCCTCTCGACAACCACAACAACTACATCCTATCATACCGACACTTAATCAAACTTAAACACACGGAAAATAGCTCCAAACCCTGATTTAAAACCACTTCTTCAAAACAACATCAAACCTCATTTCCACCCAATTCCAACATCATCAAACGCCTAAATAGTCATTCTAACAACACTTTCAAACATCACCTACCTTCAAATCTTATTGCATGTCCAAAATGGATTCACCAAACTACTTAACACTTGCACGCTATTTAAAAAAATATAATAACAATAACAAGAATGTAACCTTACAAGGTTGTTAAATAAGATCAAACACCAAAAATTAACACACCCATTGCTTTAGCCGTGGGTTTTGAGAAATAACACACCAAAAGAAAAACTTTTCCAAGCTTTAATAATTCAAGTATGTGTTCCTAAACACAATCAAACACAAATCCACAAATCAAATTAGCTTAATTCATTGTTTTTATCAAAATTTAGCAAAATCAAACTTTGAAAATAAATGTTGTTGCATGTGTGATTTTTGGATTAGGATATACTTACATTGATGTTTTAAACATGGTTCATTCATTAGATTTTCAAGAAAACAAGTTTTTGTGGTGGATCCATGGTGGCCATGTTTGGTCGTGACATAGAGAGAAGAAAAGAAGGAGAACACATTTTTTTGTTATGAAAAATGAGGAGAGTGTGTGAGTTTTTAGTTTATATATAATGGTGGGAGGGTTAAATGTGTAAATAAAGCTATCTTTTGGCCTCTTTAGCAAAACTATTATATGTAAAATGAGGGTAAAATACATATTTGATTTTTAATAATAAAAGAGAGTCGGGTTTCGGCCCGGCTTCCTAAAAATTAAATCTCGTTTGTTAAATCGATCTTTTTAATGATTAAACGCACACAAAACGAATAAATAAAGGTTCCGACTCGATTAAATTCGAAATAAAACAAAAAATTCAAAATCTCAAATATCGAAATAATCGATAGTAAAACGTAAAATTTTGGCCATCCATTGGCATCACGATCACTAGCGGTTCTCTCAAAACGTCAAAACGTTAAATAAAGCCTCAAATCACAGGTTTCAACTTAAACCGTCAAACATATAAATGTTTAAATTCTCTTAGAAATTTAAAATCAGTCGCATAGTTAGGGTAAAATAATGTCGTTAGGTTCGAGGTATCACATCCTCGCCTCCTTAAGGGAGTGACGTCCCGACGCTCGCCTCTCCTCATACTCGTATGTCGTACCATTAGAAAAGAAGAGGGCACTTCTTTCTAAAGAAGTCCTCAAGTTCTCACGTGAATTCCGGTCCACGTCTCGAATTCCATCGTACCTTCATAATGGGAATCTTACTTTGCTTCAAACGCTTAACCTCTCAGTCCATGATCTTCACTGGTTCTTCTATGAAGTGAATCTCGTCGTCAAGTTGAATCTCATTTAAAGGGGAGAACTAAATCCTTATCCGCCAAACACTTCTGTCACATGAAAAGAATAATGAATTTCACGCAGTTCATTTGGCAACTCCAACTTATAAGCAACTGGTCCAATCCGGTGGATGATCTTAAACGGTCCAATGTACCTTCGACTCAATTTCCCTCGTTTTCCAAAACTAATTACACCTTTCCAAGGTGATACCCTAAGCATTACCATGTCTCCAACTTCAAATTCCAACAGCTTCCTACGGTTATCAACATATCTCTTTTGACGACTTCTCGTGGTTAACAAGCGATTCTTAATCTGTACCATCTTTTCAGTAGTCTCACGATTCATCTTAAGTCCAGTCAATTGTCTTCCCCTACTTCATTCCAACAACTGGCGATCTACACTTTCGTCCATGGTCCTCATAAAAACAATTACTCATAAAATAAAATTGCATTAGTCGCACATAACTCCACTAAAAACGTCCCAGAATATTCGAGACGAGATAATTAGTACTAGTCGTACAAAGTCACCTTATTGCATTATCATCTTTTCTAGTGGTAGAAACGAATTCATCGACGTGGAAATTAGTCGGCGTATATGTTACTCTATCAAAAGCATTATGATCTAAATCAAACACAAAAGCCAACACTAAGCACATATAATCACATTACGACATGCTTGCAAAACGGCCAAACCATACCAAATCAATAAATTCAATCAAGTTAACTCATGCTTGCTAAATATCTAAGTCATGATAAATAAGAATATCTTACAGGATTTTCGGGTAAGTCTAGTCAAAAGAAAAATTGCAAGTTAAAGGATGTTCACGGGCCTGACAGTCATGGATGCATATCCAAAAATAAAAAGGAAATATTTATTTTTGTCATCAGAGGGTGCTCACACATGGATCCATACCCAAAAGATTTTACAAAACACCATCTCACTTCTGCCCCAAGCGCAGTCAAGGTCTCAATAAGCACCGCTGTTTAAAGGTCGATAAGATATTACATGGTACACGTTATCCAAGATCGGACGTCATTGGACAATGCCGTCTCGAGCTCGCACAACGTACGATCACTCGACTAAATCACATACCACATAAATACATAAAAAGCAAAGGTTGAACATAAACTTTAAATATAGATCTCCATCGTTGACCATCGAGAAAAACCTTGAATGAACCCTTGATAACTCAATTTCTAAAATCTTATCACTTGCGGTGTCGGCTACAACATACTCCTCGAGGTGGTAATGAATTTATCAATTCCGATCATTTAGAAGTTCGGTCCATTGGCGAAGATACATAATATAACGGGTGTACCAATAACTTATGCTTCAGTGCTCAACATACAAAGGTGTCCCAATAACTTCTGCTTCAGTGCTCAAGGTAATGCATCATATTCCTCGTTTAATTCGTAGTACTAGCCTAAGGGTTTCGTCATCAAGAAAAATTATTTGGTGACCCTTCGATAGTAACAAGTAAAATTTCAAAATCTTCACATCCAAGATAGGTCATCGTTGATGACTTAATCGTCGGTCAAACCACAAGTACACACTTAAATCCGGGTGTCGATTAGACAAGTCGTCTATTCTTGAAACGGGTAATGGTTCTTAACGATTAGCTTATGAAGCTCGCAATAGCCGGGACTCATTATAAATGGTCCATAAAGACAAATCATAACTCGAGAGGAGTCTAACAGGTTACTCGTACATAGATGATAATCAATAATAACCATAATGACAACGGTACTGAACGATTCGTACTACGAAACACGAGTCGAAGAAGGACGTCCGTATATAATATTCTCATAAACCAAGTCTGGCATTCGTGAGCCCACTCATTTATAATTCCTTGTTTGTATCAAAAGGCGTCCCAATCCATGTAAACAAGAATAATAAATTTATAGTCGGGAACTTATAATCTTCTGTTCAAATGAAAAGGCGTCCTAATCCATTTTAACAAGACGATTATAAGTCATCCTACTCAGATGATACCATCTCAAACGATATCATATCCAAATTACATACCATAACAAGTTAAGGGTGTCAATAAACTTACTCCATGGTTTCCGTATTCAAACGTCTCATTCCATCTAAATAAAGAAACCACAAACAATTTAAGGTCCAGTGGTTTAAAACTTTCTTATTCAAATGTTCCAATCCATTTCAATATGAGAACCTTAAACAACACATAGTTGGGCGATTTAAAATCTCTATATTTAAATGTCCCATTCCATTTAAATACAAGGCATTAAGTTGATCAACTAATGACTACTATGGGCATATCTTTGTTGTACCCAAATTATATATAGTTGATTAGGGTATATAGATTTTAGGTTCAACATTGGCATCCTCCTTTTCGCCAATAAAACGTAATCATATACAATCAAATTAAATGTTACATTACATAGAAGAAGTTTCCCTGAATAAATGATTCTTCAAAATCATAAGGAGTAACGGAAACACGAATATCACATTAACCAATTACGTTTCAAAATGAGATGTCCTAAAATGGCACATCACGATGTGACGACAACAATCAAGCTCAAATTAGTCGATATGCGATATATTACGAAACAATATATACGTACCCAAAGTATCAAACGAGTTTCATACTCGTATTCAGATAATAAATTAATATCACAAATCGGTGATTGGCAACAAGGCCAAACTCTGCATAAAACCACATCATAAAATGTACGATAATCACACAAGGACCATTGCTTCACGCGCAATGCTCATACTATATACATACATATACATACAATCATTCCTGTTGGAAATACGTTTTACGTATTAGAAAGGATCGGTCACTCCAACAATAGATTAAGTAGTAGCTCGTAGTCTAGTTAACTTAATATTAAACAAACAAGGCCAAGCCAAGCCTACAACATGTGTAGGCCGGCGGCCCATTGTAAGCCCAAGCCCATCTCATGGGCTTGGGTATATAAACCCTCTCCTTAGTTGGAGAGGGTGTGGTTCACATTGTTTTTCACATAGTTAAAGTGTGTTTTACACAACTTTCTCTCTCTAAGTGTATGTGTCTGGATCATTTTTGGCTTAAATCTCGAATTGGGTGAGTTTTATACGAGAAAAGTGAAAATTGGGATACTGTTTGTACTATTGCGGAACTTCAGCTTCAAAATCCATCACAATGTGCTAGGGTTTATGTATTGCGATAGGTATTGCAATACATATTGAGACAGATCATTTTTTTGGTATTGCGACAGGTATTGCGATACATATTGCGACATATCATTTGTTTGGTATTGCGACAGGTATTGCGATACATATTGCGACAGATCATTTCTTTGGTATTGCGACAGGTATTGCGATACATATTGCGACAGATCATTTGTTTGGTATTGCGACAAGCATTGCGATACATATTGCGACAAATCATTTGTTTGGTATTGCGACAGGTATTGCGATACATATTACGACAGATCATTTGTTTGGTATTGCGACAGGTATTGCGATACATATTCTGAAGATACCAAAATTATTCCTTAAAAAATTTCGAATAATCGTAAGTTTTTGTTTGTCTTAGAATATTTTTTTTGGTTTATCGAGAACATATTTTAGGGGATTTCAACATTTTTCTTGACTTCTACACACGACAACAAACACATTTACTTTCTCTCATTGTTCGATCAACGTTTGTAAATCTTTAACTTATCGAAATGGAGTTTACTTCACTTACGGATAAGTCCATCCTCTCGGGTACGGATAATCGTCCACCAATGTTGGTGAAGACTATGCACGAGGATTGGGCTTCCCGAATGGAACTTTATATGTTGAGTAAAGAGAACGGACATCTCATTTGGGCATCGGTGCTCAATGGACCATTGGTATATGGTACGGTTACGGAAGGTACAGTTACTCATCCTCGCACAATGGGTGAATTAACTGGAGATGCTAAGATTCAAGACAAGTATGATAAACAAGCTACAAACATCATTCTCCAAGCCCTTCCTCCGGATGTCTACAAACTCGTGAGTAAACATAAAGTTGCCAAAGAGTTATGTGATAGAATTCGTGTTCTAATGCAAGGCACCTCGTTAACTAAACAAGGACGAGAGTGTAAACTATATGATACGTTTGATAAGTTTGCCTATGTACCCAGGGAGACTCTCAATGATTACTATGTGAGATTCACTCTATTGATGAATGAGCTCAACATCTATGGCCTGGAAATTCCTACTTTCAATTAAACACCAAGTATTTGAACACTCTTCCTTCTGAATGGAGCAAGTACGTGACGACTGTTAAATTGGCTAAGGATTTGCATCAAACCAACGTGGATCAACTTCAAGCTTTTCTTCAACAACACGAATGCCACGTGATCGAGGCTCGGTTGAGAACACCTCAAGTTCATGATCCACTTGCCATGTATGCTTCTCAACAAATGACTCCCCAACAAAACATGGCTTACACTTATCAACAACCATCGTACTTGTAGCAGCCACCACAACACACCTATCAACAACCACAACAACCATATTATCAACCACTAATGATGCCACAACAAGCATTCCAACAAAGTGTTCTTCAACAGCCTTATCCACAGCAACCAACACATCAGGCATCACCATCACAAGCTATCACTTCTCCAATGGGCTATACTCCTCAGCAAGGATGTTTTCCAATTGAAGCACCACCAACACAAGCCTTTTATTCCAATGAACTCCCACCAATTCAAGCACTGGTATTTACTCCAAATGATACGCCTACTGATGTCTTAAACCATCTCATTGCCTACTTGTCAAAACTTGTTGCAACTAGAGGATTTCCAGCAACGAACAATCAGCTCCGCACTTCTTCAAATCCTCGACAACAAGCTACTATTCAAGACGGTCAAGTGATGGTGCAATCCATTCAGGAAAGGCAAAATTCATATGGACCAACTACAAGGACCGTGAACGCTCCAGCTGTGAATTCTCAAGCAAGTGGAAATGGAAGCCCTATTGGTCCTCAAAAGATTGTGACTTGATACAATTGTAGAGGACAAGGTCATATAGCTAGGCAATGCACTCAACCGAAAAGGAGAAGGTATGCAACGTGGTTTTGTGAGAAGATGTATTTGGTCGATGCTCAATCTAAGGGAAAGATTTTGGACTCAAAGGAATTAGCATTTCTTATAGACCCAGGAGCAGCTGATAATGAAGGCATTGCGGTCGTTTCTACTTCTAATGCAGCATATCAAGCAGATGATCTTGATGCATATGATTCGGATTGTGATGACATTCACTCAGCCCAAGTTGCTCTCGTTGCTAATCTCTCTCACTACGGTTCTGATGTCGTCAGTGAGGTACCAACCACAACTAATATAGTTCATGATAATCCACATCAAGTTGAGCATGAAAATGACAACCTCGAACAACATTCGGGATCTAGTAACTCAAATGATGTGGTATCCAATCCAACACATTTGAGTAAACCTCAATCAAATGCTACGACAGGTATGGAATCTTATGATCAACATGATTTGGTAATGGTGCCTAAACATATTATTGATAACATGAATGTGGCCGTCCTACAAACCGTAGATTTGAATGCCAATCTAACCGCTGAGCTTGCGCTGTATAAGGAAAAGGTCAAAACTTTTGAAATGGTCCCTCAAGCAGAAGAATAACTTATTCTGAATTTGACCAATTTTGTTTTGAAAGGATAGAACACTTAAATGAAATAAAATCATTAAGAGCTAATCTTTCCAATGAATCAAAAGAAAAAGAGTAGGTTATAAATGATTTTCAAAAACTTAAAAAGGATTTCGAAACTCTCGAGTCTAAAAAGTTTGAATCAGAATTAATGCTACCAAACTTCTTAACTTCAAGGAACAACAGCTTTTAAAACAATACGCTTCCACAGAAAAGATTCATCTTTTAACTAAATCATTTAAAGAACTAGAACTTAAGCATCTTCAAGATTTACCACCTAATCCCGGTTATGCAAAACAAGCTCAGTAATATATTCCTTGTCTTTATGATGTGACCTTAATTGGCAAATCAAAAGAAGCACCTTATGTTCGTGATACTGAGGAGACAATGTCACTTGCAGAAGAAACTCGATCTAAAATGCTTTCAACATTCCATAAGCTTGATTATGTTAAGCATAATAAAGATCAATTTGATAAAAAGACCCGTATTCGATTACAAAAGGAATTAGCTCAATTATCAGCTTTTGTGCCCCAAAGTTTGTCAAAGGAAAACCTTCCTAGTACGTCCCCTACACTTGTAAAAAAGGATTTAACTAAGTCAATTCCACCGGTAAGTAAGGTGTCAAATAGCTTAAATGTGTTGCACCAACACTTTGTCGATTTTGACACGGTCATTAAGGAACGTATGACGGCTTCGGCCATAACGGAAGGTGAATGGAATTTTGAGCACACTAGAGCTGCGTTTCGAGATGAAATTGTTCCATTTGTAAACAATATTAAAGAGTGTTTTAGCAATACTGATCAAGATTTGGTTTTGGAATTAGAAGAAGTTAAACGTGTTTTCAATGAAATGGATGATGCTTATGAAAACAGTTTACTTAAAATAGAACGAATTTCACGCCAAAATGATCAGCTTATGAAGCAAGTGATGTCGCATGATATTGTTTCCGTCTGTGTGAATAATAGTGTTGATAATTCTATTGTGCATAATGTTGAATCTGTGGATAATGTGGTAGATAGTACTTGTCACAAATTTGACGCTGAATTTTTAAAGCTTCAAGATTCTTATTCTTCGCTTTCAAAACATTTTGATGAGATTCAAAAACATTGTATTTTGCTTGAATGTAAACAACAATTTATTCAAGAGCTTTTTGAAATGTCATTCGAAGGTGTTAATATAGATGATGCAAATCTTTAAAAGAATTTTCGATTGAATTTACAATCAAAACAACGTCAGCCAAGTGACAAGGTTGCCAAAACATTACCGATAGACATAGAGAAATGTCAGGAGATTAACTGTATGAACGTACTTGAGGCCGCTGAGAATTTTAAACTTGATCTAGATAATCGAGTTTCCAAGATTTTGTCCAAAGTTTATAACTTAAAACAAAAAAATACACAACTTTTCGATTAAAGCCCGCATGTGCTAATACCACTGCACATAATCAATCATTAATTGAACGATTGAATCGAAAGTCGGTGGAAATATCTGATTTTAGGGAACAAATTTGTGATAAAAATTTGGCTTTGGCTGAGTTAAAGGAAACACTTCGTACCCTAAAACGTAAGAATATTGTGGATAACGCAGCCACTGTCTCAGCATCGTCCTCTAGTGCAATCAAAAGGAACTCATCACCGTCAGACCACTTAACAAGGGCCCTAGGACTAAACCATTTTAAACATTGGTCACTAAAGATAAGGCAAAATCAAAACCAGCTTCTAATATTCCCGTGTTGCCTTCTACAGGAGTAAACACCACTACTAAGGCTCAAAGATCTAAGCTTAAAAGAAACACGAAGAATGATATGATCTTGCCCCCATCTAGTAGTCAAGTGAAGAAGAAAGTAGAAGCCCATCCTAGGAATGTTATTTATGTTTTGAATAAAAAGAATCATGCAGCTAAACCTAAAGGATCTGCGGTTGTGCATCGTTCTAAGCCTACTATGAATTCTAATTTGAAATGTTGGAATTGCAATGAATGTATATTTTCTAGTCGTCATGACTCTTGCCTTATTGACCATGTGAATGAGATGAATGCCCGTAAAAATGGTTTAGAATGGAAACCGACTGGGAGAGTGTTATCCCAAGTTGGTTGGATGTGGCGCCCCACTGGTAGAACTTTCATTATAGTAGGAAATGCGTGCCCTTTAACTAGGATCACTCCCACTAAAGCGAATAAAGCGTGCCCTTTAACTAAGAGTACCAAGGCTACCAAAACACGAGTGTGTCCTTTAACTAGGAACACCAACACTACTGTAGGAACCAAGTGCCCTTTAAATAGGTCTACTCTCACTGTAGTGCCCGCTAATACTCCAAAACCTAAGAAAGTTGGAACAGTAAAACCTGTTATTGGTAAAACTCACATTAAAAAACACCGGAAATCTAAGGATAACACAAATGTTAGCAATTCTGATAATATTATATATGTATCTACTAACACTCCGGAACCAATAGTTTCCTATGCATTGTCTACTGTTGTTACTGAAAACAGGTGGTCCAAATTGTTCTCTGGTATTTGGACTCTAGTTGCTCCAAGCATATGATCGGAGATCGCTCTCAGCTCAAAAATTTCGTCAGCAAGTTTCTTGGTACGGTTCGGTTTGGAAATGATCATATTGCAAAGATAATGGGCTACGGTGAATATCATATTGGGTATGTTATAATTTCAAGAGTAGATTATGTAGAAGGTACCGGTCACATCTTATTTTCTGTGGGAAAATTTTGTGACGCAGACCTAGAAGTTGCTTTTTGAGAGCATACATGCTTCATTCATAATTTAGAAGGGTTTGATTTATTGAAAGGTACTCGAGGGAATAATTTGTACAATTTGTCTCTACAAGATATGATGTCCGCTTCTCCCGTATGTCTTCTCTCCAAAGCATCAAAGACTAAGTCATGGTTATGGCATCGACGGTTATCTCATCTTAACTTTGACGCTATTAATCATTTGGCGAAAAACGAACTTGTTCGTGGTCTTCCTAAACTTACATTTCACAAGGACCATTTGTGTTCAACGTGTACAATAGAGAAAAGCACTAAGAAATCATACAAACCCAAGACTTGAGACACCAACCAAGAGAAACTTTATTTGTTGCATATGGATCATTGTGGGCCAATGTGTGTTGAAAGTCTTAGTGGTAAAAAGTACATCCTCGTCATTGTCGATGATTACTCTCGATTTACATGGGTGAAATTTCTTGCAACAAAAAATGAGGCACCTAAATTCATCATCGCATTTCTCAAGATGATTCAAGTGTGTCTCAACACTACTGTTCGACGCATTCGCACAGATAATAGAACCGAATTTTTGAATCAAATCTTGCGTGATTATTATGAAGAAGTTGGCATATCTCATGAAACATCCCTTGCTCGCACTCCACAACAAAACGGTGTCATTGAAAGGCGAAATCGCACACTTATGGAAGTTGCTCAAACGATGTTAATTTACGCAAAGGCTCCATTATTTTTATGGGCAGAAGCAGTATCTACAGTAGTTTACACCCAAAATCGGTCACTAATTAGAAAACTGTCACACCCCGAACATGGCGGAATATGGGGCGCGACGTATGTATATCATCACAACATGGCGTGTCTATAGAGATAACTAAATGAAATGGAAATGTCATAAAATGGTGACACAAATGTCATGACAATATTTCCACAAAATGCAGGAGTCTAGGCAAGTAGGTAACAGTCCTACCTCTTACCCAAGACAAAAAATTACCACAAACAAAACATCATAAAGGTGTCCACAAAGTATCACTTATTCAAAACACATAGAAATAAACTAAGAAGGAACGGGGATCTCCTTCTAAATGCAATCCTAATGCCTCCAAAGCTAGCCACTTCTATTCTCAAGCTTAACCACATTCTCACCTGAAAGAGACACTAAAACACGTCAACATAATGTTGGTGAGAGTCATAGGTTTATAATCCAACGCCAAAATCAAACAATAAGCTGTGAATAATAACCAAATTTAAGAACATATGGACAATGTGATACAAACATGCATTAACAACTAATATTCAAGATTCAACAAACCAAACCAAATCCAAGGCTCCCAACCTTACCAAACACCATGGTCCCATAGGCGCCCATACACCTATGAACCAATCCCAAGGCTCCCAACCTTACCAAACACCATGGTCCCATACGCCCATATATATATATTTCTTTTTTTTACTTATTATTATGTTATTAATAATACCTTAATTTACCTTAATTTATTTCAGCTCCTAAAACCTCCAAAACCTCAAAACCGTAAAACTAGTCAAATTTACGTGTTTACCGTAAAAAACGTAAAATATACAGTTTTAAAAAAAATCTTAAATTTTGAAATAAACTTTATAACTAAGTCCTAAATGACTTAAAACCATCCCGAAAAATACTCACATGACTAAACACCTTACTCGAGACCTCTAAATGCTAAACCCCAAATCCTAAAAAAAATACAATTTACTATAATACTTATACGTATACGTAAACACCAAAATAACACCATTTCATTTCATATTCACTAATTGTGAGCTCATGAACATGAAATAACCGTTCCTCGATTTACTTATGAGTAATTTATACCCATATACGATATCCACACCAAACTCGTTCACGCAAAATAAACATGTAAACACACTAATCATATAGTCACACATAAATTAACCTAAAAATAGGACCAAGTGACGAACCTCAAAACAACGGTTGTCACAAAAACACCATGGTAAAATACCTTATGAGATCCTACATGGAAAAGTACTAGATTTATCATATCTTCATGTATTTGGTTCTCTTTGCTATCTAAATAATGATGGTGACAATTTGGGAAAACTTCAACCAAAGGTTGATATTGGTATTTTCATTGGTTATGCACACACGAAGAAAGCATACCGAATCTACAATCATAATTCTCGCAAGATCCTCAAAACTATGAATTTCGATTTTGATGAGTTGACGGCAATGGCTTCTGAGGAAAGTAGCTCTGAACCCGCACTTCATGAAATAGGACCCAGTAACATTAGCTCTGGTCTTGTCCCACATAACCCTACTTCATCATCATTTACACCACCTTCTAGGAATGAATGGGATACGTTGTTTAAACCGTTCTTTGATGAATTCTTTACTCCTCCAAGTATTGTTGCTCAAGAACCTGAGGTAATAGCTCCGGTTAACGAAGTTGTCGCTCCAGCAGCCGAAGCACAATCAGATACGTCTACACCTACAATTGGTCAAGATATACCTTCAATGAGTAATTCTCAACCAACACCCGAATCAACTACCCATGTCATGCCTATTGATGATGAAGAGGATGATGATGAGCACGATTTGGAATTCGCTCAAATGCGTGAACTTCCATTCTTTGGTGTACCAATTCCCGACTCTAATCAAGCTGGGTCTTCCACCTCAGAGGAAGCTCCTACTACAGTCTACTCCAATCCACGGATTCGTGAACATGACAGCAAGTGGACAAAGGATCATCCTATAGATTTTATTATTGGTGACCCTAATCGTCCGGTATCTACACGAAGTCAGTTACAAGAAAGTGCAATGTTTTGTCATTTTGATGCTTTTCTTAGTGAAGTTGAACCTAAGACGTGGCAACAAGCATTTACCCAATCCTATTGGATAGAAGCTATGCAAGAAGAACTTAATGAATATGTCCGTCTTGATGTATGGGAACTTGTCCCATGCCCATATCAAGTAAAATTACTCACTTTGAAATGGGTTTACAAGGTGAAACTCGACGAGTTAGGTGGAATATTGAAGAACAAATATCGACTAGTAGCTCGTGGATACAAGCAATTATTAGGCATCGACTTTTATGGAATCCTTTGCGCCCGTTGTCCGTTTGGAAGCTATTAGACTATTCCTAGCTTATGCAGCTCATATGAATATGATCGTCTAGCAAATGGATGTGAAGAGGGCATTTCTTAATGGTGAAATCAAGGAAGAGGTCTATGTTCAACAGCCGGATGGTTTTGTGAACTCTAAATATCCTAATCACGTGTACAAGCTTAAGAAGGCTCTCTATGGGTTGAAGCAAGCTCCACGCGCGTGGTATGATCTATTGTCACAATTTCTCATTACACAAGGCTTCGCTAAAGGCAAGGTAGATCCCACGCCGTTCATTCAAAAACGAGGTAAATATATGATTATGGTACAAATATATGTTGATGATATTATATTTGTTGCCTCGACCCAAACCTTATCAGATGTGTTTGGGACACTCATGTCTTCCAAGTTTAAGATGTCAATGATGGGCAAGGTATCATTTTTCTTAGGTCTTCAGATATCTCAGAGTCCCAGAGGCATCTTTATCAATCAATCCAAGTATGCCCTTGAATCGCTTAAGAAATATAAGATGGAATCTTGCGACCCCGTGGATACTCCAATGGTGGAACGAACTAAGCTTGATGCAAATCCACATGGGATTGTCGTTGATCCGACACTTTATCGTGGAATGATCGGTACCCTTCTGTATATCACAGCTAGTTGACCTGATCTTCAGTTTGCTATATGTATGTGTGCTCGGTGTCAAACTAGGCATACTGAGTTACACTTAGCTACTGTTAAACGCGTCTATTGGTATATTAAAGTAACCATTAATCGGGGACTTTGGTATTCGAAGGACTCTTCTATTGCACTAATGGCATATGCAGATGCGAATCACGCAGGTTGTCAAGATACAAGGCGTAGCACAAGTGGAACTTTGCAACTACTAAGAGATCGACTAATCAGTTGGGCATCTAAAAGGCAGAAAAGCGCTGCAATTTCAAGTACAGAAGCAGAATACATAGCTATGTTCGGTTGCTGTGCTCAAATTCTTTGGATGAGATCACAATTAACCAATTATGGTCTAGGTTTCAACAAAATTCTGATGTACCGCGACAACAAAAATGCAATTGCCTTATGCTGCAACAATGTTCAATTCTCCCGGTCGAAGCATATTGACATTCGCTACCACTTTATCAAGGAGCAAGTGGAGAATGGAGTGATCGAGCTTTACTTTGTCCGATCTGAGTATCAATTGGCGGATATTTTCACGAAGGCTTTAGATCGCGCTAGAATTGAATTTTTGGCCGACAAGCTAGGATTGAGAACTTTCTTGCCGGAGACTCTAAAGGAATTGGCAGATGAAGCGAAAGAATAGTGGTGGTAAACTATTCTCCGTATCCTTGGTGATCATCTGTATATATTGTTTATATTTTTATCCACAAAAGCAAAATACAAAAATATAAAACCATATAAAAACCATAAAAATTGAAAAATTAAGAAAAATCCAAAAATATTTTACTTTATTTTTTCAAACGTATGTCTTTTGGGACGATAATATTTATGGCCTTAGAAATGTTGATTAATATTGACACGGCGCCATAAATAGAGTTCGTATAAAAGCTGTAAATATTTCATAAAACATGCCTATATGGCTTGTAGTTATTTCTGACTGCAACCCGCTTTTCATATTAAAGTCAAGTATTTCTTATGAAAGCTTTGGCTCAACAACGGGAATTAATTTTCTCGGGCATGGTTTACCTTATAAACATGTAAGGGATTGTGTTTACTTTATAACATAATCTAACACGGATATATGTACGCATCAGTGCATTTATTTGTTAAAACGAGAGAAATCTTGTTTTTATGAAGTTATCATCTCTACAAACCGAAGCAATTTGCAATTGGTATCTACATACTCGACGATGCAACTACTCAAACGGGGTGACTACAGCTCTTTCAATAGAACACGGGTCAACAATTGAGGGGGAGCAATTGTCAAGCATTCAGAATCTTCGATGCCGAACGTGCCAAGTTCACAAATTGGTGTCAAGACAACAATACCAATCGTACATGTGGTGCCAAGAGATGACTTCAGACGTGACGAGGCAACCAACATTTGCCGACAAGAACCATGTGATCTTATCATATGATGTTCTCATCTATCAGGTCTAACCTTGTCAATTAAAGTGATGTGATTATCATACAAATCGGTATCATATCTCACATATTGGTATCATGAAGATAAAATGGACTTGCATTTTTCTTCCCAAAAACTTTGTTAAAACTTTATTAAATCAACTGATATCAAAAATATCGGTTGGGTTAATATTTTTAATATGGGGAGAAGATGTGATTTAATATGGGAAATGATTAATCATAAATGGTTTGACTTAACTTCGGGCTCTACTACCACATGTGCAAAATGTTTTCTTAATTTCTTTCGCATTTAGGTGCACATGTGTAGGGGAGCAGATGGATTTCTTGTATAAAACATTCATGGTACAAAATTCTTTGATTTTATAATCACAAGTGCCTTGAATGGTTTTCAAAGAAGTTTTCATGGTGACGATATACTTACCCTCAACCTATTTATTTCACGACAATGAAGATAGTGGTGACATAAGGATGGTAGGATAGGTTAAGTCCAATGATTCTTCCAAAACCGGAGGAATCTTCCCAAGGACATTCCATGGCTAGAAATAGTAGTCCTTAGGAAAGATGGGGAAAGATTGTGAACGTAGTTGAATGTCGACCAAGTACTTAAGTTAGCACTGGAACAATCACAACAAGGTGCTAGTTATGACGTATTGGTAAGCATTGAAGGGGTTGAAGAATGAAAAAGAATTGTAAAGATAAAGGGTCTAAAGAAAGAAGCCCTCCTTACAACCTCAGTCAGAAACCGGGTCAACTCATTAGCTATTAAGATCATATTAATGATGCTTGATATTGAAGATAAGACATCATGGATCCAGTGATGCAATGCACAACCCATTCCAGCTAACTCAGATATCTCTCAAAAGATATTTGTTTTAATTACACGGAGACAACGCATTATCTATTGATTTATCCACTCCGAATAAAATGGTATTTAAATGGTGGCACTCCTCTCCAGCCTCCGATCACAAAAATCCAAAATGCACGATCGAGTCTAAAGCCATTTGAGATCATCAAATATCTCATTAGGACACACTTTCATATTTCCTTGCTTCTTCACACACTGTGAAAAGTAAGAAAGATATTAAGAGTCCTACGCAAAATCTTCATGATCTTGCCTGAACATCCGAGTAATACGCAAGTATTTACAATGAAGATGGAAATCCTTCTTGAGCGAATATCAAAAAGCTCATGGTAGGTGACTTGTGAGATTATTTTTGAATCAAACTTGTGATAACTGGAAAGCAACAGTTGTTTAATTCTTAATTGAATTTAAACACGTTCCAGGCCTCTATGCAATATCTTAGTGATCTTGTCAGAACAATCAGAGTGATACCTTAGTGTTCACAGTGATGAGTGGAAATCCTTCTAGTGTTAACCTCAAACAGCACTTGGTAGGTAGCTTGCAAGATTCAATATGAAACGAGCTCGTGACAACTGGAAAGCAACGATGGTACGATTCTTTAATGAATCAAACTTGTTCCAGGAATCAAAATTGACGGCTTCAACCATGTGGATAATTTTATCTAAATGATTCACTATTTACGTTCGTAGTCAGCTTTGGACGGTCGAGTAAAGAGAACGGGTTTACCCGCGAAATCTTTTCAATGAGATTTTTAATTAAATCCACCTGCCACAAGTACGATATCGTCCAACGGTCTTCACCGACCGGAGGTAATATGCTATCGAATTAGAATGAAATGTTCAAAGCCATTTCATTCGTGTCTACTTATGTTGCGACATTAGAAGACGGTGGCATTGCGGAGTGCAATATGAAGTCGTCCTCGCATGCTTATATCTTTTGTACTTAATACTTCAACAAAATTCAATAAATCCTAAAAGTCAAGTCTTCCGCTGTATCAAACTCTGAACCTTTCAAGAATTACAAAGGTATAAGTATGTGGGACATGAACTCACGAAGAGGCGAAGATCACAAGTGACGCACAAGATCCAAGCAAGAGATTAATGCTCAAGATTGATATCAAAGATCACATCAACATGTTCACCATAAAAGAAAAAGAAAAGAAAGACGAAGATGACGAGCTCAAGACAAGCATAGTATGCTAGGTTTATTTTATTATTGTAACTCGGGTAACGCCCTTGTTTGGAGTGACCTCCCTTAGGGGGAGATTGTTGGAAATACGTTTTACGTATTAGAAAGGATCGGTCACTCCAACAATAGATTAAGTAGTAGCTCGTAGTCTAGTTAACTTAATATTAAACAAACAAGGCCAAGCCAAGCCTACATGTGTAGGCCGGCGGCCCATTGTAAGCCCAAGCCCATCTCATGGGCTTGGGTATATAAACCCTCTCCTTAGTTGGAGAGGGTGTGGTTCACATTGTTTTTCACATAGTTAAAGGGTGTTTTATACAACTTTCTCTCTCTAAGTGTGTGTGTGTGTTCTCACCATCTTTCTATCTCTTTCTCTCTCTAGATTAAGCAAGATTTACAATGTCCTACAATTCCTACATACACATAGGATCACAAAATCACAACCAAGCATAAAGTAATGCAAGAATAGTCTTACCGAAGCCATGCGGAGTAGTTGCTTGCTGAAAAACTTTTTAGGACACACCAAAAGATATAGTTTAGGATTATCAAAATCGACCTAGTTCTCTATACCTTGTGGCTCTGATTACCATTCTATAACACCCCCAATTTCACAACACAACGAAATATCAACATTGGGTGTTACTTCATAGCACCTCACACAAATTATATTAAACGACTCAAAAAGAGACTTTACCTTTATATACAACCATTTGTCTAAAAGTTTCCCATCCCAAAAGATACCATTAGAGATCCCAAGCAACCGTTACCATTCACATCATTGTACACAAACGATTTAGACACAAACTATTCATTTAAAATGATGGAAAAATCATCAAGTGTAGACAATTAAGCACCAACTCCCTCCCTGCATGCTCCGCAACCATCAAACTCGATTACCTGAAATACATGCTTAAAATCGTCAACATAAAGTTGAGTGAATCTATAGGTTTAACAAATCGTAATTTAAACATAAGTATAAAAACCAATCATGATCATCCAATAGCATTGACGTACACACAATCTATTATTCAAGCATCTCATATTCACAAAAAAATCCATCCGATTGTATTAAGCTCATGACACCGACCCCTTGAAGCTACCACCCGCGCCATAATGCTGGCGTGGCCAAAGAAGTAAAGTCAATGCCCCTCAAATTGGTATTCGTTGCAAGTATACCCTTCTTCTCACTACAATATATCCATCCGCAAAGGTTACCCAACGTAATAGCTCTCGTCTCGGATCGGGTTGTCAAGCCATAGTACTATTAATTGTATAAGCGGCCATTTCCAGTCCACACAAGGGTACGACAATAGTTAATTGTTCATGAAACTAGGGACTTTTAGCAACTACGTACTTAATATAATCAAGGCAAAATATGGGTCCAAACAATCATTCATGACTTGTGTTCCATTTATTTCAAATTGCATGTATCCCCCTCGCGGGTTAAAATCATTTAGAGATAGGATAAAAGCGAGGGTATAGATTCACTTGGAGTTACACGAGAAATTAGTAGTGATCGCCGAGAATGAAGATGCCCCAAATACATACGTCAAAAGCCGTAACCTAACAATTAAGGCGCACACTTAGCAACATACTCAAGTATCCAAAATATACTTAGTATAATAATCTCAACGTCTCAAAATAATAAATACACACACGTGACAATCCATTCCAAGTGAATCCATTCTAATCCTAAAAACATGCACTAACCCTTCCAAACTACAGCCCTCGGTATTTGTCCATCACAAGATGCCAAACGAATACTAGTCAAATGACCGGTTCGGGTCCTCAACCTAAGAATATATACACCCACACACTAGACCTATAACTTGTAGAAATTTCAGAGGCTAATAGAAAATTCTTTTGCTTTAAACTACGACGCCAAGACACGTACTTACAAAAAGCACTCAGTAGGCACATACCAAATGTGCTTACTGTTTTCCCCCACTTAGACAACTCTAACTCCGATGAAACTTGGTGAAAAACTCACTCATAACCTAAACAAATCCCGAATTAAATTTCATCCAAAAACATTACTTTTAAAGCCGTCTGCTCAACACATTTCCAAACCCCAAAATCCAGACAGTTTACACATTTGACTTGTAAAACACCTTAGACACTTCTAAACAAATCCTTTTAGAAATCCGACTCTTGATTAGGAAATTAGACTCAAAACACAAGTTTACCAACTTATAACAACCAACAATCATCTATGCAACTCTACTTATAGTCCCCGGGAGTTGACCAAAAATTAAACACAAATTCGTATTGCGCCAAAATGCATCTCCCGGTACACGATATTCAAACAACCATATCTTTCTCATCGTTATTAGTTAGAAGCCCTATTTTCTATCAAAACGATTCTCTCGACAGCCATTACAACTACATACTATCATACCAACACTTAATCAAACTTAAACACACGAAAAACAGCTCCAAACCTACTGATCTAAAACCACTTCTTCAAAACAACATCATCAAACCCCTAAATAATCATTATAACAACACTTTCAAACATCACCTACCTTCAAATCTTATTGCATGTCCAAAATGGATTCACCAAACTACTTAACACTTGCACGGAATTTAAAAAAAATCAATATAATAATAATAACAAGAATGTAACCTTACAATGTTGTTAAATAAGATCAAATACCAAAAATCAACACACCTATTGCTTTAGCCGTGGGTTTTGAGCAAGAACACACCAAAAGAAAAACTTTTCCAAGCTTCAATAATTCAACTATGTGTTCCTAAACACAATCAAACACAAATCCACAAATTAAATTAGCTCAATTCATTGTTTTTATCAAAATTTAGCAAAATCAAACTTTGAAAAAAAAATGTTTTTGCATGTGTGATTTTTGGGTTAGGATATACTTACATTGATATTTTAAACATGGGTCATTCATTAGATTTTTAAGAAAACAAGTTTTTATGGTGCATCCATGGTGGCCATGTTTGGCCGTGACCTAGAGAGAAGAAAAGAGGGAGAACATTTTTTTTGTTATGAAAAATGAGGAGTGTGTGGAGTTTTTAGTTTATATATAATGGTGGGAGGGTTAAATGTGTAAATAAAGCTATCTTTTGGCCTCTTTAGCAAAACTATTATACGTAAAATGAGGGTAAAACATATTGATTTTTAGCAATAAAAGAGGTCGGGTTTCGGCCCGGCTTCCTAAAATTAAATCTCGTTTGTTAAATCGATCTTTTTAATGATTAAACGCACACAAAACGAATAAATAAATGTTCCGACTCTATTAAATTTGAAATAAAGCGAAAAATTCAAAATCTCAAATATCGAAATAATCGATAATAAAACGTAAAATTTGGCCATCCATTGCATCGCGATCAATAGCGGTTCTCTCAAAACATCAAAACGTTAAAAAGCCTCAAATCATCGGTTTCAACTTAAAGATCAAACATATAAATATCTAAATTCTCTTAGAAAATTAAAACCAGTCGCATAGGTGGGGTAAAATAATGGCGTTAGGTTCGGGGTATCATAATTTAGCTCCAATCCACCTACTCTACAATCTAATGAAAGGGACTTTGTACTATGGGTAAATATGTGTGGAGTCTATGGATTGTTAGACTCAATGGTAAAAACCATTAATCTAGGATAACCAACGTTCATATGCACAATCATAGCAGAATTAGAACATTGATTATAACAAGGTGTTTAACAAACAAGACAAATATTCTCCCAACGATTTCTTGCATTAAACATTAACATATAATCACTAGGCGTGTATACATTAAATACCACTCCTAGTACATGACACACACTTTGGTTTTACACCGTAAGAGATATTGATATCTAAAACCATACGTCTGGCCTTCTTTCTATACTAGAATGTCCAGACTTTACAAATGAATCTAATTACTGACTAAATCTTTCATTCTTCTATTCTGATCTTCTACAAAGTTTGTCCACCAGCTTGTAGAATCTTCTTTTGTCAGATTTAGTCTTTGTCTTTTGTGTTTTGACTTATCAACTCATATTTTCAACCCAACAATATGCATAGGATGTTTGAGAATGAGCATGGTGATGCTGCATTTAATCTTCAAGAAAATCCTCAAATTATCTTTTGGAGGTTGTTTACTTCTTCTGGAGTGTATGAGTTAGGTATGACTGGAATTATTGTTTACTTGTTGACATACATGATATATCTTCTTACACATTAGACCATGAAAAATATGTTGAGCACTACTTTGGAGGTTGATGATAAGAATCATGTTCCTTATCAATTTCTTAGGTTTCTACACAACCAGATTCTCAAATAAAGGTATATCCCCCCTGCTAGACAAAGTTTCCCCTGCTAGAGTTAAAGAAGTAAGTGGGAAATTTTCCCACTATATGAGAAGATGCCCCAAGCTAATGTTTATGATATGAGTTTGGAGTTGTTAATGTACCTTGAATTTGGGAAAAATAAATGGTTTAAAGATTGATGTGTAGCTTGAATTTGTGAAATTGTATTGGTGTTTTAGTATATTGTATCAAACAATTGGTGTCCATTTGATTCTATCAAACTGTTTGGTATCTAATTGTTGATTGTGTGTGATTTTGGTCTGTCATTTATAGTTGTTTAGCTTAATAATAAGTTGTAGCTTAATATTAAACTATTATATTCTCACATAAATCAATGCCACTAGGATAGTTCCCCTTGTTTTTGAAACTTTTCCCCCTCTTTGGCAAAAATTTCCCCCTGTTTTTGAATAAACCTAACAAGCTAAGGTTTAAGATGAATTCGGGATCAATAGATGAAAAAGATTACATGTCACAAAACACATAATAGAATAGCCTTAACAAAAAACATATAATAACACGAATCAATCACGAAACACATAATAATTTATGATGTTGACACATACAAGTTGATAAAGCTCTTAACATATGTAGGAGCTAAGAAGACATATGCCGTTGAAACATAAACATTGCCTCTAAGACATATGTAGGGGCTAAAAAGAAATCTTGTTATTGAAAAAGAAATCCACCATTTTATGTCGAAATGCAAGGGCGGTTTGAATTGGATCTCCAACCTCCAGGCTGATCTCATGAGCTAACCATTTATATAACAATACATAACACATATTATTGGTATCTAAAGGATATACAAGACTGAGAGTTAAATAAACCAAGACTATATCAAATTACTAACCTATAAAGAAAAAGGCAAAGAAATACGCTACAGTCCCCAAATACACCACCTTGGATGAGAACATTATTTGCACGCCTAAATGTAATATTATATGATTTTTGATCGATTCCTTTGGTTGCAAACACACTAGTTTTTTTTAGAACAACAAAAAGTTTATTCTCTAAACACTTCATCACTTTCAAATACCAGTCACTACATTCACCATAAGTATCTTCACTGTCATAAAACGTGACATTTCCATATGTCATGTGAAACTGTGCAAGGAACCAATATCGTTTAGTTTGATTGATTGGAATGAACACCTACAAATTTTATAATCCATTCAATCAAAATAAATTCAACAGAAATACAACAAGAGAATCTTCTTTGCTCTTCATATGTACCTAAATGAAATAATTACATGTTCAACATCGCTCTAAGATAATGGGTAAATTTCATACGTTGCATAAAACAATGGCATTGAATCTTGGATTAAAAGGTTAAAAAAGTAACAACTAACCGTTGACCAATCATGCGATGAATGTCTAAAATGCCACATATACCATACCCACATATCAATGTGCTATATCAAGATAAAATAAAATCAGATCAACAAAAACAACATACCATATCGTTAATGATCCTTAGTGATAAAAAAAATTAGTATGATTACCTCATCCATATACCAACCAACCTGCTCATCATCCAAACCAACGAAACTATCCCAAAAAGTATGATCTACTGAAATTTCATTGCACCAAGCAAACTTGCAAATTAGTAAGTTATTCAGGAAAAACTCCAAGGCGGAATTATAATAGAGTTTGTCAATACTTTTAGATGGTCGTCTCAGATCCTAAAGAAAAAAAACATAAAATAAATTAAAAAACGCTTTGAAAAAATCACATTAACCAATCTAAAGTTAACCACAATTGACATACCTCTTTCCACGGTTCAAGATTCTGGCACATTTGAATCATAAATGCATCAAGAATTTTCTTTTTACTCTTGAGTGCATCCATGGTGGGTATTATAGTATTTTGATTTACTTGAACTGGTGGCCTGACCACATTAACATACCTCCTCTTGGTTACACTTCCAGTTTTCTGTAGCAAGTTTCATGTGACTGGATTTACTAATATCTATTGTCTTCATGCTTTTACGTTCTTCTTACAAGGATTTCAACCTCTTTCTCTTCACCTCGGCCAACCTATTCTTTTCAGCCTCTTGCTTTTTTAGCTTTGTTAAGACAACTTAATTCAACGGCTTTCTTCTCACATCTACGATCCTGTTTAAGGTTATGAACGTGATATGTGTGTAAACACACATCTTTTCTACCACTTAATTACAATAATAACCGGACCAAAACGTGTATTTTATGTCTTTTATGTCGGAATTATGCGTGGTTTGTGTTTTTGTTGTGATTTAGGACGAAAAGGTGAAAAGTGGAGAAAACACGGACATTCACGGGCTTTTACGGACTTTTATTGAAGAAAAAGATGAAAGACGAAGTCAAGAAGTCAAGAGTGCAAAAAGAACGGAAGTCCAAGACCAATTCTGAAGATTTATCGAAGAAAAAGTCAAAAGACGGAAGTTTATTAAAAGCCGAAGAATTCAAGTCTAATTTATTGAAGAATTTAAAGACGAGTTCAAAGAAATCCCGAAGCCAAAAGTCCTTAAAGTTCAAGTTTAAAGAAGATTAGAAGAATAAAGGACTAATGGTGCAATTAATGAAGATTAAAGAAGGAAGGACCTAATCTTGTAATTAAGAGAAAAGGAAAGAGGGGAGGAAGCTTCCTTAATCCTCCCCTATAAATAGTCATTAGTTGTTAATTTTCTTTCTTGTTGGCTAAGTGTGACAATTAGTCTTCCACCATTTAATTACCTTGTCATTTAAATACTTGTCAATTTAATTACCTTATCTTGCACCTTAAATTCATTTAATTTCAAGTAAGTTTCCATTTAATTCTTGTCAATCTTTACTTTATCTTGTTAATCTCTCATCTACCTTTCTAAATCTTTGATTTTTATGTCTATGTTTGTGTTCATGTTCATGCTTTTATTTTGATCAAGTGGGTTTTTGATTATTGTGGTTAAAGTTGTTAGATTTCTTGATATTGATTGTTTGTTTATGATTAATTGTTGATTCGTTATTAGTTTGATTAAATCGTGTGTT
This sequence comes from Glebionis coronaria, assembly GCA_025667525.1. Classification (NCBI taxonomy): domain Eukaryota; kingdom Viridiplantae; phylum Streptophyta; class Magnoliopsida; order Asterales; family Asteraceae; genus Glebionis; species Glebionis coronaria. The sequence goes on from CM046882.1 coordinate 529,336,143, forward strand.
TGATTTGGTTGAATCTGTGTTAGATCTATTGTTTCTGTCATCCCTTGTTCTTCGGGGAGTTGTTTCTGTGTTTGATCATTCCCAGGAAAACTTCCGAATCAAGAGAAGAGAAAGCTTTCATTCGGAACTCAAAAGTTCCGGATCAAGAGTTGTTCATTCGGAACTCCAAAGTTCCGAACCAAGGGGCTTCATCCGGAAGTCTAGAAGTTCCGGATCAACACCACAAGTTCAGGACGAAGGAAAAGTTCCGGGTCAGCACTCTCATTCGGAACTCTAAAAGTTCCGAACGAAAACTTCCGAACGAACTTCCGAACGAAGTTCCGAACGAAAATTCCGGACGAACTTTCGAACGAAGTTCCGAACGAAACTTCCGAACGAAGGATAAGTTCCGAATAAGACTAAACTTCCGAACCAAGTTTCGACTCAAGCTTATTCATCCGGAAGTCTTCCGAACGAAAGTTCCGGATCAAGACTTCCGTATCAAGGAGTTCCGACTCAAGAGCTAGGTTCATTCGGAACTTAAAACTTCCGAATCAAGGATTTTTGTCAGGTTCTTTTTAGTGTTCCTTTTTAATTTTCTGTCTTTCATTCTCAATCTTTATTTTTCCCGCCTTTTTATTTAACTGCACTTTAAAATTATTTGTCTTAGCTTTATTTTAGTTTTGCCTTAGTTTAAGTTTTAGTTGCGTTTTAAGATTGCCTTAGATAGATTTAAGTTTGCGTTATTTACTTTAGTGCCCTTTAATTTCAGTCACGCTTTTAAATACTTGCACTATTATTTTAATTAGACTTAGATTTAATTTCACGCACTTTTACTTTAATTGTTTTACACTTTTATTTAAAAACAACCACAACTATTTGTTTCACCAAAGAACGACTGAGTCACATAGAGAGCCTAGATCAATTCGTTAAGATACCGAGAACAACAATTGAACCTAGCAAAATCTCTTCATTAAAATGGCGCCGCTGCCGGCTCTTTTCGTAAAGATTAACGGTTTTCTGTGAGAGACGCGTTACTTTTTGGGATCCGTTCACTTGTGATCGTTATTTTTCTTGCATAAAAAATTCAAAAAATCATAAAAATTAAAAAATTGATAAAAATACATAAAAATTTCAAAAATTTCAAAAATCCAAAAAGATTTTATCTTTATTGTGTATATATATTGTCTTTGTGTTTGGTTTCTTTTTCTTTTGTCTTTGTAGGTGCATGCGTACTAGATCTTCTAATTATCAAGAGCCCGAGCCTCAAGAAGATTTAGCTATGTCAGGTGTAAACAACAATAATCCACTGCACCCTAATAATAACAACAATGTTCTTCCACAGCCTGATCTTCGGACCATGGAGGAACTTTGTCAACCAACAATGTTTGGACGAGGAGGACCGATTGCGCCGATGCAAATCAACGCTCCTGAGTTTTCGTTGAAGCACCACATGATTCAGCAAGTACAAACAAACCCATTCCGTGGATTGCCTGATGATGATGCCAACAAACACCTCGACAAGTTCATTACAATCACCCAAAGCATGAAGTTGGCCGGTGTCACAATGGATGAACTTCGCCTACAACTCTTTCCACACACTTTATTACATCATGCCGAGAAATGGTTTGATCGTCTCCCGAAGAATTCTATTCACACTTGGGATGACATGACTCAACGCTTTTTGTCGCGCTACTTTCCACCATCCATGGTCACAAGCCTTCGCAATAAAATCAGCGGTTTCATGCAAGACCCTGATGAATCTCTTTTTGATGCTTGGTTCGGAAGTTTAGTTTTATTCGGAACTTATCCTTCGTTCGGAAGTTTCGTTCGGAACTTCGTTCGGAAGTTCGTCCGGAACTTTCGTTCGGAAGTTCGTTCGGAAGTTTTCGTTCGGAACTTTTAGAGTTCCGAATGTTAGAATACAAGTCCAAGACAAGTTAGAAGCAATGAAAGTTGTAGAAAACAGATACATGGTCATCAAACTCGTCTAAATCATTTACCAACTTTGCTTGATTTTCCAATTGGCGAACAATTAAATGAAAAAAATGGTATTTCGTCGTCACTCAAATACTTGGTTCCAAAATCACACTCCTTAGCAAGACTATGCATTTTATCCTGTATATTTATTTAAAGGGCAATTATTTATATTGAACAAAGTAACACATTAGTTAACTGTAAATCGAGGAATGAAAGAGGAATTACCTTTTGCTAAACTATATCGACCTTAGCCATAACATTACTGCCTTTATCTTTACGAGTTATGACCTAGAAAATTAAGAAACACGAGTTAACTATAAAAATGGAAGGAAAAGTTCTGAACATTAGGTAAAATAACCATTTTAAAACTTACATTAATAATAGTCCCGAGCTTGTAAACTTGTGCTTTCAAACTCTTGGTCTCTTTGGGTAGGATCATTAAAGTATTGCATAATTTCTCTAAATCCTGAAGTTAGTTCTTGATGGAAAGCTCTTTACTACGTATACCTTTTGATGACTCTACATCTTGCTCCTGAGCTTTGCGTGCTTTCATCATTTTTGTAAGATAATCACCAAAAAGGTGTAACACCCCCAAGTTGGTCAAATGCAGCGGAATAGTAATTAGGGTGTTACTTGGGTGGATCGATGGCACATAGCATATAGAGCAATGATCATAATATCATTTTGAAACATATTACATGAATTAATCGTACACATTTATTATCTTGTCTGAATTAAAACCACATTTATTATAAAACAGAAATAAATATCCCAGACCGATGGTCAACATGATGCTTCCTAAAATGCTGGAATCCAATGCATGAACCTGCTTACTTTCCTGAGAAAACATAAAAGTAAAATGTGGGGGTCAACACGAGGTTGGTGAATTCACAGGTTTAATTAATTAAATAAAGTATCAATATGCAAAGCACCACGAAGGTAGCAGGACATCACAGCCCAACGCTACAGTAGTTCCTACTGCCCTGTAATAGAAGCTAGACATGATTCTCAGTAAGCCCATTTGGGTCTATCCTGATTGAGGTTTCCCTTAATCCGACAATGACATAAACCTGCTGCTCGGCCTAAGCAATACGTGACAGCTGATCACGACAGGCCGGGTGTTGTCAATACCCGAATAGATCTATCCATACATTTCGCGCTACACTATTAACTAATACAGTCCACGGGAATGGAGCAAACAGTAGGCAAATAAATTGTTGTTGTCTGTGCATGCTTGCATATAAATAGTTTTTGTATGTTTTCTCCCCCAGTTATAAAGCAGTAAAGATGGGGCCATGAACTAACTTTAGTGATAATGAGGTAGTGAGGATGATGTCACAGTATATTCACGGACTGGAGAAATTACCTAAGTAATTTAAATGTCTCAGTGGATGCAACAATAAATATGCATGATGAATGGTACATATGAAAATGCATGATCACAATTTATGAGTTGTTACATTGGTCTAAGTGTTTGTTCTTATAGTAAAATGAAAGTATATATATATGTTTTTGTTCAAGAAAAATATATATAAAAATATATACAAATTTGTTTAAGGAAAGAAGGGTCATAAATTAAATAAGTAACTATCATCTTATTTAATTTATCATATGGGAATAAATTACAATTTATTAAGTTTTAGAGTTTCAAAGGAAAATAGTTAACGGGGTTTGTCTATTTCGTAGAGTTTGTAAATAACTAAAATGATTTATTTTACAACTGACAAGTTTCATTACTTCTTTTAAGTAAATAAAAATATGATAAATCTTTATAAATATAATCGTTTAGAAAGGTAACTTTAGGTTTTCACTCGTTAAGTTTCTTACACCGTTTGTCCTTGTTGGTTATTCCAATTTATGAAAACGCCCCCTAGGGCTTGGTAAACTTTGAAGAAATGACCAAGTACCCCCTCCAATCCCACGAATTTTTTATAAGGTGGGATTAGGGCTTGTTATGGGTTTCGAAAGTGGCATAAATGGTCCTTGTAGTTTATTTATAGCTCTCGGTTGGATTTTAATATACCCTATAGTTTCAAAAATGACACAAACGATCCTTGGACTATATAATAGTCACGAAAATTTTTACATAGTTTTACTAGTTTACAGTTTCGGACCAAACTTTCACCACTTGTCATTTTAGGCACGAAAAGTATATATATAAATCTAGTGTTGGGCTATACGGCCCATTAGGGTCCGGTTGGGGTAGAAAGGGGTTAATGGGTTTAATTGGGCTTAGTAAAAACTTAAGGTAAATTAGTAAATGTTAAATACTTACTATTGGGCCTTTACTAGTTTTATTATGTGGGCTTATATTATGTTTTATTTCAAAACTAGTTTAGTGTAAGCTTATATATTTTCGGCTTATTTTGATGGCTTATATAAGCTTATTGTTTTTTACTAAAGTTTATATTTTCTTACTAGTTAATCCTAAGCTTATGTTTTGAGGGCTCATGGGCTTATTCTAAGGCTTATAAGATTCGGCTTATATTTGCATGGATTATTTATTTAGGCTTAGGAGATTATGACTTATATAGATTTCTAAAATCTTAAATAAGCCAAGTAAGTCTCGGCTTATATTAAGTTTTGTTAAGGCTAGCTTATTTCTAGTACTAACTTCGGCTTATATAGATTTTAAGGCTTAAATGACGTGGCTTATATAACAATATGGGCTTATATATGCTTAATGGCTCGGCTTATTTTACAATATACACATTTTTAAGGTACTCACTTATAACTAGTTTATTTATAGGGTTTTTAAGCAAGGTGTCCAACATGTTAGGACATGGTTAAGGATTTAGGGCACGAAATGTTTATCCACCATATAAGCCGTGACTTACAAGTCATATGGATGGCATTTCATGGAGGTTTTACGTATGCATGGCAACCTAGGCTCATTTCCTAAGTTTCTACATGCATGTCATGAGATGGAAAGTAAAAGAATGATGGAAATAGGTCTAAGGTAGACTTACTTACTTGTGTGATCAAAATGGTGACGAATGGAATGGTGTTGGCGTCGGTTTGCTTTTAGACGAGTCCTAGGAGTCTTGAATGTTAGACTTTAATGCTTGGAGTACAAAGATATGGGTAGTAAATGAGATGGAGGATTTTGGTTAGCTCAAGGTGCTATGTGGGAGTGTTCTTGATCCGAAAATAAATGGGGTGAGGGTGAATGAGTGTTGTTAGTTTCATAAATATCCAAGAGCAAAATGTGAATTGTGGTTTGGGGTAGGACACGGCAAGAGAGAGGGAGGGTCATAGATTTAGCAAATATTGGGAAGTACTAGGTAGTACATGTTTTTAATGAAGCTTGATGTACATAAGACCTTTGTGGTCATTCTAGCCGTCGCCCTTAAGGCTTCCAAAGTGCATGCATAGTGTTTTCAATTAAGACTAGGTTGTACAAGGTGGGAATATGTGTGTGGTGTAGCATGTATACACGGCTAGAATGGGGAGTGGGGTAGGGTTTGTAGTTTTTTTTTTAATCTTGTTTAAGTGTAAGTAAATTAAGTGTATAATACTTTGTAGTGTGTTGATTTTTGTTTGCATATTGAGGTCTTAGTATGATTATTAGAGTTATAAGTATAATGTAGTAGAAATAGGTTTGAGTCCTAATTTATTTGGTTGGGTTTTGGGATCCTTGGTGAATGTATGGTTGTTTAGGTGATTTTTATTATGTCAAAAGTATAGTTAAAGGATAAAATGATTTACTTATAGTGTTCATGTATAAAAGTAATTGTCATCGTAGTTTAAAGTCAATTATAGTGTGAGAATCATATATAAAATATACAAACTTAAGGGTATATATATATAAATAGTCATTTATTAAATGTGATCATGACGTTGGATTTTTAGAAAATCAATGGGATGTATGCAAGTGGTCATATGTTCAGGTAACTTAAAGTCCTTCACAATAGATTGTTTGCTGTCCAGTATGCTATTGAAATGTAGTCATACAAATGTGGTCATTCTTTTATGATTAAAATACTCATGGTCACAATAAAAAGTTGTGATATAGTTGTTTCCCTGTTCGGATGATTAGAATGATGTATGCTCATGTGATGCATTTGATTGTTCAAAGGATTTCATGCAACGGTGATAGAATAAATATATAGATATCATGAGGTGACGTACACAATGTTGACATAGTCAAAACCTGAAATTTACAAGTTTTACAGCATAAACCTGTTATTTTAGCTTTGTCCTCAAAGCTTAAGATGACGTCACTGATCAGGTGAAAAGGTGTGGGTACTTAGCTCTAAACGAGTCTTCGTGTTCCCAAGTAAACTCGGGACCTTTCCTAGAGTTCCATCATATTTTAACTAACGGGATTTGGCTTCGTTTCAACTTCTTAACTTCTCTCTCCATGATTTCCACTGGTTCTTCTGCAAATTGAAGTTTGTCGTCAAAATGGACTCCCTCCAATGGCATTGCTAATGGTTCCTCTGCATAGCACTTCTTCAAGTTTGAGACGTGGAATGTAGGGTGTACTTGGCTCAACTGCTGGGGCAACTCTAAGCGATAGGCGACCTCTCCAATTCTGGCAACCACCTTGAAAGGTCCTACGTAACGTGGATTTAACTTCCCCCGTTTCCCAAACCGTACAACACCCTTCCAAGGTGATACCTTCAGCATGACACGATCACCTACAGCAAACTCCATAGGTTTATGTTTCCTGTCGGCATAACTCTTTTGTCTATCTTGGGCAGCCTGAATTCGTTGCTTGATGAGGGTGATCTTCTCAGTAGTCTCTTGGATCAGTTCGGGTCCTGTTAGTTGAAACTCTCCCACCTCTGCCCAGCATACTGGTGAACGACATTTGCGGCCATAGAGGGCCTCAAATGGTGCCACCTTAATACTGGCATGGTAGCTGTTATTGTAGGAGAACTCCACTAATAGAATGTGTTCGACCCATCCTTTTCCAAAGTCGATCACACATGCTCTCAGCATGTCTTCTAGTGTTTGGATTGTCCGTTCACTCTGACCGTCTGTCTGTTGATGGTATGCGGTACTCATATCCAGGTTTGTTCCTAAAGCTCTTTGAAAAGCTTTCCAGAAGTTAGATGTAAATCTACCATCTCTGTCGCAGATGATTGAGACTGGTATCCCGTGTCTCGTCACAACTTCCTTCAAGTACGTTTTGGCTAATTTGCTTAGAGAATCATTTTCCTTGATAGGTAAGAAGTGAGCTGATTTTGTGAGGCGGTCAACGATTACCCAGATTGTATCGTAACCGTGGGACGATGTAGGAAGTTTGGTAATGAAATCCATGGTGATATTGTCCCATTTCCATTTTGGTATTTCGGGTTGAACTAACAAACCTGATGGTCATTGATGTTCCGTTTTAACTCTAGCACAAGTCAAACATTTCTTCACGTAGGTGGCAATGTCTGCTTTCATGTTCGACCACCAGTATAATTTCTTCACGTCTTGATACATCTTTTCGGATCCGGGATGTATGGAGTACTTGGACTTATGAGATTCGTGCATGATCACGTTCCTCAAGTCTCCGTAACATGGTAGCCAGCTTCTTCCGTGTAGACACAACGTTCCGTCCGTTCTAGCTTCTAACTTTTCCTTGCTTAGGTCCGTCCTAAGCATTCCTCCTATGTCTTCCTTTCCGATATTCTCGGGCTTCTGTGCCTGGAGTTGGGCCTCTAATATTTGTTTGGGTAGGTCCAAGTTAATGGTCATGACTAAGGCTCGAACTCTCATGGGAGGATCAGTTCCCTTTCGGCTTAGTGCATCTGCAACTACGTTTGCTTTTCCTGGGTGGTATTTGATGTCACAGTCGTAGTCGCTGAGTAATTCTATCCAACGACGTTGCCTTATGTTTAATTCCTTCTGATCTAGGATATGTTGCAAGCTCTTGTGATCAGTGTGAACTGTGCACTTGGTCCCGTACAGGTAGTGCCTCCAGATTTTTAAGGCGAAAACTACGGATCCAAGTTCTAGATCATGGGTGGAGTAATTCTGCTCGTGCTTCTTCAGTTGTCTTGAAGCATAAACAATCACCTTCTTTCTCTGCATCAACACAGCTCCCAAACCTTCGTGCGAGGCGTCACAGTAGACAACGAAGTCTTCGCTACCTTCTGGTAGGGCTAAAATAGGTGGACTACACAATTTTTGTTTGATGGTATGGAATGCAGCTTCTTCTTTTTCTTCCCACACAAACTTTATACCTTTCTGAGTGAGCTTGGTCATTGGTTTAGCAATCTTAGAGAAACCTTCGATAAATCGTCGGTAGTAACCGGAAAGACCTAAGAATTGACGAATTTCCTTCAGCGACGTGGGAGATGCCCAATCTTTCACGGATTCGACTTTTGCGGGGTCAACTTGGATTCCCTTGTCGTCAATCACATGACCGAGAAAGTGTACTTTAGGGATCCAAAAATTACACTTTGAGAATTTTGCGTACAACTTTTCTTCCTTAAGCAGTTTTAGTACTTGAGCCAGATGTTCTCCGTGTTCTTGCTCATTCTTGGAATAGATGAGGATGTCATCAATAAACACTATCACGAACTTATCCAGATAGGGTCTGCATACTCGATTCATGAGATCCATGAATATGGCTGGTGCATTGGTCAGTCCAAATGGCATGACTTGGAACTCATAATGACCGTATCGTGTTCTGAAAGTTGTATTTGGTATATCCTCTTCTCTGACCTTCAATTGGTGATACCCGGATCGTAAGTCGATCTTAGAGTACACGCTTGATCCTTGCAGGTGATCAAATAGGTCGTCGATTCGTGGTAACGGGTAGCGGTTTTTCACAGTTAACTTATTCAGTTCTATGTAATCGATACACATTCGGAAAGAACCGTCTTTCTTTTTAACAAACAATATTGAGGCTCCCCAAGGTGAGGAAATGGGTCTGATAAAACCTTTGTCTGACAGTTCTTTGAGTTGTTCCGCGAGTTCTTTCATCTCGGTAGGTGCTAAACGGTAGGGTGCTTTAGCTACAGGTGCAGCTCCTGGCACTAAGTTGATTTGAAATTCAACTTGGCGAGTCGGGGGTAATCCTGGAAAGTCGTCTGGAAAGACTTCAGGATAATCTCGGACGATGGGTACATCCTTGATCTGTTTCTCCTTGGGTTATTTTTCTTTGTCTGTCTTAGAAATATGTGCTAAAAAGATAGGACATCCTTTTAGTAGATATTTCTGGGCTTGGGTACACGAGATCACACTCAACCTAGTGTCTGTTTTATCCGAATTTCCATCTCCTCGGATAATTAGATCTGCGTTTCCCCATGGTATACGGACTAGTTTCTCGTCACACACAATGGTTACATGATATTTTGCTAACTAGTCCATACCAATGATGACATCAAAACTACTTAGTTCTATGGGTATTAATTGAATATCAAATGGGTGATTCTGAAGGTTTAAAGTACAGCCTCTTATGATAGTATTAGTTTCAATGATTTTTCCGTCTGCTAATTCGACTCTGTAACAGTTATCTAATGGGGTTGGTAAAATGCCTAGTAAGCTACTAAAATCTGTGGATACGAAACTCCTATCGGCTCCCGTATCGAATAAATTATTTACATAGCGATTATTCAGAAGGAACGTACCAGTAACTACATTGGAGTCGGGGTTGGTCTTGTTTTCTCCTATGACATAAACTCTGGCGGATGCTCCGCTTTGGCTTTCATTCTTACGTTTTGGGCAGTCAGGTCTGATATGTCCAATCTCTCCGCAACCAAAGCAACGGATTTCCTTGCGAGCCATGTTTCCACTGCCAGTGAGCTGGCGGCGTCCTTGGTATCCACTTCCACGGGAATTTTGCTTGTTGTCGTTGTGGGGCTTATTGTTGGCACTGGAGTTGTTCCTATTGATCGGAGCATATGCACTGCCCTGCTCTGGTCTTCGGCATTCAACATTGGGGTAGTGATGGAAGTTACACTTTGAGCATTTTGGTTTGTTTCCCACGTATGGTGGCGATCCTGAGGAAACAGCACTACAGACTTGACCTAAACCCTGTCTCTTGGGCTGTTGAGTCTGTGGATGATGACGGTAGTTATCATCGACTTTCCTCTTGTGCTCTGCTTGTCTAATCATATGATCACGACCACGTTTGTCCACTAATTATGTGGCAAACTCAATGGCACTCTCGATGGTAGTAGGTCGAGATGCAAGCACACTGTCATGAACAGAGTCTGGAAGTCCACTAACGTACTTCTCTATCTTATCTGACACTTTAGGGTACATACGGGTACACATCAAAGTTAGTTCCTGGAACTTCGGGTTGTAACCCGTAATATTGAAGTTGATGCATTTGAGGTTACATAATTCAATCTCCAGCTTTTTGATTTCACTACGTGGACAATATTTCATGGTAAGCTTTTCCTTCAATGCAGTCCATGTCATCCCATAGGCTCCATCGTGTCTGAGGGTAGCAACTTGTGAGTTCCACCACGTGAGTGTATGTTCCAAAAGTGTACAAGTGGCGAATTTCACCTTGTTCTCTTCAGTACAGTCACTAATACGGAACACGGTCTCAGTCCTCTCAAACCATTGCATGAGCTCGACTACCCCTTCCTTGCCCTTGTAATAGCTGGGCTTGCACTTTAGGAAGTCAGGGTAAGTACATCTGTCACACACACGAATTTTGAATCTATTTAATTTACTTGAAACGCGATGGTTCGGGTTAGACTTATGTGTCTATTGATGTTCCCGATTGTTTACGCGTATTTTGTGTACAAATTTAAGTTTTAGAATGACGTTATTAGAATTTGTCTTTATTTGCTTACCTACGTTACGCAATAATATAATTTAGATATCACCTCAATGTAAACCGACTCACATTTAATTTCACGCAACCTACTTAAATTTTACACATATGTCCACATTGTGAAAACATTTACGTCATTTCTAATAAACTTAAAACTTCATTATTTGGAAGGTCAAACTTCATCTAAACCTTACCCACACCAAAAATTGTCAACTACATGCTCCTACAAAATATATTTACAAAATAGATAACTCTTTTCTTTCCTTTTTGCTATACCAAAACCGGTCCCCCTCTCTCTTTGCAAGACCCACGTTTTTTTGTTACAACCTCATTTTAAATAGGTACTTTCACCACCATTTAATGCTTAGTACTCTTGTCCCCCTTCACCTCTTATACCCAACGAACCACACCTTTATTTTTCTTTAGTTTTAAGACTTCAAGTTGTACAATGTACCACTTCCTGCCACAAACCGAACCCCCATGTGATTTAACTCTTCCCAAGATTATCACTACAACCCATAAGGTAACTACTTAGTTGGTCAATAGTTACAAATGAACCAATTCCTTGCAAACCCTAACTAGGAGATTACTATCCTTAAACTTATTTGTGGCTCTATAAATAGCAACACATATTCACCACAAAACACATTTATAGAAACCCCTCCCTGAGATGACTTAGCCGCTGCCAAGAAAGAAGTAGAACAAAGGGTTAGTCCATTTAAAAGTTAATATCGGTAAAGATTCATAGTGCTTGAGTCGGGTTCACTATAAGTTAGGCTCATGGTCTTCTTCTTCTACCATTTGATCGTAGCTAAGGACCTTTGTAAGCATTCTTTTAATCTTGTTATGATTTTTACTTGGTTGATAGCTACGTATATACTTGCTAAACTTTTCATAACAAAACCAAATGGTGTTGACACTAAAACATGCCCCTAATAGTGAACCATGCATCGAGACCTTTACTAAAAACGTTTACATATGAAAAGCTTCGACATGCAACTCTTTAACGTAGCTTAAGTGAAGTGCTTGTACCAAAAAAATCAACCTAGGTTAACATGTAATACTATTTTTCAAAAGGGGAACGAATCTATGATTTTATGTAAAAGAAAAAGGGTTTTAACGACGTTTGTGATGGCGGCTACTCGTCGTGATCTTAGGATCACATTGGGTGTAAGTAGCCTGGTATAAACGATGTGGTAAGGGTTTCAAGGGTGGTTAAAATTTATAACAAAGACCTTGAACAAACATATATTAACATAAGAGGAAATCTACACGAATTAACCTAGTCACATACGAGAGGAAATCATGAACTTTGGGTAAACTTTTATGCCAGTCGGTTTCAGTTTTGGCAGGGTTAGAATGTGTGATTGAAACTCGACACTACCACCTTACCATAGATATATAAATCAAGTAAAAAGATCACCAAACAAATCCATAGTGAGGGTTTAAGGTCTCGGTTGAGGGCATATGGTTATGTGAACTTCACTAGTAACAGTATGTAAACATTTAGCAAACATGAAATGTAAACGTGTATTGGGTATGTGTGTGCAAAGTTTTATGTCATGTGCACGCTTGTGTTCGTGTGCGTGTGTATAGGGAGCAGCAGCAATACAAGTACACATATTGCTTTCTAAATGTTGGTATGCGTATGCATGAATGTCGGTAGCAATACCAAGCTAAATACTTGCTGTTTTTAAATCCAAGCATGATAAAAAAAAGGACATAATTTTCATTATTAAATAAGGCTGAAAGTGTGTTCACATACAACAATAAAATGTCAAAACAAAAGGGTGTATCTCTTCAAATTGGTGGTGTGCTTGCGTGTGAGTTATGAACAAGCAAACATTAAATCAAAATATCCTCTTCATACAGTGTATGTGTTTTAATGCATAGTAAAAAGAGTTAGCTAAACTACTAGTGTCCTTGTGTTTCCCCAAAAATCTGGTTGTGTACAAGTATATTTATCAAAAGGAAACAAATGGCTATTTGAGCAATAAACAAAGATAGAAATGTGATATGTAGTGTGTGTCCTATGTGTATGAGAAAAACAAAAGAGTGAAAGTGACTCCTCATAAAACAAGTAATATGAACTTCAAAAATGATTGTAGTATACGTGTGGTGAGTGTGTGTATGCATGTGCTACTAGAACTTTAACACTAAACAAGTAAAAAGAAATAGTACTATCTACATAAGTAAAAGTGTGAGCAGGAACTAGGACCACAATGAGGTTGTTTGAAGAATGTGTATGCGTGTGTTGTGAAGGAGTAAGCACAAGCAAGAAAATGTTGGGAACATATAATGAAAGCATAAAGGCATACCAAGTATGAGACACAGGAAACCCATTTAGTATTTTAATATCATGTCCTTAACATTGATCCTACTTTCCTACTTCACGTCCATTTCTAACTCATCAAACGAGCATATTTCATAAAAACTAAAACGTGAGGTTAATGTCGACATGGCCTAGTTTCCAGTGATGTATTGCGTTTGGCCTTCGGGTTGTTAACAAACCCGCTGTTAGCGGCTAAAAGTCATAGAAAACCACACGAATAAAGTATTACAAGAAGGTTAAATGTCATATTTGAGCAGCCCACTTTAGCCTATATTCTAACCCACTTAGAGACTAAGCCCAAAGAAGATTTCGGCTAATTATTGTTGTCCTGGCGGAGTAGATTTCATATGGATAAACCATTTTGTTTTTCGGGCTATCATTGAACGAGTTATTCACCCTCAAAAGTTCACCCGTGACAAGATTTCGGGAACTTGAAAAATGAGAAACACTTTTATAAATCAAATGCAAATATATAATATCAACCAAGTTCCTTGTATATTTTTATTATGTGTATTTAGCCTAAGTACGGATATTTTACTTAGGTTACGAGTAGATCGTTCCGCATTGTTTTGCGTGCCTTGATATTCCATGCTATCCTTGTTGATCATATTTATCTACTTCATCGAGGTGAGTTTCATAGCCCCACTTTTAATTGCTTTAACTATTTTGGGGTGAGAACATTGCTTGTTTTTAACGGATGAACATAAGTGCTTTAAACTCATACGTTTGCCTACATGATGTCTAAGTAGCGATATCCCTAGATGCTTTAGCCCACTATCGTGAACCGTTAATTACTTTGTGTAAGCGCGAATGTTATGGATAGATCTATCGGGACTAACCTCCCTATCTAGTTTGGTTGTGTGGCCAAAGTTAGATACACTTACATTTGAGGATTTACAAATGCTTCGGGATAGGCATTTGCTCGGGCTCTTATTATTTCTTGTTGGTTGAGGTTAACGCTTCGGTGTCACGAGCTTAGGCGTAGGTGATTAAAACGTATACTTTTGATTATAATTTTGTATTTGTTACAAGATTATATGCCGGTTGCCTTGAAAATCTTATGGTTCATCACACTATTTAAACTTAAACCTATGAACTCACCAACCTTTGTGTTGACGCTTTAGCAATGTTTTTCTCAGGTATCAAGACGGAGGAGTGACGTGGTTATGCATGGGAGATTTTTAAATGAAAATGGTCGTGACTAGTATATGGATATTTGGATCAATGTTAAAGTCTTTTGAAACAATGTTTTATTATGATCTGGTGTAATTTGCTTCCGAAACAAGTTTTATGCTTTTAATTAAAATTAAAACGACTTTTAAATAGTCGTTCTTTGTATCTATGTCTTTTGATAGTCATGACCGTCGCACCCCATTGTGTTGTATTACTCTGATAAATTGGGGGTGTGACAGATTGGTATCAGAGCTGTAGTTACAGAGAACTAGGTTATTTTACAAAAAGATTTTTATAAACGTGAGTCAAAAATTTATTTATCGGAAAAATAATTCTAGACTATAACTGTCTCTCAAAAATCTCCAAGAACCACTTCACTCCACGTCTTCGATACAAGTAAGTTATGACTTGAGATAGTTTATGATTTTTGCAATGCTAAGTTTTGAATTTGATTGCTAAGTATTATTAGCATTAGGTATACCCTTCCCATGTTTGAGTGATAACCATAGGGACGTGTAATAAAACGATTTTTTTTTAAAACATCCTTGTATGGATCGTTACGATACGCAAACGGTTTGTGCCATATTTATTTGAATGGTTTGTGCCATCCGTGTTTAAATGGTTTGTGCCATATTTATTTGAATGGTTTGTGCCATCCTTGTTTAAATGGTTTGTGCCATATTTATTTGAATGGTTTGTGCCATCTTTGTTTAAATGGTTTGTGCCATATTATTTGGATGGTTTGTGCCATATATATATTTTCCTTTGAGATTAAGCGTACGCATACTTATATTTTAGATAGTCTGCGGGACTATTATCGACTATCGAAACGTTTTGTGTTTCATATTACTATACGCCGAACTAAAAATATCGCCATGATTCCTAGAACGAAAACTATATGAATATATTTATTTACCATGGGTTTGGTAGTGTGTTAATTTGTAGTGATACTTGAATCAAGCGATACTATTATAAATGTTGAGAGGAGCAACTATTTACTGGGTTCGGTAAATTTTTACTCCACTAAACATTTATAGTAGACTCGGTTGAGTAAAAGTGACCTACATTAATTAACGGTTTCGAATTGAAATTGAATGCGACCGAGGAACGACGATGATGTCACTAATTAAAATGACATATGACGATAAAACACTTAGTACAAGTATTACTCTTGTAATGCTCCAAAGAATACTACAATTCAAAGAACAAACAAATTCCGCGATATATGAACTATCTATAAATGCGCTGACGCGTAAGTCAAATGGTTATCAAAGAAAACTTTATTGGAAATAAATTACGCAAAGACAAATCAAAATTCTTTTAGTCCATTGGTTGCGACTAAGTTATTATGACGTTTTTATAGATTTCGAAGTTACGATATAGATATAAATTAAAGGGGTTTTACCCTTGGTTAAACAATTATGCCAATTTCTACATCAAAGGGATTATCGCGTTGTGCGATATTTGAGAACCCCAGATGCGAAATGTGGGCGTATATTGAGATCTTAAATGCAAGGTATAAATATACAACAATGACTGTAAAGTTTATCTAAGATTGCGAGCAAAACGCTAGACGAGAGCAAGATAAACGAAACATATAAGGTATAACGGAACATATTCCAAAATCAGAGAAATTCTTGTAATAAAATTTAGTAGTTGCTCGAATTGAACATTTTGAACGATTACAGATTAAAAACATATGGAACAATTCTTGTGATGAAATTTTTGTGATAAAATTTTAGTACTCGACTCGTTTAAATCAAATTAACAATTTTTCAAGGTGTAAAAATTGTCGAAAGTGTACGAACTAGCAATACTAAGTTAAGGAAAGACTTATGAATGAACAAGAACTAGTACGGGCTATGTAATAGCCGTAAGCCGACTAAAACTCAAAAACACACTTACTCATCCGAGTTGCAAGTAGTAAACGTTTAACAAGAGGAAACTGCACAAAAATGAACGTCGTAATAGACCTAAATTGATGAAAGAATTGATTAAGGATAATTGTATTTATCCATCCATGCATAATCACTACTAAAATAAAGTACAAATAATAAGTATGTGGAAGAGCATGTTAGAGGACTTTAACATTCCACGATTTACTTATTGTTTTCCGTGTAAGGACTACTTGGACATTTAAGTAGACTTATGGATCGATGTACGAGAACTTACTCTAAATAAAAGAAAATTTACAAGACATCATACAACTAATTTCTATTTTTAGAACTTTAGAAAAATACCTCGTTTTTACCTATCAGATAACCGTCGTTTTACATTTGGTGACAGGCGAAAAGGAAAAAAAATGCCTCTCAATCGGTTTGTCATTTTGCAATCCGAATCCAACAAGGAAATTACCCCCATCCGGGGCGTAATCACAATAAATTCGGATGATGAGCAAGATTCGTCAGTCATGATGCCAAATGTCACTACGGGATTTCTTTCCATCATCCCAAATATTTCTACAACCACTACTATGCCAATCTCCACTCCTATGCCTTCAACAATGCCTGAAACTTCTTGAAAAAGAAACCGTGCTTCATCACCACCACCTAATGTTGCTTTTTTCCCAGAAGACGAGCCTACTTCAGAAGCACTCGGATTCGATGCAGAACACCTGATAGGCCGTCTGGAGGATGTAGAGTTTGATGTGGATCGCCTTATCGAGCAATATGAGGACAAGGACTTGGTGATAGCCAAGTTACGAGAGTCTCTTGAGGCTGCTGAGTCCCAGATTACCATTTTACAAATGAGGAGCGATGATGCCGAGGCTAGGCAAGCTGCGGATCATGCTCAGATTCAAGAGATCCTACAACACCTAGGTCTTTAGGATTTTCTCGCCTTTCTAATAAAAGTATGATGTTTTGTAATAAATGCATGACGTGTTGTCAAGACTAAAAGAAGCCGTTCATGAGTTGAATGCGAATTTTGTAACTCTAAGCTCCAAAACTATGTATGGAACGTAGTTCAAGAATGAAATGTACGAATTTTATGATACGATCCCTTGATAATTGTATTACGATAATTGTGAGAAAAGTTGGTCAAATATGAACAATCGTAAGAATTGATAACAATGAAAGAACTAAAATAAAATATACATCATTTGTGCGATAATGTACACAGAAAAATTTGAAATGACAGAACAAGGATGCAACGACCTCAAAGAGGTCATCACTCGTCAATACCAAAATGCCATTAGGGCCATTGATGCGTTTGAAGCTAGAATCTGCACGGTTGACCAAACCATGAATCCTAGTGTTTATGAAAAAGCTAAAGAAACAAGTGCTACTCCGGTTAACACTTTTGGACCTCGAAAGACCCTTTCAAAAACTAAGGTAAGTCATACCGTTAGTGGAAGAAAAGGGCCTTATGAGAGGAGATGCTATGTGTTGAAGAACCACACAAGGTTTAACACCATGAAGCAAGGTGCCAAAAGGACAAATTTCCGGGAGGATGTTCCTAAAACAACTCCCATCTTGAACAAGAAGTATCTCGGCAACCTTCCATATTGCCGCAAGTGTGACTACCACCACAAAGGTAGTTGCGCGAACCATTGCATGCTTTGTGATGGCTTTGGGCATTTAGAGGGTGATTGCCGAGTGGTAAAGTCTCATGAGAAGAATATGAAGGAACTCTACATGGAGGAATGCCGCGTAAGACAAGAAATACTTGAAATCTCCCAAGAAGGAAGCTCGAGGGCAAGGAGCGTCCAATACCCCACCAACGTTTTACACCGTTTGTCTTCCAAGAAAGATGCGCCGACAATCTTCAAGTATCAACCCAAGGGTTTCTACCCTCGTCATGGATAGAGCGTGGAAGTTTATGTATTATGAACTAGTTTACTTTTATGCAAATCAAGTGACTCGACGTCCGTCGATTTTACCACCAACAAAACATAACTATGTAACCGTACTCCAAGTTTTCAATTAAATTGTGTTGTTTTATTTTTTAAGCCTATTTTGTTTAAACAACGAGAGAACTTTATTTTTATTTTTTTTATGTGTCGTAGAAAAACTCATCCGCCAAAATTTTTACTTAAGAAAGAACTTTTTCTACAATATTCTCTTTACCTATGGAAGGGAAGTAAATAAAATAATTTTTCGTTAAAAAGATTTTTGTAAAAATATTCTTTAGAAAATATCAAATTTTTTTTATTTACCATCGGAAACACTCATTAGTGAGAATAATAACAATTGTAATAATATAAGTTAGAAGATTAATAAAGGTATTATTAATCAAACGCCGCAACTAATAACGAAATATTTTTGGTAAGAACTACCATGTAAAGTTTTGGAACTTGGTTTGACGACCAACTCAATGTGGAGAACAAAAACTATTGATAAACTCGACGAGAAACTAGTACGAATAATTATGAGAATTATTTCATCGATGGTGAAAAGTGAGCAATGGTTACAAATGAAATGAACTATGCGCTAATTTGTTGATTATGGAAGTAAACAACGTAACGAACGAAATGTACTATGGACTACAACCTCAAAGAGTCAAATTATGATGAAAAAGAGGATGCAACCGTTGGTCCCGAGACGTACGTAGCCTGATCAACTACGTATGATCGTGGTCGAACGCGAGTCTGCTCATAGTAGTCATCGTAAAAACGAAATATATTAACACTATTAAAATACATTCAAGTTACCCTATTTCGTCAAAGGAAACTTTATTATGTGCTATGAACGTCAAACATTTTTATATCGCCTTAAGTAAAAGCGTCGAGTACGCGGTACGTGTAAACCTAGTATAATTATTTTTCTTCGCCACTATTTCATACAAGAGCGTATGTGACGCAAGTACTAAGAGCGCCATATGGATTTTGACGACAATTAGACTCAAATAGATTAGAGTTAGAAAATCAGAAACAACTTTCAAATAATAATGAGAAGAACGAAACGTCATTTGAGTAAAATCCAAATTTAACGGATATCCAGAACTCGTCATAACATGACCCATGTTAAAGAACAATTGTGTCAAAATGAGCACGCTTTTGTATATAATTGGAATACCGAAACCACTCGAACAAAAATCTATTTTACCTAACGATGTATGAGCATCATACCATATTTATAGGCTTAAGAAATATTGTATATTTCCTTCATATAAGGGATCCGAATCGGACTATGAACTAAATATATTATAAATTGTGCACATGTTTTCCTCTCCATGAAAAAGGAGATAAACGAGGAGGACCGCAAACTAAATTGATTAATTAAAGAAATTATCTTATACTAAATGTCACATAAAATAAAGAAACGTCTTAACCATCACGTGTTAGGAAGATCAATTGTCCTAGATTTTGGGGAAACCGATTCAAGGAACCTTGACGCATACGCTACTTATCACTACCAAGTAGACGGTTAATGTGAACGGGATTAATCAAACTATGTGGAGCGACTTTCAAATGTGCGATGTATAGTCATTTAGGCGAAAAATGACAATACGCGACACTTTAAAGTGGAACTAATACGCGGGACGACGCGAAAGTAATAATGAGAAAACTCACTAAACAAAAACCGACGTCGTCGAGAAAAATTTGACATACAAGAAAAGACGTAGGGAACGCTATAGAACTATGTACAAGCCGGAAGAAATTTTCATTCGTTTTAATCCTAACAAGATTATAGTGATTTTAATCTTAGCAACAAACTAAAGGAAAACGATCGCATTGAACACCATGAAAGGAAGATAAAAATTTAATTGACCTCTTGATTTGATAACGACATCGACGTGCTAGTTTTGAGGACAAAACTCAATTTAAGGGATTACGAATGTCACACACACGAATTTTGAATCTGTTTAATTTACTTGAAACGCGATGGTTCGGGTTAGACTTATGTGTCTATTGATGTTCCCGATTGTTTACGCGTATTTTGTGTACAAATTTAAGTTTTAGAATGACGTTATTAGAATTTTTCTTTATTTGCTTACCTACGTTACGCAATAATATAATTTAGATATCACCTCAATGTAAACCGACTCACATTTAATTTCACGCAACCTACTTAAATTTTACACATATGTCCACATTGTGAAAACATTTACGTCATTTCTAATCCACTTAAAACTTCATCATTTGGAAGGTCAAACTTCATCTAAACCTTACCCACACCAAAAATTGTCAACTACATGCTCCTACAAAATATATTTACAAAATAGATAACTCTTTTCTTTCCTTTTTGATATACCAAAACCGGTCCCCCTCTCTCTTTGCAAGACCCACGTTTTTTTGTTACAACCTCATTTTAAATAGGTACTTTCACCACCATTTAATGCTTAGTACTCTTGTCCCCCTTCACCTCTTATACCCAACGAACCACACCTTTATTTTTCTTTAGTTTTAAGACTTCAAGTTGTACAATGTACCACTTCCTGCCACAAACCGAACCCCCATGTTATTTAACTCTTCCCAAGATTATAACTACAACCCATAAGGTAACTACTTAGTTGGTCAATAGTTACAAATGAACCAATTCCTTGCAAACCCTAACTAGGAGATTACTATCCTTAAACTTATTTGTGGCTCTATAAATAGCAACACATATTCACCACAAAACACATTTATAGAAACCCCTCCCTGAGATGACTTAGCCGCTGCCAAGAAAGAAGTAGAACAAAGGGTTGGTCCATTTAAAAGTTAATATTGGTAAAGATTCATAGTGCTTGAGTCGGTTCACTATAAGTTAGGCTCGTGGTCTTCTTCTTCTACCATTTGATCGTAGCTAAGGACCTTTGTAAGCATTCTTTTAATCTTGTTATGATTTTTACTTGGTTGATAGCTACGTATATACTTGCTAAACTTTTCATAACAAAACCAAATGGTGTTGACACTAAAACATGCCCCTAATAGTGAACCATGCATCGAGACCTTTACTAAAAACGTTTACATATGAAAAGCTTCGACATGCAACTCTTTAACGTAGCTTAAGTGAAGTGCTTGTACCAAAAAAATCAACCTAGGTTAACATGTAATACTATTTTTCAAAAGGGGAACGAATCTATGATTTTATGTAAAAGAAAAAGGGTTTTAACGACGTTTGTGATGGCAGCTACTCGTCGTGATCTTAGGATCACATTGGGTGTAAGTAGCCTGGTATAAACGATGTGGTAAGGGTTTCAAGGGTGGTTAAAATTTATAACAAAGACCTTGAACAAACATATATTAACATAAGAGGAAATCTACACGAAATAACCTAGTCACATACGAGAGGAAATCATGAACTTTGGGTAAACTTTTATGCCAGTCGGTTTCAGTTTTGGCAGGGTTAGAATGTGTGATTGAAACTCGACACTACCACCTTACCATAGATATATAAATCAAGTAAAAAGATCACCAAACAAATCCATAGTGAGGGTTTAAGGTCTCGGTTGAGGGCATATGGTTATGTGAACTTCACTAGTAACAGTATGTAAACATTTAGCAAACATGAAATGTAAACGTGTATTGGGTATGTGTGTGCAAAGTTTTATGTCATGTGCACGCTTGTGTTCGTGTGCGTGTGTATAGGGAGCAGCAGCAATACAAGTACACATATTGCTTTCTAAATGTTGGTATGCGTATGCATGAATGTCGGTAGCAATACCAAGCTAAATACTTGCTGTTTTTAAATCCAAGCATGATAAAAAAAAGGACATAATTTTCATTATTAAATAAGGCTGAAAGTGTGTTCACATACAACAATAAAATGTCAAAACAAAAGGGTGTATCTCTTCAAATTGGTGGTGTGCTTGCGTGTGAGTTATGAACAAGCAAACATTAAATCAAAATATCCTCTTCATACAGTGTATGTGTTTTAATGCATAGTAAAAAGAGTTAGCTAAACTACTAGTGTCCTTGTGTTTCCCCAAAAATCTGGTTGTGTACAAGTATATTTATCAAAAGGAAACAAATGGCTATTTGAGCAATAAACAAAGATAGAAATGTGATATGTAGT
The DNA here is from genome assembly GCA_025667525.1 of Glebionis coronaria. Classification (NCBI taxonomy): domain Eukaryota; kingdom Viridiplantae; phylum Streptophyta; class Magnoliopsida; order Asterales; family Asteraceae; genus Glebionis; species Glebionis coronaria. The sequence goes on from CM046882.1 coordinate 529,358,278, forward strand.
GTGTGTCCTATGTGTATGAGAAAAACAAAAGAGTGAAAGTGACTCCTCATAAAACAAGTAATATGAACTTCAAAAATGATTGTAGTATACGTGTGGTGAGTGTGTGTATGCATGTGCTACTAGAACTTTAACACTAAACAAGTAAAAAGAAATAGTACTATCTACATAAGTAAAAGTGTGAGCAGGAACTAGGACCACAATGAGGTTGTTTGAAGAATGTGTATGCGTGTGTTGTGAAGGAGTAAGCACAAGCAAGAAAATGTTGGGAACACATAATGAAAGCATAAAGGCATACCAAGTATGAGACACAGGAAACCCATTTAGTATTTTAATATCATGTCCTTAACATTGATCCTACTTTCCTACTTCACGTCCATTTCTAACTCATCAAACGAGCATATTTCATAAAAACTAAAACGTGAGGTTAATGTCGACATGGCCTAGTTTCCAGTGATGTATTGCGTTTGGCCTGCGGGTTGTTAACAAACCCGCTGTTAGAGGCTAAAAGTCATAGAAAACCACACGAATAAAGTATTACAAGAAGGTTAAATGTCATATTTGAGCAGCCCACTTTAGCCTATATTCTAACCCACTTAGAGACTAAGCCCAAAGAAGATTTCGGCTAATTATTGTTGTCCTGGCGGAGTAGATTTCATATGGATAAACCATTTTGTTTTTCGGGCTATCATTGAACGAGTTATTCACCCTCAAAAGTTGACCCGTGACAAGATTTCGGGAACTTGAAAAATGAGAAACACTTTTATAAATCAAATGCAAGTATATAATATCAACCAAGTTCCTTGTATATTTTTATTATGTGTATTTAGCCTAAGTACGGATATTTTACTTAGGTTACGAGTAGATCGTTGCGCATTGTTTTGCGTGCCTTGATATTCTATGCTATCCTTGTTGATCATATTTATCTACTTCATCGAGGTGAGTTTCATAGCCCCACTTTTAATTGCTTTAACTATTTTGGGATGAGAACATTGCTTGTTTTTAACGGATGAACATAAGTGCTTTAAACTCATACGTTTGCCTACATGATGTCTAAGTAGCGATATCCCTAGATGCTTTAGCCCACTATCGTGAACCGTTAATTACTTTGTGTAAGCGCGAATGTTATGGATAGATCTATCGGGACTAACCTCCCTATCTAATTTGGTTGTGTGGCCAAAGTTAGATACACTTACATTTGAGGATTTACAAATGCTTCGGGATAGGCATTTGCTCGGGCTCTTATTATTTCTTGTTGGTTGAGGTTAATGCTTTGGTGTCACGAGCTTAGGCGTAGGTGATTAAAACGTATACTTTTGATTATAATTTTGTATTTGTTACAAGATTATATGCCTGTTGCCTTGAAAATCTTATGGTTCATCACACTATTTAAACTTAAACCTATGAACTCACCAACCTTTGTGTTGACGCTTTAGCAATGTTTTTCTCAGGTATCAAGACGGAGGAGTGACGTGGTTATGCATGGGAGATTTTTAAATGAAAATGGTCGTGACTAGTATATGGATATTTGGATCAATGTTAAAGTCTTTTGAAACAATGTTTTATTATGATCTGGTGTAATTCGCTTCCGAAACAAGTTTTATGCTTTTAATTAAAATTAAAACGACTTTTAAATAGTCGTTCTTTGTATCTATGTCTTTTGATAGTCATGACCGTCGCACCCCATTGTGTTGTATTACTCTGATAAATTGGGGGTGTGACAACATCCTCGAGCTTCGCGGTTTCTGTTATTAGAGTTTTCACTGTCTCCATGGGTTCCGCTGGGGTGGTTTTCCCTGGCAGCTAAGGCGTCAGTAATGCCTTGCTCAATCAGTACTCTGAGTTGTGCATCAGATATAGTCGTCGCAGGTGTTTCTGCGGGGTTTGGGCGTGCGCGTCTTGGTGGCATTTTTCTATATTAACAAGAAAAAAAAACTGAGATTTGTTAGCTGATAAAAAGATGGTTATATTAAACTGCATGGGTAATGTTTATGCATAGAATTCACAACAAATTTGATAATCCGTTAAGAATTCATAATAATATAAATGTAAACAAACAAGTGGACGGCAACATGCTATTTCTGGCAAACAACAGTATAGTACAAGTACAACCGATCTAAGACAGGGTCATAGCAAACCTGTCTGAAATAGTGGTACATATGTTTGTAATACAACCAAAAGATATCCTACCTACTAAGGTTAGGTACTACGAATACAACTGAAAGGAATACAAGTACAAAAGAGATAAATTATGTGAGCTGAGATGCAACTCAGTGCTTGTCATGATGTACAACTAAAAATCTACCCTACACTAGTATGGCTGCCTGCAGGTGCAGATGGTCCGGCTGGTGGTGCACGCTCGTCCTGCATACGGATCACGGCACTTCGGGTCTCTCTGGTGTATCTCAAAGCCTTTAGTAGTTGTTGCTGACGTGCAGTGTCGGCACTCCGTAACTGCTCTGTCTCTGTAGTGATCCCCTGATGACGGAGATCTGTCAAATCCACGAAGGTCCTGAAGGTGTCCTCCTGTGTGTACATGGCGGCTCGAGTCTCGTAGGAATGACTCTCCAGCGAAGCTAGGCGGTAACGAAGGTAAGCTACCTCATCCAATAGCCAGTGTATGGTCTCCCGGGTGGTGTATGACTCCCCGGCTATGGCCCAGTAGAGAGAGTCAAGTCTCTCCTGGAGCACGGCGCGACCCTGCTGGTCCGCCTATAGTAGAGAGTGGATAAGGGTGGTGTCCTGTGCCTGTCGGGCCGTGAGTGCATCGACCTGTGCCTGAAGGGTGCTAAGTCTAGCATGCCCGACTCCTGATCCCTCTCCAACCTCATAGGTCGAGTCCGTGATAGTGTCATGTCTCCTCTTACGAGGTGGTAAGACACTGGTGGGGTAAGTGCGAGGTACAGAGGGTGGTGGTAAGGGTGGTAAATAAGGTACGACCTGGTCCACCTCTCTAGGAGGGGATACAGGTACTACAAGTAGTGGTGTAGTAGGAGATACAATAGGTGGTGAAGGAGTAGGTGAATCTGTTAGTACGATGACCCCGTCCTGCTATTCATCTCTGGACTTAGTATCAGATGCAGGTCCAGCGAGTACTGACGTCGGTGACAAAGGTGTGATGGTAGGAACCATAAGCTCCTCGAAAGTAGTAACAATAGTGGGCGTCGTCATGATATCTGAAAGTAACATCTTAAAGTTGAGCAAGTTTTCAACTTACACAATTTAAAAAGTTTTCATGATGCATATGCGATGTGGTTTTAAAGCTTTTAACCTTGTTTGTCAAAAGTATAAATAGATACTTATGTGATTTATTTACCATGAGGGAATAAATCAATGTGAAGTTAGTTCACATAATATGCATGCTCTACAATGATATATGCCTAACTTATAGGTTCCCAAAAATCAATTTTTCTTTAGGCTGATTTTTATGTTCAGTGCTATTCATATTCGCTATTCATCGCTATCATATAATATTTATTTAATTAAATTAAAGAATAAATAGAATTTCAAATAACTGTTAAATATTATAGAACAGAACGATTAATCTAGCGATATATAACTAGTCATAAAAAAAGAACCTGCCCTTGGGAGGGGAACAACAGCTGGAAACGGCTGCTAATACCCCGTAGGCTGAGGAGCAAAAGGAGGAATCCGCCCGAGGAGGGGCTCGCGTCAATGTTAGGTAAATTCATAGCGGTATAATGTATTTCAGTTGTACATTAATCGTAGATAGTATTAGGTGTAGTGATGTTTTCACCCGAGATCAAAGATAGAAACATACAAGTTACAATAGGAAAAATAATGGTAGTCCAATTTAAAAATTTTTATTATTTAAAAAAATTTTAAGTTTTTGATCTGGTTCTCTATAACTATGCGCTCTGATACCATTTCTGTAACACCCCCAAGTTGGTCAAATGCAGCGGAATAGTAATTGGGGTGTTACTTGGGTGGATCGATAGCACATAGCATATAGAGCAATGATCATAATATCATTTTGAAACATATTACATGAATTAATCGTACACATTTAGTATCTTGTCTGAATTAAAACCACATTTATTATAAAACAGAAATAAATATCCCAGCCCGATAGTCAACATGATGCTTCCTAAAATGCTGGAATCCAATGCATGAACCTGCTTACTTTCCTGAGAAAACATAAAAGTAAAATGTGGGGGTCAACACGAGGTTGGTGAATTCACAGGTTTAATTAATTAAATAAAGTATCAATATGCAAAGCACCACGAAGGTAGCAGGACATCACAGCCCAAAGCTACAGTAGTTCCTACTGCCCTGTAATAGAAGCTAGACATGATTCTCAGTAAGCCCATTTGGGTCTATCCTGATTGAGGTTTCCCTTAATCCGACAATGACATAAACCTGCTGCTCGGCCTAAGCAATACGTGACAGCTGATCACGACAGGTCGGGTGTTGTCAATACCCGAATAGATCTATCCATACATTTCGCGCTACACTATTAACTAATACAGTCCACGGGAATGGAGCAAACAGTAGGCAAATAAATTGTTGTTGTCTGTGCATGCTTGCATATAAATAGTTTTTGTATGTTTTCTCCCCCAGTTATAAAGCAGTAAAGATGGGCCATGAACTCACCTTAGTGATAATGAGGTAGTGAGGATGATGTCACAGTATAGTCACGGACTGGAGAAATTACCTAAGTAATTTAAATGTCTCAGTGGATGCAACAATAAATATGCATGATGAATGGTATATATGAAAATGCATGATCACAATTTATGAGTTGTTACGTTGGTCTAAGTGTTTGTTCTTATAGTAAAATGAAAGTATATATATATATATATGTTTTTGTTCAAGAAAAATATATATAAAAATATACACAATTTTGATTAAGGAAAGAAGGGTCGTAAATTAAATAAGTAACTATCATCTTATTTAATTTATCATATGGGAATAAATTACAATTTATTAAGTTTTAGAGTTTCAAAGGAAAATAGTTAACGGGGTTTGTCTATTTCGTAGAGTTTGTAAATAACTAAAATGATTTATTTTACAACTGACAAGTTTCATTACTTCTTTTAAGTAAATAAAACTATGATAAATCTTTATAAATATAATCGTTTAGAAAAGTAACTTTAGGTTTTCACCCGTTAAGTTTCTTACACCGTTAGTCCTTGTTGGTTATTCCAATTTATGAAAACGCCCCCTAGGGCTTGGTAAACTTTGAAGAAATGACCAAATACCCCCTCCAATCCCACGAAATTTTTATAAGGTAGGATTAGGGCTTGTTATGAGTTTCGAAAGTGGCACAAATGGTCCTTGTAGTTTATTTATAGCTCTCAGTTGGATTTTAATATACCCTATAGTTTCAAAAATGACACAAACGATCCTTGGACTATATAATAGTCACGAAAATGTTTACATAGTTTTACTAGTTTACAGTTTCGGACCAAACTTTCACCACTTGTCATTTTAGGCACGAAAAGTATATATATAAATCTAGTGTTGGGCTATACGGCCCATTAGGGTCCGGTTAGGGTAGAAAGGGGTTAATGGGTTTAATTGGGCTTAGTAAAAACTTAAGGTAAATTAGTAAATGTTAAATACTTACTATTGGGCCTTTACTAGTTTTATTATGTGGGCTTATATTATATTTTATTTCAAAACTAGTTTAGTGTAAGCTTATATATTTTCGGCTTATTTTTATGGCTTATATAAGCTTATTGTTTTTTACTAAAGTTTATATTTTCTTACTAGTTAATCCTAAGCTTATGTTTTGAGGGCTCATGGGATTATTCTAAGGCTTATAAGATTCGGCTTATATTTGCATGGATTATTTATTTAGGCTTAGGAGATTAGGGCTTATATAGATTTCTAAAAGCTTAAATAAGCCAACTAAGTCTCGGCTTATATTAAGTTTTGTTAAGGCTAACTTATTTCTAGTACTAACTTCGGCTTATATAGATTTTAAGGCTTAAATGACGTGGCTTATATAGCAATATGGGCTTATATATGCTTAATGGCTCGGCTTATTTTACAATATACACATTTTTAAGGTACTCAATTATAACTAGTTTATTTCTAGGGTTTTTAAGCAAGGTGTCCAACATGTTAGGACATGGTTAAGGATTTAGGGCACGAAATGTTTATCCACCATATAAGTCGTGACTTACAAGTCATATGGATGGCATTTCATGGAGGTTTTACGTATGCATGGCAACCTAGGCTCATTTCCTAAGTTTCTACATGCATGTCATGAGATGGAAAGTAAAAGAATGATGAAAATAGGTCTAAGGTAGACTTACTTACTTGTGTGATCAAAATGGTGACGAATGGAATGGTGTTGGCGTCGGTTTGCTTTTAGACGAGTCCTAAGAGTCTTGAATGCTAGACTTTAATGCTTGGAGTACAAAGATATGGGTAGTAAATGATATGGAGGATTTTGGTTAGCTCAAGGTGCTATGTGGGAGTGTTCTTGATCCGAAAATAAATGGGGTGAGGGTGAATGAGTGTTGTTAGTTTCATAAATATCCAAGAGCAAAATGTGAATTGTGGTTTGGGGTAGGACACGGCAAGAGAGAGGGAGGGTCATAGATTTAGCAAATATTGGAAAGTACTAGGTAGTACATGTTTTTAATGAAGCTTGATGTACATAAGACCTTTGTGGTCATTCTAGCCGTCGCCCTTAAGGCTTCCAAAGTGCATGCATAGTGTTTTGAATTAAGACTAGGTTGTACAAGGTGGGAATATGTGTGTGGTGTAGCATGTATACACGGCTAGAATGGGGAGTGGGGTAGGGTTTATAGATTTTTTTGAATCTTGTTTAAGTGTAAGTAAATTAAGTGTATAATACTTTGTAGTGTGTTGATTTTTGTTTGCATATTGAGGTCTTAGTATGATTATTAGAGTTATAAGTATAATGTAGTAGAAATAGGTTTGAGTCCTAATTATTTGGTTGGGTTTTGGGATCCTTGGTGAATGTATGGTTGTTTAGGTGATTTTTATTATGTCCAAAGTATAGTTAAAGGATAAAATGATTTACTTATAGTGTTCATGTATAAAAGTAATTGTCATCGTAGTTTAAAGTCAACTATAGTGTGAGAATCATATATAAAATATACAAACTTAAGGGTATATATATATATAAATAGTCATTTATTAATTGTGATCATGACGTTGGATTTTTAGAAAATCAATGGGATGTATGCAAGTGGTCATATGTTCAGGTAACTTAAAGTCCTTCACAATAGATTGTTTGTTGTCCAGTATGCTATTGAAATGTAGTCATACAAATGTGGTCATGCTTTTATGATTAAAATACTCATGGTCATAATAAAAAGTTGTGATATAGTTGTTTCCCTGTTCGGATGATTAGAATGATGTATGCTCATGTGATGCATATGATTGTTCAAAAGATTTCATGCAACGGTGATAGAATAAATATATTGATATCATGAGGTGACGTACACAATGTTGACATAGTCAAAACCTGAAATTTACAGGTTTTACAAAAGGCCTGCGTATTCAACATAATGAGCTCTAGGTGTATAGCACTTGAAATATACATTGCTTCTTCTATAACAACCAGTTTTCCACACGTTTTTTTTGGATAAATGTCAGAGTCTGTAACTATTACCTAAAGGTAAGTATATACACAAATTAGCGTAACTATTAATAAAAACAACACGATATAAAGTTGTTGAATACAACCATTCACATGGGAAAAAAAATTTACATGCTGCTGAAGACGGGTATGCTATTCCTCTCGGGATCATATCAGGAACTTGGGTCCACTAACTAGCACCCACAGTTGAAGACTCTAATATCCAAATCTACAATTGGTAAATGTAAAAAGGATGCTAGAAAGAAAATGAGTCGTTAACGTAAATTTAGAAAGTAAATACTCACCTTGAAATCTTAGACAAATCCAGACCATGAATATGATGGAACAAAGTGAGGATTTCCAATGATTTATAGTGAGCATTCATATGCCTTGAATTAACGTTCATAATGGCATAGTATAACTCGCGCCATATGTATTCACCCCAACAAAATTCATTCCAAACATCAATATTCTCCACCAACTACATAAATACATCTTCAATAACAACTCCCAACTCATGGTTCATAAAAATAACTTCCAAATATAAAATGAGACAAAAGTCTTCATCTGTCAAATTGATAAAACGCTCATCATCCTCAAAGAAACATAGAAGATCTATGTTTTTAACTTATTCACATATCTTCTCAGGTAACACTCTATCACGAAAATTTGTTTCACCATCCCTAAACTTACTGAAGCTTTGATGGCCAAATTCAAAAGCATTCATGATACAAAATTCATGACGATCGAAGTGAAATGTATGACCATTAACGTGATAAACTAAGGACAAATCATAGTGATCACTATCTGAAAACTTCTGCTTCTGAAGCATATAATGTACAAGACCGCCTCATTGTCAACATAAACTAAATCTAACTAGTGCCCAAAGCATGTGGACCTAAACAACTCACACCTTTTAAACCTAATCTATCGTTCATCATATAAAACTAATGGACTTTGCTTTTCATGGGAATCCTCGCAACATATTAATATAAAAAGTAATTAATTGCTATATAATACAATATGTAATGACTCATGCACATTAGGTCAGCCGACAAGTTCATTTGCTGAAGGGGTGTTTTCTTTAAGCTAGGATACAGAATATAAGTTAAAAATACCTGCCATCATTATGAACTAATTGCAAATTAACAAAAATGCATATGTAATGACTACATTGTATAAAAAGCAACTATATTTTAAGTATTATCAATTAGTTCAGCCTATATGTTAATTTGCAAAAGGAAGAGAGGGTTATACTGTAACACCCCCAAATTAATACAACTCAATACAGCGGAAGACTCGTTGGTGTTACGGGATAGCACATTACTCACATCATAGACAATGCTTAAAAATCGCGTCGTTTAATAATAAAGCATTTCCATTCATAAATATCAAAGTTACATAGGTCCCAAGTCATTGTATTCCATACAAGTTTTACAAAGAATTTGAATGGAAATTATTATTTAAGTGTGGGCCATGAATTCGTGTTGTCTTCCCAGAATTACCTTCAAGTACTTGAGATAAAACATGTTAAAAGAAAAGGTCAGCGATAACGCCGAGTGAATTCATAGAGTTTAATAAAATCCATCAATATAACATCGGTATAAAATTATTACCGAAAATCATTTTTGTACAAATCATTGTAATAGGCCATAAAATAGCCAAAGTCATTTTATACAAATCCTTATCAAAATCATAATATATGCTTTCACCTTCAAAATCATTATACGAACCATTGTCGTTAAAAACATCATACAATACGTTATATAAAGTTGTATAGATTAAATAAAAACCGTTATATGAATATGGTTATATAAAACCAAAACGCGAACATAATATCAATAATAAGACCCTGTATTGCTAGTCAGGCAATATATCGTAATTCAACGCATAAAGCAGTATTTCGTTATTTTTGGATTATTATAAGCCGCATGAAATTGTTACCTTACTATAACCAACAACGGGTAGCTAACCCGAAACTCATTTGCCCATCTAAATTAGTTTGTCGTCACAATAATCACGCTTGTGTAAATCTTCTCATACATAAATTCGTTTACCAATCAATGTGGCACGACGGGGATCAACAGTCAAGGCGCGAACTGGGGTGATCGTCCCCAAATAGTACTATTATATGCATAAGCGTCTACCAAATCCCGGTAGTTCACAGTTCATGCTAATGGGACTTTTAGTAACTTAACTTTAATAATCCATTTTATCTCATACATCGGGTCATATAATCATTCATTGGGTCATACAATCATTCGGGTCCAAATCAATAAACAGACAATCGGGACAACTAGTGTCCTATTTTATAAAAACTAACATGTTATCTCCCTCACGGGTTTATAAAACATTTCATAAAAACATTTGAAAGAGTGCGAGGCTATGAACTCACGTTGATGTGGGAAGGCGGGTTATCGGCAATTCGGATGTACGGTACGTGATTCAATCACGAAAACCTAGACAAATAATACTCGTCTTAGACTTTTGTCCAATGACTTTATCAAAATAATAATTATGTATACATATGATGATTTTATATATATGATGATGATCAATTGGGTTTATACATCTTTACTCATTCATTATAGTGTTTATGTGTTGGTAATTTTCAAGACTAGTTACACTAGTTCAACTTGTTTACATTTTGAAGCCCAATGGGCCTATTACAAGCCCAATACTATTCCTTAGCCCAATTATACTTTTATTATCAGTATTATACTTTACATGTTGAGCCCAAATGGGTTAAGCCCAATAAATAAGTTTATAAGTGTTTTACCAAATTAGTCGGGTTTGTTGTCCATTAAGGCTACTTTGGCCCGTTAATGTCTATATGTTGTAAAGCTCGGATTTTTATCGATTTTTACTTGTTATATATGTTTATATATCAGTATGTGAGTTTATAAAAGTTTACATTAGACGGGTCCAACCGTCTAAGTTTTATTTAACAAAAACGTTAATCTTTCGGTTTTAGCCGAAAAGACGTAAAACTTAGTATATAGTTTTTATAACCTATAAAACTTACCAAACTACCATTTTTATATAAATTCCATTGATTTATCCTTATGCATTTTTATATAAATGAAATATATAAGTTAGTGGGTTTTAATTCACATTTTATACTATATTTATTTGAGTGCTTATATAATAATATTAAACTTTAATTTCACAAAATCGGTCCTAAAAATCTAGTTTACTAAAATGATCATATCTAGAGTTATATATGGAGATAGAACCCCAAATTCTTATCACAACAACTACATGATATGTGCTTCATTGTATTCCTTTATAGCTACTGATGAATCAACCTCTAAGTATTTTATAAAATTCTTCCAAAACAGTGTACTCAGATTTGCACTCTAAACTTGTTTTGATCATATCTCACTCATTTTTATGATTCAATTGCATGGCCAACTCTCACATGTGTACAAGTCTCAATAATCACTGTATATCAATTCATCTATACCATTTTATCAGTTCATCATATGGTTATTTACTGTTTTTATACAACCTACTAAATTAAGCAAGATTAACCACTTTTACATATAGTTTTTCCATCTTTTAACCCATGTTTATCAAATCTATCAACACCAAATCCCCACATAATATTTTTTATCATCATTCATAATCATATACATATACATAAATAAGGAAATTACAAGATTACATAATAAAAATAACAAGAGGATAGGAAGAACAATCTTTATACCACCAAGATTAAGTAGTTTGAAGGATCAAGACTTGGTTTTGGGTCACCAAATCTTATGAACTCTTGTATGAAATCTTCAAGATCACCAAGGGAGATGTTGGTCTTTGAAAATCAGCCCTACTTCACCTTGAAAACTTCTCTTTGGATGTCATAATCACCACCATTCAATAGAACTTGAAAAGGGCTTCATCATATGTAGAGATAACATAGGATTTGTGGTAAATTTGATCAAAATAGGGTGTTTAAGGTGAGGATGGGATGACCAAAAATATCTAGAGAGAGAGAGTTTGTGTTTTTGGTGGTTTGCATGTATCTAAATGTGTGAAAATGGTTTTGAGTTGCAAGTAAATGGTTTTGAGGTGTAGTTGCTTACTTTGTAAGCTTTAGCAACATGTGTAACACTTATTTGTTAAGTGTTGACACCTAAGGGTGTTGGGTCATAGTTTTGGCCGGTTATGAGTGGGGGTGGGGCAAGATTTATCTTGTCTCATACCCATTTAATTACGGGTACTCCTCGATTCTAGTTTCCTTGATTTGCGTGCCCTCGGGTCGTTTTACGAAAAACATTTTTATAAATTATGAATCAACGGCACAAAACGAATCTAATAAAAATTGTCTCATAAAAAACAGAGTTCGAAAACGTAAATATGTAATCCTAAGGTTTCCGGTTTATTCGTAAAGGACGTTAATTACAATCGTAAGTCCTAATCTCTTCTCGTAAATTTGTGAGTTTATGAACCAACACAAATTTAAAATCTCAAAATAATATTCACGGATAAATTTATTTTCTGAAATGTCGGACTGTCACCAAAAACGGTGTATGTAAACGTAAGCACGTAACGTAGAATCCTCCGGTTTAGACGTAGTCGATGCTTCTTCAAGACGTAAATCCAAATTTCTTCCCAAAAATAAGTGAGTTCATAATATAACATTAAATTAATGTTTTTAAATAATATTTGAGAATAAAATATCAACCATAAATTGACGGATTGTCACAGCATTTACCCCTAAACAGGATCTTTGTCCTCAAAGATCATCTTATCTTACTACTCGCTTCTTATAGAGTTAAAGCCATGTGGGTATTTCCTCCACATTCGGTCTTTTCTCACAAGTGCAATTCATTACAATACGCGAGTTTCATCAAACATAACCACGGGAATAAGATCAGACTAAATGTTGACTTATTTTCTCTATCCATGATGTTCACGGGTTTTTGATGAATGCAACTTTTAGCCGATCTAAACTTTATCAAGAAGTGATCAGATTCTCATTTGATAGACATTTTATCAAGTTCGATATACGAAACATAATTCACGCAGCTCTTGAAGTCCTAGGGTAGATCCAGCTTATATTCCTTTCAAACCAATCTTTTACATCATCTCAATGGTCCCATAAAACGGAGACTTCTTTCCCATGATCTTTCAGATCTTCAATTCATCTTTCTATGGTGAAAATTTTTTGCATAACTTTGCAACCCATTTGGCACTTCAAGATCTACATTTCATATTCACATAACCTCCTGCCTACTATCGGCAGTCAATAATCAAGTCCTAATTTCAACAACCATTTCAGGTCTCGCGGGTTGGGTATTTTGTAAGGTTAGGTTCGCCATCATAGGAAACCTTAAACCTAAAAGACATGTCCAACTCACAATGGGTGTATGTCGGATGTCTTCATCCCAATCCTTACTTACTGATACTCTTATGTTTAGATCCTAACAAGATTCGATCTCGATCCTAACACGATAATTATCAATGATAATCTCTCCAAAGGAAAATGATTATACGGTTCATTACCAAAGGTCAATCATTCAAGCATAAAACAACACTTCTAGTGTTTTGTATCATTACTTTACCTCGTCCCTTCGATTGGGGTGGTACATAGTACTCTCATCAAGATTCGTTCTCAATGACTTCTGAGCAAATCTCTAGAAATTCGATGCGAAGCGAGGATCTTGATAGAGATGATTGATACGGTACACTATGTTTACACGACTCTTTTAAGTACAAAGAGTCAATTTCTTCATCGAGAATCTATCGTTAACAAGAATGATATTAGCAGATTTGGTCAGTCTGTCGACGATGATCCAAATCGAATCAAATTCAGATGATGACCTTTGCAATAGTTAGACGTTTACTAATGTATGAGGCGGTGTCTGCCTTCATAATTTGCCATTAATACAACTTCTTCAGATAAAGATACATTAAATCATAAATGTCATGAATAAAATACTTATACTTATGAGATTCCAACATGACTAAATTTCAAAATCCTCTATATTCAGGCAACCACAAGCAGCCTTTAAAACATTCAACACCATCGGCTTCTCAATTCTGATGGTTCACATTGGCCGCGAAACCCTTTTTTTACAAACATTGTTTATTTTTATATTGTTCGGCAATTTATTTTGCACAGTCATTATTAAGGAACATGTCCTAATTGATTCTTTATCCTTTCTATATTATGTGTTAGTATCTACATTCATCTTCCTTGATGAAATAAATATCATGGTCAATATTACTCAGAAATTCTTTCCTCATATTTTCTAAGTTTTAGTTTCGTCTCAACTATTATTTTTATCAGTTTTGATTGATCCTACATTTTAAAGCGTCGATAATTATTACACGTATATTAACAATAAATATTAAGTTTTTATGAAACGTAAACGTTAAAAGTTTAAAATTTTTTATTTTTTTTTTTAGTTCGACCAATTATAATAAAATGTTCAAAACAAATTTGAATTTAATTAACACGATTTTTGCTGATTTATCGAAAATAATTAATAAGATTCGTAAATGTTTGAAAAATCTTTGGTTATACTTTGGTCAAAATTTTCTTAGTTGAAAAGCAAAAAGTGTCGTTTCAAATTTCAAGTCATGGTTTAAATGGTTTCCTCAATCCCTCTTAGGTTGTCTTGAGGTATACACAAACATTTACCCCTAAACATGAGTTTAGTTAAATGTTCTGGGTATAAGGGAATAATCTCTCAAAAGTTCTTTTTGATAAAACATTTGTCAAAACGTATTTTCACCTACTTTTTGGTAAAACCCAAAGTCTTAATGGCTCTAATTTTTGAAGAGTCAATATAATCTATTTTCTATTAATTACACGATCAAATATTGTAAAGGATTAAGCCTTAAATCACATGTTAAATATTAAAGGTACAAATTTTTACTACTCGGCCGACTCAGGGCATCCTACAAATAATTATTAACTCATTCTTATTCTTATATACAAACAAATGGTCCTTAATGATCTCAAGCATGAATTTATCAATTTACAGCCTACACACGTGATTCACCAAATTTATGAATGCTACATGTGTATTAGTCAATCCAAACGACATAACATGAAACTCATAATCTTCATTACGAGTTATGAATGTAGGGATTAGAATAGAAATTATATTTTTTTCGCGGACGCGAAATTGATGATAACCATGCCGTGGATCAAATTTTTGAATATACACTAGAACCTTGTAAATGATCGAAAAATCTATCATCTTGGGTAGTGGATATAGATTTTAATCGTCAATTTACTTAGTTTACGGTAATTAATAAATATAAGGAATGATAATACCATAGCTCTTCATAATGACGAGCTTGGTAGAATAAAATCTTTCTCCGACAACTCTCTCAGTTGTACGGTAATTCCTTTAATTCAGATGGTGCTGACGTACAGTGCACATGTCACAGGTGCAACACCGGGATTATAATCAATACCAAATTCAACTTGCCTTAATGGCGAAAGTCTAGGTAATTCACCAGCAAATACCTCCTAAAGTTTCAGATAACATAAACATCTTTTAATACATTTATTTTAAGTTCTTTCTAGATTATAATATCTATGACTAAATCACAACCATTCATGGTATAATTTCAAGTCTAAATGCAGGATATGGTCATCCATTAAGAATTATTTAGGTCACTTTTGATAATCAACATCTTATCATTTAGGGGAATTCTACTCGATTTCCCATCAATTAAGACAATGTCGTCATGTAATAATCAATCAATCCATTCTACTGGCACTATCAACTTTCTAGTTTCATTACCGTTGATAAGATGTGAACTTCTCAAAAGACTAATAATAACACATAATCCTTCACAGATTCAAGGATATTAGGAGACATAACTAACCTTAAAAGAGTAAGGTTAACGTATAATCTATGCGAGAGAATTTCAAATCAGATACAGATGAAAACATTTAACGAATATGAATATATCCCATGTTTTCATAATTTGAGTACGCATCGAAAGCTCCTCGGATCGTTACCCAGGTCATTCAAATGAAATCAAATCAAAAGAAATGATAAGAACGTCGATACATCCAGTCGGGTATCAACACTCGGTAATCAGATACTTTTCCTAAGAATCTCACTACGGGAGAATTGGACAAGAAAGAATTGTCAATTGTCAAATAAGACAATTTCCACAGATGAGTAAATTCGACTCAGAAGAATAGATGCTACAGGAACATATGTAGGTGTCCCTAACACTATGTCCCTATTTTTCACTTCTTGCAGCTCTCATAAAATTTAATCTTTCACAATCTTCATAGAAAATGTAGTGTTTATTAATCAGTTTTATGGTGACTACTAATCAGCCTTGCATGGTCCATTCCAAATTGTATGTAGGCGCGCAACTATATACAATTTCAAGATTAACGATGCAATACTCAGTTCGTCAAAATTTTATCATCATGTTTATAATAAAAACATTTTCATGCTTAATTCTTAAATAAGAATCAAAAATAAATTTACAAAGATTTTCTGTGTTATGAAAACAAATAAGTTTTCCAAGGTATTTCATAATCAACTTTATTTCAATAATGATTATTTATAAGTCTCACTTTAAATAATCCATATAGTGATGAAAATTCAATTTTTTTTAAAGGATACTGTTTTATCTTATAAAAACAATGAGCGATCTGCAAAAGAGTGATGAAAAGTTGTTCACTAAGAACTAACTACAATATAATGGAAAATGAGCTTAGCCAATTAATCATGAGGTTCATGACCTTGATGGCACTCAAAAGAGAATAATTCACAGCGTAACTCAAATCGAGATGAGTACTTGTTCAATGGTTGCATCACTAATGCGAGCATTAGGATGAAGCAATAAAAGATAGATAACATCGATACATGTAAAATTTAGTAATCAAAGGTAGTCTTTTCATTAATCACAAACAAGTCAAAATTGTACCGTAACACATTACGTGTCACTATGTCATACAATTCCAAGAACTCATCCTACCAACTGATGTCTCAGTTAAGTTAGGGATTTTTTTTAAAAAGATACCACAATGAATACTAATCTACAAGAGTCATGGGGGTTCCACCTGTCCCGGAAGATCCATCGGTCCCTATTCAGAAGAAGATTTCTTCAATTTATTTCCTGGACACTGGGCATCCTCGTCATTGGATAATGGTCTAGGAACAACACTTAACACAAACTAACAATCATTTAAAACCTTATTGTAGAAACTAGAAGGGGGGGTTGAATAGTTTCTCTTCGATTGGTGACCAAATTAAAATTACTTTCAATTTGGTTTGTATCAAAACTATCTTTTACTTGATGCTAAGTTGCATAATGATTAGGTTCAATTGAAATACACTAGCAAGGATAATAAGCAAGTATAATGATAATGAAATAAGTAAAGAGCAAGGAAGGAGACAACCTAGTGGGAAGACACCAAGATTTATAGTGGTTCGACAACGAGGCTCTATCCTCGTTTCTACTCCACTCCTCGAGTACACCTACTCGAGATTTCCACTATATCCACAAGCTCCCTTCTCGGCGGAGAAAACCTTACATCTTTACTTACATTATTTTCCGACACTAAGCTAAATGTCGAGACCTAATCTTTAGCTAGGACCAATCTACACGACGTTGCCTACTTCACAATTTAACGACACAAGCCTAGATGTCGAGTTCTAATCGAAAGGTAGAACCAATCTTCACGACGTTGCCTACTTCACCATTTTACGACACAAGGCTAGATGTCGAGTTCTAATCGAAAGCTAGAACCAATCTTCACTACTCTTCACTTTGAAGCTAAGTGAGAACTTCACACAACACAACTACTAATCACTTTAAAGTTTAGTGAGAACTCACAAGACACAACCACATCACTTTATAGTTTAGTGAGAACTCCTAATCAAATCTATTACAACTCAACTAGACTTATCCAAGTACACAAATGTAGCTTGGATTTACACAACACAAATCCAAGCAAACACATATGCAATGGATGTACACAACAAATCCAAGTATCCACAAATAACTTGGATGAACACAACTAGTCTAAGTATTCATAAATACATTGGATTGATCTAAAACAAAAAGGGGTATCATGATGAATATGACTAGCTCATAAATTCATCTTTATCACTACACTAGTGAGTGAGTGATCTTCTCATTAGACATGGTAAAGGAGGGGATCAAGAGGATAATCATAATTAAACATCCTTAACAAATTAAGTGATCATTTACTAATGATTATGCTATAGAAAATAGAAAAAGGGCTGAGAAAATCGTCCAAGAGGCTTACTGGAAAATGAGATTTGACCCACTATTTAAAGGAGACAAAGTTACAACGGATATATAACGGCTACTGTGCGCGGTACCTTATCTTACCCCGCGGTACCATATCGATAAGGTACCGCGTAGGTACTTAAGGTACCGCCACTAGACTCCGCTCTGTTTTTTGTCTTTTAGTGGGGTGGGAATATCTGAGGTATTTAAACCCTTCAAAGGATATTCTAACAACATTTGGAATATTCCATTTTCAAATTTTCATTTTCCATTTTAATAAAACATTTTCTAAAAAAGAAAGTTTATTAAAAAGTCTTTTGTCTTATTAGCAAAAGTGAGTTTTAAGGATAATCATTTTGATGATCACTAAGTATGATTAAGAAAGGTTAGTGATATGATTATTACCTTGATGATAGTGTTAGTTAAATAATTCATTTTGTGTTTCTACACTAAATGTGTTGTATGGTTTGTTGTGATCAAAACTAAGAAAGATTAGTTAACACTAATAATGTTTTTAGGCATTACTTGCATTAACAATCTCCCCTGATTACGACAAACGATAAACTCATTTACGTATAAACACAAACTATGGAATTATTAACTAGTTTATCACTATCATTTCTCCCCCTTTGTCGTAGCAAAAAGGTTAGCATAAGTCTTTGAAGTGCATCGAACTTTGCTAGTAGCTCCCCCTTGGTGGTTGCTCCCCCTTGCTCGGGGCACCAAGTTTGTGAGCTAAGGTGACATGCTACACAAAGGTTAGTAGAAAGGAAAGAAACACCAATGTATATATGGTCACTACCTACTAAGTAACTTGAGAGGGAGAAAGAGAAGAAATCTCAAATTAGAAGCAAGTATTTTGCTAAGTATGTCAAAAGAGGTAATTGACAAAATCAAACTTCAATAAAATGAAGATGATAGGCTTGTCAATGGGTTAAAGCTTTAGAATTGATGGAATCACCCATAAGCAATTGTAAAAATTTAACCAAGATCAACTCAAAAATAGAACTAAATAGATAACACACAAATAACACAAAAGTTAAAGAAAAATAATACAACAAAGAAGATAGTCATACACATAGTATGAGTATCTAAAAGCAATAAATATGGAAAATAAACCACTAAGCATAAGCTAGTCTAATAGTGATATTTTCCAAGATTGCTAAAAATAAAATAAAACTAAAAAGACGACGATGCATCATTCGAAGTTTTGTCCACCGGAACGAAAACTTGAATAGGAGGTCGAGTGAGGAGGAATTCAAGAAAATTTAACTTCTCATACACATGAGCAAGTTCAATTTGTTGAAATCGGCAACAATCACACGAGGATCCATGATGCAACAAAAAATCGTTTGATGTGGGTATGGCATCAAACTTAGGGTTTGGTGGTGGTGGGATAAAGGGTTTGGGAATGTTTTCACAATGCCTTGTGAGGTTTGGGAAGGTTGCAAGGTCATTGAGTTGGGGGGTATTGAAGGATTGTGGTGGTGGTGGGACATGTTCTTTTGCTCCGGTGATGGGGTTTATGGTGTAAGTCTCATTCCAATACTTGATTGGAGAGAAGGTAGGATTTTTGAGTGGTTTGGACGAAGATGGTTCATTCTTCTTAACCCAAAACGGGTCTAACCGAGATTTTCAGTTTCTTTGAAAGCTTGGATGAGCAAGCTTTGGGTGAGTGGGGTTGTGACAAAGAAATGTCAAGGTTAGGAATGTAGGAGTTAGGCATTGTGAGAGTGTGATAATGATATCTCAAGGTTATGTGAGAATGAATTCTCAAGTTTGGGAAGGTGTGAGAATGAAATCTCAAGTTTGGGGTATAAGTAAAATGTAATCAAGGTAAGAATTTGAATACAAAATGTGCATTGTCAAGGAATGTTTAGTCAATTTGAGTAAACAAGGAATCTTGACTGGGAATAGGGTTTAAAAGTTTTGACCAAAAATTCGTCAGAAGTCACTTTCTGGCCGCGGTACCTTATATGGGTCGGCGGTTCCATATCACTAAGGAACCGCGGGTCCTTAAGGAACCGCGTCCAGTGGACTTTAAACCAAGTTTTTCCTGGGTTTTGGGAAAAACTGAGACTTTTTCAAAAAGTTGCAAATCTTGGAATTTTACCTCTATTAGAACCAAAATATGCTAGGGTTGCATAAAGCAACACATTCACAAAGAATGTCTTGACAAAGGGTGACAAAATAATTTAGATATCATTTTGAACCAATTTTAGTCAAGTTTAGGGGTTGTGATAGATTTAGGTTCAATTTTAATTTCAAATTAAAGTTGATTAGTGTGCACAAAAGGATAGAATCACACAAAGCTAAATCCATAACACAACAACAAGAAACATTCATAAATGAGGAAACAAGTACAAAGATAAATAAAACTAACTAATACATAGCTAGCTTATCATAAAATCTAGATAAATAGTTTTCTTTGGCTTGATGTTGAAAACTCTTATTATGAAATGACTCCATCATTCATCTCCTAGGAGGAGGCATGGAGAACAAAGTAAGCAAGAAATCTTGCAAACCCCTATGTAGTCCATACATATCCATCCTTAGGTTTTGGATGAGGAAGTGGTTGTAGAGACAACATGGACATCTAGGACCATGAGTTTGTTGAAACCCAAAGTAAGGATCACCCAAGAGGAGGGAAAGAGGCACACCCAAAATTAGGATGTTTGAATTGGGTGGAGGTGGAGGAGGCAAGTTCTCCAAGGGTGATGTGGGTGAAAGTGGAGGCATGTTCCCCAAAGGGGAAATGGGTGAGTGTGGAGGTAAATCCTCCAAGGTTGGTGAAATGGGTGAGTTGTGAGGGGTAAATGGTGAAGTTACCAAAGTGTCATCAAAGTTATTCCCAAAAGGAATGCTTTGGATTGGTTGAGGTTGTGTGGTCACTTCCAAGGGTGCACTTGGAGTGAAGGGTGAAGAAAGCTCATTCATTCTAGAATTGAATGAAAAGGAGGTAGAACCAATAGAGTGGTTAGTACCATGGGTGGAGGAGGTCTTGCATGGTGCAAGAGGTGGGGAAGGTGATGAATAAATGAGGATAGGAGCATTCTCATTCTTGGGTGTATGGAAAGGTGAAGAGTTAGGCTTAGCTACCTTAACCCTTATTTTGAGTGTTTTTCTTGGGGTGGAGGTCTTGGAAGTGTTTGAGGTTTTGGTACACATCATGGTTGATTAGGGTGGTTTAAGGTTTAGGGAAGTATGTTTGATGTGTGAAGAACATGGCAAACAAGGTGGGTTTAAATGGTTGAGGAGATGATCCAAACTAGTAATAGGTTAAAATCATTTTAGGTGAATAATGAATTTAGATACCCTAGTTTAGGAAATGTGCAGTTTATTACTGAAAATCATGCAAGGTTTACACAAAATTAAGAAAACAGTGTAAAGCAAAGATGTTGTCGTGCACAGTGACCGGCGGTTCCTTATCTAGGACCGGCGGTACCTTATCGATAAGGAACCGCGGGTCGATATGGAACCGCGACCAGAAGATTTTCAAAAATTTCCCATCCCAGTTTTTGATAAACCCAGATTTTTCCCAAAGGTTTTACAAGCCAAAGTTAACTACAGATCATAATTTAATAAGCTAACTATCATATGGCATGCACAAAGCTATGTAAAACACAATCATGATGGCATAATAAACGTTTAGGATCAAAGTAAATAGTAATCCAAATAATTAACATAAGTAAATAAACGCCTAAACCGAAGTGTTAATAAGCAAAAGTTTAAGCTGCAAAAGATAACCAAACTTTGACACACTACAAAGTATTCACCTCCTTTTCTTCCTTAAATCCTTGATCATTTTTCCCAAATACTTGATTCCCTTTCTTGACTCAATCCGGTGTTCATGCAAATCACCTCGGGTTCGAAGATTTTGACGGTAAAGTTCCTCCAAATTGAGATTATTCGGAACTTCACTAGAGGAATGATGGGGAGGGGAAGCAATGTCAACTAAACCATCCACGAATGAGTTTGTGGAGTGGTGAGAAGAACTCGAAGAGTCAATGGGAGCACTTGTGCCAATGCCATCACCGTCACTTGTTGGCATGTCCATGTCCTCATCACTGAACTCTTGTTGATCGGATTTACGGTCAGATCTTGTCTTTCTCTTATACACCTCTCGAATAGGTAGCATGACCCGTTTGACCGGATGAAATTGAGAAAGATCAAAATTTGGAAAATCACGGCCAACCATTTTAAAAAGGCGAGTGAGAAGCATTGCGTAAGGGAGGTTTGTTTTAGGCTTGTGAATAGCATAATTGATCCGTTGAGCGATAAAATATGCCAAATTGTAATTGGTGTTGGTAAAAATGCAATATAACATATGCACTAAACTCGCCGGAACATGATCCCGGTTTCCACCAAGACAAAACACATTTTCCCTAAGGATATTGGTCCATTGAACCATATTATCATTAAGGTCGCTCAAGAGAACCTCATGATGTTTCACTGAACGTACCTTAGTATGAAGGCTTCTCTTAACGGGTCGATTACGCTTTTTGGAGACGACGTCGACAATGAAGTCAATATTAATTTCCTCATGATCATTTGGAGGACAATTGTCGGTTTCAAGGAGAGCACTAAGCTTCCATTTATCCGTGAAGCGACAAGTGCCTACAAATGGTACATCAAGAATTTGACCGAACACTTCGAGAGAGTATTGAATGAGTTGATCTTTCAAGATGAACCTAACAAATATTCCATCATTGTTTTCAATGACAGAGTATGTGCTAAAGAACTCCAAAAGGAATCAAGGATAGATGTCTTCCTTAATGTTCAACAAACAATCAAATCCAATGTGTTCAAACATGGACTTGATGTAGACATAATTCTTGATATACTCTTGGACAACTCTACCCTCATGAAAGCAACTTGATTGGAGAGAGCAAAAAGTATGGGCAAGGTGAGTTGAGTGACAAAAGTCGGATAGGTTTGGCATATATTGTTTGGTGAGTTGATCATCCTTTTGGTATTGTGAAGGCATGATTAGTACCTAATTATAAACACAAGACAATATTTCTCCAATCACTCATATGAAAATCAAAAAGGAAAACGAAAAAAGAAAATGTGTTATATCAATTTCTTGACAAACATAGGATTGAATCCATCTCATTTTCATGTTCACAATGTGTCTATTCCATCATTAACCAAGAACACATGATCTATGTTAGATCAGCAATGGATTAGATCATTGGTTTTTCAAAACAAGGTTTTTAGGTAAGCATTAACAATGTCATTACCTACTTGTTCATGGGTTCATCTCAAATCCATCCTTTAACCAAAATCATTTAGCTTAATTTCGGATTTGTTCTACAAGTGGGTTTTAGTGAAATCTTAATGAATATGAACCTATGGAATCATAGTAAAATAACTATGTCAACCCACATTCCTATTAAGGTTTTAATTCAATTTCAATTTTAAAAATCCCCAATTATGAAAGGATGAACCCTAGAACAAAATAGATGAAATTGAAAGAAATACTTACAATTAATTGATGTTAGATGAAGGATGAGTGAAGCCCACAACTTGGAATCAATTAATTTGAGTGATTGAAGGTTTTGGAAGCTTCAACAATGGTGGAAAAGGTAAAACCCGTCGGCTGTGTGTTTTTGGGAGAGAGAGAGTTTGGTTTGAAAAAGAATAAAAAACACAAACTGGCGCTCTGACAAAAGTTACTGCCCGCAGTACCTTATCGATAAGGTACCGCGGGTTTGAACCGCGGAGATAAGGAACCGCCTACAGAGGCAGGTTTCTATCTCTGAAAAACGCCAAATTTTGAAAATCCAGTTTTTCTAAAATACTTAAAGTTAAATCATGAGCCTTTTAGAATATCATTGGATCATCATAACACTAAGCAATATGCCTTAATGAAGGATTACGAGTTAAATCAAGATCGAAAAGAACCGAAACGGACAAACGACTACTCGTAGCAAAACGACTAAGTGGAGAGAAATCAAGGTAAGTGAATCAAGAGTAGGATCAATGCTCAAGGGATTAATGACAATCTTCAAATAGTTGAAACGAAGAGCTTGTGTCATATATAGTGGTTTAAGACGTGCCTTTCCGGCGAAACGATAAACGGCTTTGGTAATGAATGAGCACAAAGCAATTATTCAAGTCTAAACTAAGATCACTTTCAATAATAGTCTTGGTCTAAACTAAAATATGAGCAAAGTATTAATTCACTTTCTCTCCCACAAAGGGCCTACTAACCGTATGGGTGCAAACCATAGAAATCATGCTTGATACTTTAAGCTTCTACTAACTCACTCTACATCACCATAGTGAGTCAAGTATCCAAGCAATGAAGGTTTGAGAGGATAAAAGAAAAGAAACACAAACCACAAATAAATGTCAAGGCAAGGATGCCAAGAACAAGCACATAGTCAAGTAATGATCAAAAGAATGATCAAAGGGCGTGTGGAAGAACGAGAGTGTACCTTGGCCACAAAGAGCAATCCATGAAGGAATAAGTTCTATGCCCAATCAATGACTATGATGAGTACTAAGTCTTCAAGGACTAGTATCATTCCCAATCATCTTGGTATCATCATTCAAAGATGTTAAAGATCAATGAAAATGATTCTTCTACAAGTGCAAGTAACTCAATCCACAACCAATTAAGTGATTGATCTTCATGAGTACCTACACAAAGCAAGATGCAAAGTAGTAGATACATTTCAAGAGTATATCTAAAATGCATAAAGGCTACTAATCTTAAGTGGGATGCAATGTTATCAATTAAAAAAACCTATTTTTCAAAGAAAACATACTTTTGACCAAAGAGAAACTTTAGTACAACTAGACCTTCTAATTTGAGGAGACAATGGATCGATCCAAGTTTTAAAGTACAATATACTTCAAAGATCTTGAGTGACCATCGCTCTGATATCAATTGTAGAAACTAGAAGGGGGTTGAATAGTTTCTCTTTGATTGGTGACCAAATTAAAACTACTTTCAATTTGGTTTGTATCAAAACTATCTTTTACTTGATGCTAAGTTGCATAATGATTAGGTTCAATTGAAATACACTAGCAAGGATAATAAGCAAGTATAATGATAATGAAATAAGTAAAGAGCAAGGAAGGAGACAACCTAGTGGGAAGACACCAAGATTTATAGTGGTTCGACAACGAGGCTCTATCCTCGTTTCTACTCCACTCCTCGAGTACACCTACTCGAGATTTCCACTATATCCACAAGCTCCCTTCTCGGCGGAGAAAACCTTACATCGTTGCTTACATTATTTTCCGACACTAAGCTAAATGTCGAGACCTAATCTTTAGCTAGGACCAATCTACACGACGTTGCCTACTTCACAATTTAACGACACAAGGCTAGATGTCGAGTTATAATCGAAAGGTAGAACCAATCTTCACGACGTTGCCTACTTCACCATTTTACGACCACAAGGCTAGATGTCGAGTTCTAATCGAAAGCTAGAACCAATCTTCACTACTCTTCACTTTGAAGCTAAGTGAGAACTTCACACAACACAACTACTAATCACTTTAAAGTTTAGTGAGAACTCACAAGACACAACCACATCACTTTATAGTTTAGTGAGAACACCTAATCAAATCTATTACATCTCAACTAGACTTATCCAAGTACACACATGTAGCTTGGATTTACACAACACAAATCCAAGCAAACACATATGCAATGGATGTACACAACAAATCCAAGTATCCACAAATAACTTGGATGAACACAACTAGTCCAAGTATTCATAAATACATTGGATTGACCTAAAACAAAAAGGGGTATCATGATGAATATGACTAGCTCATAAATTCATCTTTATCACTACACTAGTGAGTGAGTGATCTTCTCATTGGACATGGTAAAGGAGGGGATCAAGAGGATAATCATATGTAAACATCCTTAACAAATTAAGTGATAATTTACTAATGATTATGCTATAGAAAAAAGAAAAAGGGCTGAGAAAATCGTCCAAGAGGCTTACTGGAAAATGAGATTTGACCCACTATTTAAAGGAGACAAAGTTACAACGGATATATAACGGCTACTGTGCGCGGTACCTTATCTTACCCCGCGGTACCATATCGATAAGGTACCGCGTAGGTACTTAAGGTACCGCCACTAGACTCTGCTCCGTTTTTTGTCTTTTAGTGGGGTGGGAATATTTGAGGTATTTAAACCCTTCAAAGGATATTCTAACAGCATTTAGAATATGCCATTTTCAAATTTTCATTTTCCATTTTAATAAAACATTTTCTAAAAAAGAAAGTTTATTAAAAAGTCTTTTGTCTTATTAGCAAAAGTGAGTTTTAAGGATAATCATTTTGATGATCACTAAGTATGATTAAGAAAGGTTAGTGATATGATTATTACCTTGATGATAGTGTTAGTTAAATAATTCATTTTGTGTTTCTACACTAAATGTGTTGTATGGTTTGTTGTGATCAAAACTAAGAAAGATTAGTTAACACTAATAATGTTTTTAGGCATTACTTGCATTAACACTTATAATTCAATCACAGAACTTAACGACTTCCTCTTAAAAATTTCTTATTCCATACAGGTTAAATTTTACTTTATTCAAGTTTCAATCAACTTATACTCAATTCGATATCCTACCTCATTCTCCAATACTTTCAACCTTATTCTTAGACCTTAATAGGGCCATAAAAGCTCGATATGATCAACACTTAATTTCCAATCCTATATCTCTTACAATAATAGTTATCAAATGAGTCACTAGTATGAAATGAATCACACATTCAATTAGACTTCTCGGAAAGGTATTAGTGGCATGAGGCTTTTGGGTAATGGTTCCAATGACAGCCTCAAGTGCAACATTCACCCTTTCGATTTCAATTTAAGAATTGGATGACAACGAATCATATGACATCTTTCTAGGTGGTAAAGTTTTGTCAAACTCCACTCTATAAGGAAAGATCGTCATGACATCGATATCAGTTTTAATCTCGCCAATTCTTCTTTAATATCACAATCAACTAATATCAACATTTCTACGAATATCAACCATTTGTTGGGATCATAAATATCCACAACTTGGTTTAGATCTAGGATAGCTAGAATTCCTACGAGAATAGCTTCGATTAATTTACTAGGGGATTTAGGGTTCCTTGTGACAATCTACGTCGTATAAATACCTCGTATAAATATCAAAATAATCATCAAACAATCATGTAATCAAATTACATCATATGTATATATATAATCCAAGTTACATATTAAAATAACACTTCTTAGTCTGGCCTTGTCGGTAACTCGGGAATTCTTCGGCACCGTTATAGTCAAAAGATTTTTAGACATTTTAAGAAAAATGTTTATAGTTAAAAGATTTTGAAATGTTTTATTCAAAACCTTGGTTTTAAAAATCTTTCGTTCTCTATAACGAGAGCTCTGGTACCAAACTGTAACACCCCCAAATTTATACAACTCGATACAGCGGAAGACTCGTTGGTGTTACGGGATAGCACATTACTCACATCATAGACAACGCTTAAAAACCACGTCGTTTAATAATAAAGCATTTCCATTCATAAATATCAAAGTTACATAGGTCCCAAGTCATTGTATTTCATACAAGTTTTACAAAGAATTTGAATGGAAATTACTATTTAAGTGCGGGCCATGAATTCTTATTGTCTTCCCGAGAATTACCTTCAAATACCTGAGATAAAACATGTTAAAAGAAAAGGTCAGCGATAACGCCGAGTGAATTCAGAGAGTTTAATAAAATCCATCAATATAACATCGTTATAAAATTATTACCGAAAATCATTTTTGTGCAAATCATTGTAATAAGCCATAAAATAGCCAAAGTCATTTTATACAAATCCTTATCAAAATCATAATATAGGCTTTCGCCTTCAAAATCATTATACGAACCATTGTCGTTAAAAACATCATACAATACGTTATATAACGTTGTATAGATTAAATAAAAACCGTTATATGAATATGGTTATATAAAACCAAAACGCGAACATAATATCAATAATGAGACCGTGTATTGCTAGTCAGGCAATATATCGTAATTCAACGCATAAAGCAGTATTTCGTTATTTTTGGATTATTATAAGCCGCGTGACATTGTTACTTACTATAACCAACAACGGGTAGCTAACCCGAAACTCATTTTCCCATCTAAATTAGCGTGTCGTCACAATAATCACGCTTGTGTAAATCTTCTCATACATAAATTCGCTTACCAATCAATGTGGCACGACGGGGATCAACCGTCAAGGCGCAAACTGGGGTGATCGTCCCCAAATAGTACTATTATATGCATAAGCGTCTACCAAATCCCGGTAGTTCACAATTCATGCTAATGGGACTTTTAGTGACATAACCTAACTTTAATAATCCATTTTATCTCATACATCGGGTCATATAATCATTCATTGGGTCATACAATCATTCGGGTCCAAATCAATAAACAGACAATCGGGACAACTAGTGTCCTATTTTATAAAAACTAACATGTTATCTCCCTCGCGAGTTTATAAAACATTTCATAAAAACATTTAAAATAGTGCGAGGCTATGAACTCACGTTGATGTGGGAAGGCGGGTTATCGGCAATTCGGATGTACGGTACGTGCTTCAATCACGGAAACCTAGACAAATAATACTCGTCTTAGACTTTTGTCCAATGACTTTATCAAAATAATAATTATGTATACATATGATGATTTTATATATATGATCATGATTAAGTGGGTTTATACATCTTTACTCATTCATTATAGTGTTTATGTGTTGGTAATTTTCAAGACTAGTTACACTAGTTCAACTTGTTTACATTTTGAAACCCAATGGGCCTATTACAAGCCCAATACTATTCATTAGCCCAATTATACTTTTATTATCAGTATTATACTTTACATGTTGGGCCCAAATGGGTTAAGCCCAATAAATAAGTTTATAAGTGTTTTACCAAATTAGTCGGGTTTGTTGTCCATTAAGGCTACTTTGGCCCGTTAATGTCTATATATTGTAAAGCTCGGGTTTTTATTGATTTTTACTTGTTATATATGTTTATATATCAGTATGTGAGTTTATAAAAGTTTACATTAGACGGGTCCAACCGTCTAAATTTTATTTAACAAAAACATTAATCTTTCGGTTTTAGCTGAAAAGACGTAAAACTTAGTATATAGTTTTTATAACTTATAAAACTTACCAAACTACCATTTTTATATAATGTACATTTATTTATCCTTATGCATTTTTATATAAATGAAATATATAAGTTAGTGGGTTTTAATTCACATTTTATACTATATTTATTTGAGTGCTTATATAATAATATTAAACTTTAATTTCATAAAATCAGTCCTAAAAATCTAGTTTACTTCCAAATTTTTATCACAGCAACTACATGATATGTGCTTCATTTTATTCCTGTATAGCTACTGATGAATCAACCTCTAAGTATTTTATAAAATTCGTCCAAAACAGTGTACTCAGATTTGCACTCTAAACTTGTTTTGATCATATCTCACTCATTTTTATGATTCCATTGCATGGCCAACTCTAACATGTGTACAAGTCTCAATACTCGCTGTATATCAATTCATCTATACCATTTTATCAGTTCATCATATGGTTATTTACTGTTTTTTTACAGCCTACTAAATTAAGCAAGATTAACCACTTTTACATATAGTTTTTCCATCTTTTTACCCATGTTTATCAAATCTATCAACACCAAATCCCCACATAATACTTTTAATCATCATTCATCATCATATACATATACATAAATAAGTAAATTACAAGATTACATAATCAAAATAACAAGAGGATAGGAAGAACAATCTTTATACCACCAAGATTAAGTAGTTTGAAGGATCAAGACTTGGTTTTGGGTCACCAAATCTTATGAACTCTTGTATGAAATCTTCAAGATCACCAAGGGAGATGTTGGTCTTTGAAAATCAGCCCTACTTCACCTTGAAAACTTCTCTTTGGATGTTATAATCACCACCATTCAATAGAGCTTGAAAAGGGCTTCATCATATGTAGAGATAACATAGGATTTGTGGTTAAATTTGATCAAAATAGGGTGTTTAAGGTGAGGATGGGACGGCCAAAAATGGATAGAGAGAGAGAGAGTTTGTGTTTTTGGTGGTTTGCATGTATCTAAATGTGTGAAAATGGTTTTGAGTTGCAAGTAAATGGTTTTGAGGTGTAGTTGCTTACTTTGTAAGCTTTAACAACATGTGTAACACTTATTTGTTAAATGTTGACACCTAAGGGTGCTGGGTCATAGTTTTGGCCGGTTATGAGTGGGGTTGGGGTAAGATTTATCTTGTCTCATCCCCATTTAATTACGGGTACTCCTCGATTCTAGTTTCCTCGATTTGCGTGCCCTCGGGTCGTTTTACGAAAAATGTTTTTATAAATTATGAATCAACGGCACAAAACGAATCTAATAAAAATTGTCTCATCAAAAACGGAGTTCAAAAACGTAAATACTTAATCCTAAGGTTTCCGGTTTATTCGTAAAGGACGTTAAATTACAATCGTAAGTCCTAATCTCTTCTCGTAAATTTGTGAGTTTATGAACCAACACAAATTTAAAATCTCAAAATAATATTCACGGATAAAGTTATTTTCTGAAATGTCGGACTGTCACCAAAAACGGTGTATGTAAACGTAAGCACGTAACGTAGAATCCTCCGGTTTAGACGTAGTCGATGCTACTTCAAGACGTAAATCTAAATTTCTTCCCAAAAATAAGTGAGTTCATAATATAACATTAAATTAATGTTTTTAAATAATATTTGAGAATAAAATATCAACCATAAATTGACGGATTGTCACATATACACTATACAATAACAATATTTCAATTCACAAAAAATGCATAAGGAATGAACGGAGGGTTATACGTAACAAAAAATAGAAAACAGAAAACAAAAACAAAAAAGTGAAGAAGAAAGAGTACCAATCAATTCATGATGGAGGGATCGAAAAATGAGGATGTAAAAATGAGAAAATTATTGGGTGAAAATTTGTTTTTAAATAATTAAAGAGAGGGGAGTAAATTGAAAATAAGTCCTGGATATCTAGGAGAAAATAAAGATCCTTAAACTAGATTTTGTTTCAATTTTCAAGATAAAGTACACTGACAAGTTAAACATTTGATGGTTGAGCACCGATGGTTGATCATTTGATAAAGTACTTTTTGGTGGACACTTGTCACCCACATGAATGGTGATGACCATATATGTCCTCACTTTAAAATTTGTCCAATGATTTGGTTCTAAGTGCTTAATTTGACCAAATCCGTCTTTTTTACTATTTAAAACTACATAAGTCTATTGTATATCTTAACACCTCAAACTTATTATGCATGTAAGATAAGATGTGAGATCGCTATTGAACATGATCTAATAAAAGAATAAATGGTTAAATCTCAACCATTCATTTTTCATCAAATAATATAAACTCATTCTCCGCTTTTTTTTTAAAAGAACATTTTTTTCAAAGGTTAAATCGTTGGACTACAAAAAATACACCATCGCGACGAGTAGATTCTTATCTTTCAGTAGATGGGCACTTCGATATATTTTCGATCATTTTTTATTGTTGAAATTTTCGTCCAAAAAACTCATATGTGATTCGTAAAATCACATGTGATTTTTTTTACAGAATAAATAAATAACTTTCATTATTATTTACATAATCGTGGAAGACAAACGATTAACAAGATGTATCGCTAGCCTTTTATAATTGAAAAACCAATTCTTTTGAAATCACATTTGTGGATCGAAGTATCAAAACACTAATGTTCATAACCTGTTGGTTTATATTGAGTTGATATACCGCTTCAGGTTTAAGGGATATATAGTTGTCAAACACGAAATCTAAAAAAATATCATATGTATTTTAAACCACATGTGAATATCACATCTGAAAATCACATGTGATTTCACAAGTTCACATGTGATTTCACAAAGTTACATGTGATTTCATAAAATCGCACGTGAGTTTAAAGTAATGACGAGAATATTTTTATCATTTAGTAGAGTGTCATGTTCATATACTTTCGACAATTTTCTAATATTGAAATTTTCGTTAAAAAATTTACAAGTGATTTGTTGCATTAAAATTCATGTGTGGTTTCATAAATCGCATATGATTTTATAGACTCTGTTAATTCAATGATGCCTAAAAACGTTACTTGCATTTTTCGGTCTCACTTTGTTTTGATTACTACAATATGTAAAAACAAGCATTTACGAAAACAATGAAAAACGAATTATTGAGTTCAAGTATTTTTCATTTCAACCATTATCACTTAAGGTATGAACAAACAAGTAATTATCCTAATTAAGTGATCAATGATTTAATCTTTTCTTAAAACTCACTTTTTATTAAATGTGACAAGATTTTATTATTAAACTTTTTTTAAGAAAATGTTTTATTAAATTAAGTATTTAAAATTTGAAATTTGAAAATGGCATATTCTATCTTGGTCTGGAATATCCTTTCAGGATATTTTAATCCCCAGATTCGAACCAATCCACTAAAGACAAAAGGGAGCGGACTCTACGCTGGCGGTTCCTTAGCGCGTATGGCGGTTCCTTATCGATAAGGAACCGCGGGCTCCAATAAGGAACCGCGGGCAGATATAGCCGTTGGATGTTTGTCTTATAAATAGTGGACCATTCTCAGACTTTCAATCCACCTCTTTTGCACATACATTTCCAGATTCTTTCATACTTCTTAAATCACTCAAATCCTTATTCATTTGTTTGATTACTACTTGTTTAGAAGTGAATCTTTCTCCTCGCATCTTTTCCTCTCAAAGTGCAAAGAGAAGAACACTATCATTCTTGAAGTGTTGTGTCTACCTCAAAGATCCATTGAAGATCCAAACTTATTTATTCATTGTTGTGTCATTATTGTGAAGATCCAAGTAGTGGAGTCTATTTGTGTAACACCCCATTTTGATAATGGAAATGTCACATGCATCTATGGCGTGTCGTCAAAGCATACAAGGAAAAAGGTCTAAACATTACTTGACCATAAAAGGAAAATACCGGAATCAAACATCGGTAGTCCAAAAGTAAAGCTCACCACACACAAACATAAGTATATTAAAGGAAAGGACTAAACAATGTCCAAAGCAGATGTATCATAAGAAAGGAAATGCATAAAGTAAAGAAGGCTAGACAGCTTCTAGTCCATATGCACGTACTCTTAGTGTCTACGAGCGTCCCTGAGTACCTGCCGTTTTGGGAACATAGAAAAGGAAAACGGCTGAGCAAATACACTCAGTGCACGGATGTACAATAAAGCATGAATAGAATAAGCATATAACATATAACATATAACAGCGGAAGAAAACTAAGTCCCGAGTAACCTGGTTAAGTCTTGATAAAACTGGTTTATAGTTTGAAAGTTTTATGTTTATCTTATAAAAAACTGTTTGTCATATTTTACCATTAGCCAATATAGGTCATGAAAATACACCGTGCATGAATACTTGGAGGGGTGACCTCATCATGCAAATTAGAGGGGCTGCCTCTAATTTAATATACTGGTTTTTGGGTAGGAGGGATCAGCTCCTTGTGAAGGATGCAAGGCACACACCACATTCACCATGAAATCCTTAATAAAAACATGTAACTAGGATGCACCCATACGCCCCACATGATAAATATAATATAAATGGCCAAAAGCTGAAGGGACGCCACGAGCAATCACTCCGCCGTGGTGAAGTCATAACATCAGTGCCTCTAATGTTATGGTTATGGTACCTCCATAACTAGGTGAAACTGGTCATGCATGTATATGGCTATAGGTAATCTTAATTAAACATAAGCAATCAAACACGTAACTTATACTACGGGAAAACAGTTGGTTGCATACGGGGAATCCTAATAAGGAAAGAATGTCCATACTGAAAGGACGGGAATCCGTACCTTATGTCCAGTGAACGAAGAAGATGAACTGAGAGGAATCCTACTTCCGAATCACTAGTGCGAATTCGTGGATCAAAAGGATGAAGAACAAACACGATCACCAACTAAAATTCCAAGATCCAAGATCACAAACCACCTCCTTTTGGTGTTTGTGGGGTGGCGGCACAAAAAGAACAAGGGAAGAGGGTTTTAGGTTTTTTTCTAAAATCTTCTGTAACTGTAAATGAGTAGTGAAAATCCCTTTTTCCCTTTTAGTAAAATTTGACAAATGGGCTTGGCCCATTTGTCCTTGTAGCCGCGGGTAGGGGGCCCACTTGGGGTACCCGTACCTTTTTCCGTGTCTCGATGTTAAGTTACACGTTCGTGATTATTTGTGTTCGCGTTTTAAGTGTTCTCGTTACGTAAATATCGTGATCTAATATATTTAATTACGCTCGTAATAAATATATATACGTAATTAATAATAGTTCGTGTTTTAATTACGTTCATGATTTCATGATCGCATGCTCGTGATTAATTATCGTCAAATAATTATTACGTGATCGTGCGTAGTAAATACTTATCGTGTTCTAACACGTACGTAATATGTAAAATCCTAACACGTAATCGTAATCATGCTATATTAGGAAAGTTTAAATCTAGTACGTACGATCTTAAGGGTATTATGCATGGTAAAAGCATGCGGGTTTTACAACTCTTCCCCCCTAAAAAGAATAATTCGTCCCTGAATTATAGATAAAGTAAACTGAAAAGAAGAACATACCCGAATTCAAAATATGAAATGAGGGTAAGAAGCCCGGATAGACTCCTCTGTTTCCCAAGTGGCTTCCCGCTCGGTATGATCCCTCCATAAAATTTTGACGAATAGAATCGTCTTCTTTCTCATGACTCGTTCTTGTCTGTCAAGAACTCGTTCGGGTTCTTCTATAAAAGTGAGATCTTCACGTATCTGTTCCAGTGGATACTGAACCATGTGAAGGGGATGATACTGGTACCCTCTGAGTAAGGACACATGAAACACATTGTGCACATGCGAAAGTTGCGGAGGTAACGCCAATCGATAAGATACTTCACCGACTCGTTCAATGATATCAAACGATCCGATGAAGACTGAGCTTCCCTTTAATCCTGAAGCGTCTAACACCACGTGCCGGCGAAACCTTAAGGAAGACGTGATCTCCTACATTAAAGTGTATATCCCTATGATGCTTATCGGCGTAAGTCTTCTGACGTGACCGTGCCTCCTGAATTTTCTGCCTAGCTACTGCGATCTTCTCATTGGTCATCTCTATGATTTCCGGTCCTTCAAGTGTTCGCTCACCAACCTGATCCCAGCAGATTGGGGCGCGACACTTTCTTCCATACAACATCTCAAATGGAGCACACTTGAAACTTGCGTGCCAACTGTTGTTGTATGTAAACTCCACCAAACAGATGTAATCGTCCCAATCACCCGTCCATTCCAACGCACAAGACCTTAACATATCTTCCAATGTCTGAATGGTTCGCTCCGACTGTCCGTCCGTTTGAGGATGAAAAGTTGTGCTAAGCTTAAGTTGTGTACCCCCAAGCTTTCTGCAGACTTTTCCAAAATCGCGAAGTGAATCGAGGATCTCTGTCTGAGACGATGCTGGATGGTGCACCGTGGAGTCTCATGATCTCTCTTCTGTACGTATCTGCGAGTTTACTTACCGGATCTTCCTTGCGGATCGGTAAGAAATGAGCTGATTTGGTAAGTCGATCAACGATAACCCAAATTGCATCGTGCTTCCTCTTGGTAGGCGGAAGACCAGTAACAAAATCCATGGTGATTTTGTCCCACTTCCACTCTGGAATGTCTAACGGTTGAAGGAGACCGCCAGATCGCTGATGCTCGATCTTCACCTGCTGGCAGGTAAGACATTTGGAGACGTAAGTGGCCACATCCTGTTTCATACCACTCCACCAAAAGTACTGCTTGATGTCATGGTACATCTTAGTCGAACCAGGTTGTATAGAGAATGGGGAGCTATGAGCTTCAGCTAACAAAGCTTCCCGGAGTTCTTGGTCATCAGGAACACAAAGTCTCGTGCCCTGCCATACGATACCATCTGCATCTACTCTGAATCTTGTCTGCTTCTCCAAATTCTGTACTATCGCCCAGATTTCTCCGTCATCCTTCTAAGCTTCCTTGATCTTAGATAGCAACTCGGATTCTACTCTAAGATTAGCCCAGTAACCGTGCTGTCCACGTACCATGATCTCGATGTCTAGTCGCTCCAAGTCTCTGATGATTTCCTCTTCGATTTTAATGCCGTTGATCATTCCGGACTTCCTGCTAAGAGCATCTGCTACAACGTTTGCCTTTCCGGGATGATACTGTAGATTAATGTCATAATCCTTCAACAACTCTAACCATCTCCTCTGCCTCATGTTCAATTCACGTTGAGTGAAGATATACTTCAAGCTCTTGTGGTCCGTGAAAATGTCACATGATTTTCCATATAAGTAGTGCCTCCATATCTTCAATGCAAACACGACTGCAGCAAGTTCTAGGTCGTGCTTGGGGTAATTTTCTTCATAAGGCTTAAGCTGCCGTGAAGCGTACGCGATCACTTTCCCATGTTGCATGAGAACACAGCCAAGTCCCTTCCCCGATGCATCGCTGTAGATTTGAAATCCACCCGTACCAGATGGTAGAGTAAGAATAGGTGCAGATACTAGCTTCTGCTTCAGGTCTTCAAAGCTCTTCTCTCGATCTTCAGTCCAGACGAATTTCTCTCCTTTCCGCATCAGTTTGGTCAATGGTAGTGCTAGGCGGGAAAAGTTCTCCACGAACCTACGGTAATAGCCAGCTAAGCCTAAGAAACTGCGGACTTCCGTCGCTGATGTCGGCCTTGGCCACTTAGTAATGGCCTCAACCTTCGCTGGATCCATAGTGATTCCTTCTGCTGATACAATATGACCTAAGAATGCCACCTTGTCTAACCAGAACTCACACTTGGAGAATTTAGCATACAGCTGCTTCTGGCGAAGAATCTATAGTACTGTACGAAGATGGTCTTCGTGTTCCTCCTTGGACTTTGAGAAAATCAGGATGTTATCGATGAAGACAATGACGAACTTGTCCAGAAATTCATGGAAGATTCTGTTCATCAAATCCATGAACACCGCGGGAGCATTTGTCAGGCCAAATGGCATAACTACAAACTCGTAGTGGCCATAACGGGTACGAAAGGCAGTCTTAGAGATGTCCTGCTCCTTGACCCGTAGCTGATGATAGCCTTACCTAAGATCAATCTTGGAGAAGTGTTTGGCCTCTTGGAGTTGGTCAAACAGATCGTCAATGCATGGCAGTGGATATCTATTCCGAATGGTAATCTTGTTGAGCTCGCGATAGTCTATGCAAAGGCGCATACTGTCGTCCTTCTTCTTAACAAACAAGACCGGTGCGCCGCATGGAGATGCGCTCGGTCGAATGAAACCTCGTTCAAGAAGTTCTTGCAGTTGATCCTTCAGCTCCTTTAGCTCTATGGGAGCCATGCGGTAAGGAGCCTTGGAGATTGGTTCAGCTCCTGGAACCAACTCGATACTGAATTCCACTTCTCGTGCAGGTGGTATGCCCGGAAGTTCTGCTGGAAAAACATCTTGGAGTTCCGACACTATAGGTTGATCCTGAATTGATGGGGATTCAGCATCCATGTCGTGAACCGTAGCTAGATAACCCTTGCAACCATGTGACAGTAGTGCACGCGCTTGCAGGGTGGATATGACTTGTACAGACCGTCCAGGTATGAACCCATTATGAATGTACTCTGGTGCATTAACATCATCGAAGATAACTCGATATGAATGGCAGTCTATGGTAGCATGATGCTTGGATAGCCAATCCATGCCCAAAATCATGTCGAAGTCATTCATGTCCAGCGGAAGTGCGTCAACAGGTCGAACCTTATCGTCAAATTCTAGGGGAAGACTCTTATATACATGGATGATTAATACAGAGTCCCTTAAAGGCGTGGAAATAGTAAGCCTATTTTCTAGTGGCAAGGGAGGCATCCTAATGTTCTTAGCATAAGCAGTAGAAATAACCGAGTGAGTAGTACCCGTATCGAAAAGAACACATGCAGCTGGACCATACATATACAAGATTCCAGTGATGGTACCTGTAGACTTGTTGGCCTGGTCTCGAGATGTCGTGTAGACACGCCCGGTAGTAGGAGGCGGCTTGGTATCAGCATGTCCTGATGTACCCTCCATCTCGCCCTTACGGTAATCCTTCATAATATGGCCAGGAAGACCACACTTGAAGCACGCATCAGTATTACGACGACATGGTCCTGGGTGCCTACGGTGGCAAGTAGAGCAAAGAGGATGAGTGTATCCTCCAGCAGGTGCTCTGGCTGGCTGAGAACCTGATAAAACATTTACATAAGACATGGTAATTGGGTACAAAGGACAAAGCGGATAATCGTAAGATTGAATACCAGTGATAGCTGGACGACTAGGCTGCGAACCTCTCTGGTTCTGGTCCCTACCGTTTCCATGGTTCCTGGTAGAAGTTTTGCTAAAGTGTCAGAATATGGGTTATAACATGAAATCATAAGGAAATGCGTAAGTATTAGGACCTGCTGTTGTTGGAGGGCCCAGCATTGTTACGGTAATTATCATTACCGCCACGCCTATCCGTAGCAGAACGGTCGTTAGTCTAACCGTTTCCCTTGGGCTGATGAGGCTGCTGCTGAGTAGCCGGCTGAGACCGGTCCCCAGTTTTCTGCCTGGAAGGTACATTTAAGAGATGAATATTTGTCATATGGAAAGTATACTGATTGGTTACCGCTTGAATACGAAGGTTTACCTCTTGTCGGGTCTTTCAGCTTCCCCGAACTCATCTTTCTCCTACAACATCTCCAGTTTTCGTGTTGCATCGGCCACTTGTGCTACCGTATCCAACGGAGCACCAGATAAGTTATTGGCGATTCTTGGATTAAGAGCCCAACGAAAATGTAGTGCTTCTTCCTCAGTGGTGCCTGCAGCTGCTCTCAGGACACCAGCATAGCGAAGGAAACGCTGCATGAAGTCATTGCTGTCTTCGCCAGGTCGCTGTCTAAGGCTATAGTATTCCCTCATGAGCCGATTCCTTCCTTCCATGGGGAAGATGTTAGGCGGGGGAGGATAGCCGGCGTTCTGATGAAGGGCGTCTTGCATCTCTGCATCCGCAGCTGCAAATATTGCCCAGAGATTGTCTGTGTTTGCCATCTGACAGTTTAACATAAAACATATGATTAAACAGATCAAAACATAAAAAATATATATATATATACATGAAAAAAATTTATACTAAAATTTCACGAGAAAAATTTTATGCAAGAAAATTTTGTGTATGAATGCATGATGCAGTTTTATGAAAACTTTTGTATGCTCGAGAGTGAACGCCTCTGGTCAGTTCACCCAAAACAAAAGACATAGCGAGGGGACGCCTATGGGTCGGTCCCAAATCTAAAAGTTTCGATAAAACACATGCGACAAAATAGGGCCAGTCCTGTACCAACCATTACTTAGTCAAAAATTTGCGACAATGACATGTATATGTATGCTTAAAAATGATGAATGCATGAAAACAACTGTCAGTTCTAGGAAGACCATAGTGACTACCCACTAATCACAGGTCATATTTGAGAGCCTACAGGTCGAAGCCTTGGCTCTGATAACATAATTGTAACATCCCATTTTGATAATGGAAATGTCACATGCAATTATGGCGTGTCATCAAAGCATACAAGGAAAAATGTCTAAACAATACTTGACCATAAAAGGAAAATACCGGAATCAAACATCGGTAGTCCAAAAGTAAAGCTCACCACACACAAACATAAGTATAGTAAAGGAAAGGACTAAACAATGTCCAAAGCAGATGTATCATAAGAAAGGAAATGCATAAAGTAAAGAAGGCTAGACAGCTTCCAGTCCATATGCACGTACTCTTAGTGTCTACGAGCGTCCCTGAGTACCTGCCGTTTTGGGAACATAGAAAAGGAAAACGGCTGAGCAAATACGCTCAGTGCACGGATGTATAATAAAGCATGAATAGGATAAGCATATAACATATAACAGCGGAAGAAAACTAAGTCCCGAGTAACCTGGTTAAGTCTTGATAAAACTGGTTTATAGTTTGAAAGTCTTATGTTTATCTTATGAAAAACTGTTTGTCATATTTTACCATTAGCCAATATAGGTCATGAAAATCCACCGTGCATGAATACTTGGAGGGGTGACCTCATCATGCAAATTAGAGGGGCTGCCTCTAATTTAATATACTGGTTTTTGGGTAGGAGGGATCAGCTCCTTGTGAAGGATGCAAGGCACACACCACATTCACCATGAAATCCTTAATAAAAACATGTAACTAGGATGCACCCATACGCCCCACATGATAAATATAATATAAATGGCCAAAAGCTGAAGGGACGCCACGAGCAATCAATCCGCCGTGGTGAAGTCATAACATCAGTGCCTCTAATGTTATGGTTATGGTACCTCCATAACTAGGTGAAACTGGTCATGCATGTATATGGCTATAGGTAATCTTAATTAAACATAAGCAATCAAACACGTAACTTATACTACGGGAAAACAGTTGGCTGCATACGGGGAATCCTAATAAGGAAAGAATGTCCATACTGAAAGGACGGGAATCCGTACCTTATGTCCAGTGAACGAAGAAGATGAACTGAGAGGAA
Organism: Glebionis coronaria; assembly: GCA_025667525.1. Lineage (NCBI taxonomy): Eukaryota > Viridiplantae > Streptophyta > Magnoliopsida > Asterales > Asteraceae > Glebionis > Glebionis coronaria. The sequence goes on from CM046882.1 coordinate 529,398,762, forward strand.
TCCTACTTCCGAATCACTAGTGCGAATTCATGGATCAAAAGGATGAAGAACAAACACGATCACCAACTAAAATTCCAAGATCCAAGATCACAAACCACCTCTTTGTGGTGTTTGTAGGGTGGCGGCACAAAAAGAACAAGGGAAGAGGGTTTTAGGTTTTTTTTCTAAAATCTTCTGTAATTGTAAATGAGTAGTGAAAATCCCTTTTTCCCTTTTAGTAAAATTTGACAAATGGGCTTGGCCCATTTGTCCTTGTAGCCGCGGGTAGGGGGCCCCACTTGGGGTACCCGTACCTTTTTCCGTGTCTCGATGTTAAGTTACACGTTCGTGATTTTTTTTGTTCGCATTTTAAGTGTTCTCGTTACGTAAATATCGTGATCTAATATATTTAATTACGCTCATAATAAATATATATACGTAATTAATAATAGTTCGTGTTTTAATTACGTTCATGATTTCATGATCGCATGCTCGTGATTAATTATCATCAAATAATTATTACGTGATCGTGCGTAGTAAATACTTATCGTGTTCTAACACATATGTAATACGTAAAATCCTAACACGTAATCGTAATCATGCTATATTAGGAAAGTTTAAATCTATTACGTACGATCTTAAGGGTACTATGCATGGTAAAAGCATGCGGGTTTTACAATTTGGAAGTTGTGTATGTATTAAGGTTAATACTTAGTCCTCAAAGTATATTGGTGTAGATTGGTCCTAGCTAAGAGTAGGGCTCGACTTTTAGCTTAGAGTCGGAAATTGGTTAAGCGACGTTGTGTACGATTTCTCCACCTTAAGGAGCTTGTTGATTAGTGAACTCTCGAGTAAGGAGTACTCGAGGAGTGGATTAAGAACGAGGAGTGAGCTTCGTTGCCGAACCACTATAAATCCTTGGTGTTTGGTTTGATCTTTCCTTCCCTTATCTCTTTACATTCATTATTCTTTATACTTGTGATTATTAGTTTAGTTGCACTATACATTCATTATTCTTTATACTTGTGAATATTAGTTTAGTTTCACTATACCTTGTTCATATTGTGTATAAGAAGGTTTCACATAAATACTCAAGCTTAAGTTTTTGAAAAATGATTTTTTAAATACCAACATTTAACAAGTAAATTTAAGAAACTATTCAACCCCCCTTCTAGTTTCTACAATTGGTATTAGAGCGTGGTTGCTCAAGATTTTTCAAAATATATTGTATTTTAAAACTTGAATCGATCTATGGATTCCAACAAGTATCTAGAAGGGCAATCCATGCAAACACCACCTCTTTTTGAAACCGATAGTTTTATTTATTGGAAAAATAGGTTTGAGACTTATGTGAAATCAAAAGATTTAGATCTTTGGCATGTTATTACCAATGGTGATTTTTTGCCATTTCAATATAATGAAGTTTCTAAAAGTAAGGAAATAGTCACTTTTGACAAAGCTAATGATGATACTAAAAGGAAACTTGCTAAAAATAATGAGGCTAAAACGGTGATTTATAATGAAACCGCTAAAGACATTTGGAAGGATTTTTATGTGTGAAACCAAAGAAAGAGTACGAAAGGATTTTATGTGTGAAACCGCTAAAGACATTTGGAATACTCTATTAGTAACCCACCAAGGTAATAGCAAAGTCAAAGAAAGTAAAACCGATCTTCTTGTTCAACAATATGAACAATTTGTCATCTTAGAAGATGAAACCATAGATAGTGCATTTGCTAGATTTAACACTATTATTACTAGTCTAAAAGTACTTGATGAAGGTTTTTCTAGCAAGAACATTGTTAGGAAGTTTCTTAGGGAGTTGCATCCCAAATGGAGAGCTAAAGTCACGGTGATTGAAGAATCAAAGGATCTCGCTAAATTATCACTCGATGAACTCATTGGTAACTTGAAGTTCATGAGATGATAATTTTGAAGGACTCGGAAATGGTGAAAACTAAGAGTGAAATAAAGTCTCTTGCACTCAAAGCCAAGAAGGAACAAAGTGACCATGAAAGCTCCTCGGATAGTGATGATGAGGAATATGCCTTGGCGGTTAGAGACTTTAAGAATTTCTTTAAAAGACGAGGTCAATATGTGAGGCAACCAAACAACGACAAGAAACCCTTCTCCAAAAACCGATTTGACAAAGATGATAAAGGTGATAGGAAATGCTTTAGATGTGGTGATCCAAATCATTTCATTGGTGATTGTCCTAAGCCTTCACGCGACAAGAACCACACGGCGTTTGTTGGAGGTTCATGGAGTGATAGCGGTGAAGATGTTGATGACAACCCCAAAGATGAGAAGTGTCTCATGGCTCACACTTCTAAAGAGGTACTTTCCGAAACCGAGTATTATAGCAATAATAGTTCTTCTCAAGATGATAGTAAATTAGAAGGTCAATACAATAACTTGCATAAGCTTAGTCTAAAATTCATTGAAAAGAACAAAGTGCTAAAATAAACTAGAACTAAGCTTGAAAACGAGATTAGTGAGCTAAAAGAGAAATTAGCTAAGCTTGAGAAAAAATAAAGAAATAGATCAGGGATGCTTAAAATGTGAAAACCTTAGACAAGAAAATGAAAACCTTAAGAGCACCTCCATTAGACTTGAAAAGTTCATGAGAGGTACTAATGCTCTTGATGATATGTTAAACAAACAAATTCATTCTAAGTAAAGACTTGGGTTAGGATATAACACTAATGAAGCATCAACTAGTGAACCAAAACAAGTTAGGTTTTCAGAAAAACACTCCCCTGTACGCGGTGCTCCAATATATGAGGCGGTTCCTTATCGCTATGGAACCGCCGATGGAGCTAAGGAACCGCGTCTAGAAGAAGATTTTTGTGAAAATCCTGAATTTTCTAAAAAGTCAATTTTAGGTGAATGACCAAAACATATTCTTATTAACAAGGTCAAAGTACCTATAATTGAAAAGTATACTCTAGATAAATTCTACAAGCCCTTGAGTAAACCTCTAATGGGAACTAGAAACTTATCTAGACAAACATCTACTCCTCCAAGAGTATGAAATGAATCTAAACCTAGAAGTAGAACACCTACGCCAAAAAGAGATGATCAACCTAAACCACGACCTAGAAGTAAAACTCCAACACCTAGGGGGAATACTAATAATACTAGATCAAGATCAAAGACACATAGGAGAAACTATGGACAACAAAATGGCCATATGAATTGGAATAATTTTCAACAACAATACTTTTCCCCATGCGGAATGTCTCCTTCATTCATGCATCCCAACCAAATGCAAGGGATGTTTGGAACTAAAATTTTTGGACCCATGAGATATTGGGGACCAAATGTTTGATCTTGTGTGTTGTTACCTAGATATGCTTGGGAATCGATCTAGAGCCCGACGAGTGAATTAAGGATAGTGGTTATTCTAAACACATGACGGGTAATCGAAGTTTGTTCTCACACTACAAAGCATATGATGGAGGTAAGGTTACATTCGTAAGTAATCGATGTGGTAATATCATTGGCAAAGGTACGGTCTCTCTTGACTCTATGACTACAGAAAATGTAGAGCACGTAGATAACTTAGGTTTTAACCTTCTAAGTATAGGTCAAATTTATGACAATAAGTGTAAGGTCATCTTTTCGGAATATGACAGTGAAATCGTAAAAGATGGAAAAGTCATTGGAAAAGGTGTTAGAAAGCATGGACTTTATGTTATGAAGGTTAATAGGAAGTCAAAGGACAACTTATGTCTAGCGACTTTAGATGATAGTTCTACTCTTTGGCATAGGAGATTAGGTCACGCTAATATGCGTTTAATTCAATCTTTAGTCTCTAAGGAGTTGGTAAGACATTTATCCAAGATGAAGTTTGATAGTCACTTTTGTGATGTTTGCAAAATTGGGAAGCAAGTTCACTCTAGTCACAAAGCCAAGAATTTGGTTTCGACCTCTCGGTGCTTAGAGCTCCTACATATGGATCTCTATAGACCTTCCGCCATACGGAGTTATGGAGGTAACCTTTATACCCTAGTTATAGTCGACGACTACTCTAGATTCACTTGGACTAGATTTTTTGGCGTCTAAGAATAAAGCTTTCGATCACTTCGAAACCTTTAGTCGAAGAATTCAAAATCAATTAAGATGTTCAGTTGTCTCTATTAGGACGGATCATGGTAGGGAATTTGATAATGAAGTGCAATTTGGTGCCTTTTGTGAAGGTAATGGTATTACCCGTAACTTCTCGGCTCCTCGCACTCCACAATCAAATGGGGTAGTTGAAAGGAAGAATAGGACCATCCAAGAGATGATTATGACTATGTTAAATGAGCAATCTTTGCCTCAAAAAATTTGGTGCAATGCCGTGGACACATCGACTTACATTCTCAACTAAATTCTTATTCGACCTTTTCTAGGAATGACCCCCTATGAGATTCTTAAAGGTAAGAAACCCTCATTGGAATACTTTAGGGTGTTTGGAAGCATGTGCTTCATTCTCAACACCGAAGATTACCTTACAAAGTTTGACCCAAAGTCTTACGAAGGTATCTTTTTAGGTTATTCTCAAACTAGCAAAGCCTACATAGTCCTTAATAGAACCTCAGGTGTAATTGAAGAATCACTTAACGTGACATTTGATGAAACCCCGCCTTCATCTAAGAGACCACCTTTGGTAGATGTTGACTTAGATGAAATATACATAGTTAATGCCAAATATGTTAGAAACATAGGAGTTGAAGACCTTAGTGTTGAAAAGGGAGTAAACATTAAAGAGTCTAAGGATCGTGCTCTCGATAACGTCATAGGCGAATTAAATCAAAGGACCCTAAGATCTCAAGTCCAAAATCAAAGTAACTTCTTTTGTTTCGTCTCCTTGATTGAACCAAAGAATGTTAAAGAAGCTTTGATGGATGAGAGTTGGGGCAATGCTACACAAAAAGAATTGAATCAATTCATTGCTAATGACGTTTAGGAACTTGTTCCTCCACCTAGAAGTTCGACCATCATAGGAACCAAATGGGTATATAGGAATAAGTTAGATGAGAACGGTGTTGTATCTCGTAACAAGGCTAGACTTGTAACTCAAGGCTATAATCAACAAGAAGGTATTGATTATGACGAGACATACGCACCCGTAGCTAGATTAGAATGCATTAGAATCCTCTTAGCTTACGCTTGTGCTTTAGACTTTAAGCTTCAACAAATGGATGTAAAGAGTGAATTTCTTAACGGTTTGATCAATGAGGAGGTATATGTGGCTCAACCTCCCGGCTTCATTGATTTTGAGAAACCGGATCATGTTTACAAGCTTAAGAAAGCTCTTTATGGTCTCAAACAAGCACCCAAAGCTTGGTATGATAAACTTAAAGTGTTTCTTGTAAAACATGAGTATACCATGGGTATGGTAGACAATACACTCTTTACAAAGAAGAAAGGTTCTCACCTCATTATCATACAAATATATGTTGATGACATTATATTTGGTTCAACTTGTCAATCATTGTGTGATGACTTTGCCAAAATCATGCATGACGAGTTTAAAATGAGTATGATGGGAGAACTTGACTTCTTTTTAGGACTCCAAATTAAACAAATGAACGATGGTATTTTCTTTACTCAATCCAAGTATGTTAAAGAAATGCTAAAGAAATTTGGATTAGAAGACTCTAGACCAATGAAGACCCCTATTGCCTCAGATACTAAACTCACTGTAGATGATGATTGTGAGTCGGTAGAGAACACCAAATATAGAGGTATGTTTGGTAGTTTGTTGTACCTAACGGCAAGTGGACCGGATATCATGTTTAGTGTTTGCCTTTGTGCTCGCTTCCAAGAGGCTCCCAAAACCTCCAACCTTGAAGCAGTTAAGCGTATCTTCCGATACATTAAGGGCACTATACATTTAGGATTATGGTATCCTAAAGGGACCGGCGTAGAAACCATTGTCTACGCAGACTCGGATCATGCGGGAGACTATGTAGACCGGAAAAGCACTAGTGGAGTTTGTACCTTCATGGGTTGTTGTTTAACTTCTTGGTTCTCCAAGAAACAAACCGCTCTTGCTATATCCACCACGGAAGCCGAGTATGTGAGTGCCGGTAAAGCTTGTCAACAAGCTCTATGGATGAAGCAAGCGCTTGTTGATTACGGGATTTCTCTTGATGATGTTCCCATCATGTGCGACAACAAGGGTGCAATAGACCTTAGCAAGAATCTCGTGCAACATTCACGAACTGAGCACATAGAGATTCGCCACCACTTTCTTAGGGATAATGTTCAAAAGGGGAACATTTCGATAGAGAAGGTACCCTAGGTAGACAACTTAGCCGATATCTTCACTAATCCACTTAAGAGGGAACCTTTTAATTACTCGCGTCTAGGTATAGGCTTAATAGAACATATTCCTTAATTATGCATTCTAATTTATCAATTATCTTTTATCTTTTGAGTCTTTTCTTTCTTTGAGCTTTCAAGTATAATAAACTCTTTTTGGAAAACCTCTCTTCCCTTTTTCAAAATTCTCAAAGTTCTTTCGAAAACGGTCGAGAAATGTAATTCAATTTAAAAACGTTTTTCATAGCTTGTTGCTATTCATAATGAGCTTACATAATTCATATGTATGGGTCTCTCAAATATAGCAATAACAAAAGAGAACTATGGAGGATCATTGTGTCATAACCTTTTGTCTAGTTCTACACACCTCCTACATTGATTTTAATAAAAATCTATGTATTTTGGTCTAAACCTTCGTTGGTGAGCTCTTGTGTGTTTTCTTTGTCTATCTTTGCTTCTTAGCATATCCCCATGATTAGTTAGACTAGAAAAATAGGATTTGCTGAATTGGAAAATCCTCCCTCATCACCAAACTCAACCCACTGTGGGCGGTTCTTTATTGATACCGCGGTTCCCTAGTGATAAGGAACCGTCGACTGAGGCAAGGAACCGCACCCAATACTATACTTTTCGGGTATTCCTGAAACTCCAAATTTGTTCCAACACTTTTTGGAATCTTTGTTTCAACCCTTTGACCACCCCCAAATTATCTTGGCCTTTCTCTATTTAACCTTTAGCATTTTGAATTCTTTCTCAAATCAAAATGTCTTATTCCCCAAATGAAAGCTTTGATTCTCCTCCATTCTCTCTAATTGCTTTCAACCCCAATTCACCCAAGAACACTCAAAATCACATCTCTTCTCCTTCTAAGAATGTTGATTGTGGAACTTCTTATCTTCCACCACTAGCCTTTAGTGTTCTACCTCATTCACATGATAATGTCATGCATCATGGAACATATTGTCAATGTTGTCAATATCAACATCTTGTTATGGCTCACATCTATGAAGAGTTGAATTACATCAAGAGTCTCTTAGTCAAACCTCCTCTTTACTATAACTATGAGATCTCCACCAAGCCACGACCACCTCCTTCTGCCACTACCTTGTCTTTTATCTAAGCATTGGTTGCTTATCTTCAAGACATCTAGTTCAAGCAAATCTTAGGCTTCTAGCTTACCTATGATTAGATTTATGCTTTTTATTTTGGCTTGTGTTTGTGTCTCATACATATTTGTATGATTTATTTCCTTGTATCTCTTATCATGTTTTCTTTTAACATGACTTATCTTGGATCTTTTGTTTCTTATTTTTTTGTGATCTTTGCAATATCTTGTTAGGTGTAAAACCCGCATGCTTTTACCATGAATAGTGCCCTTAAGATCGTACGTCCTAGATTAAAACTTACCTTATTCAGTATTGATCACATTCATGTGCTATTAATCAAGTAAGTACATACGTGTATAACATGATAAGTATCGATTACGTACGAACCCATGATAAACAGTTAATAAATATGTCACGTGAACGTAATTAAATCATGATCACCATTTAAAATACGAACTAAAATAATTACGTAAATACATATAATATAATTACGAGCGTTAAGATTACGATAAACTACATGATAAAATAAACAGAAACACTTTAAACACGAACACGTTTAACCACGAACGAACACGAAACATCGGGACACGGAAAACATTTGGGTTACCCCTTGTGGGCCCCATATACACGAATTTAGGAAGAGTATGGGCCTAGCCCATCATTTTTACTAAACAAGGGGTTAAGGGAAAAATACATTCATTTTCACTTTTCAAGAAAATAAACATAAAACCCTAAAAGATTTTTCTCCTTCTCCTCCTTGTTCCTCCTTGTGCCGCCACCCATAACAACACCATAGGAGGGTGTTGTTGATTTTTGACATTAAAAACAAGTGCTAGAAACCGTGTTTGTTCATCCCCTTTCAAGCTACGTATTGGTATATCATTCTAAACCTATCTTTTTAATTCTTTTTAATCTTTGATTATTTTCATGAACATGTCATTAATATTCTTATTAAAACATGATAATTAAACATTGATCTAACATGTTTTGGGGTAAATTAAAATCAAAGGATGATATAAAAGGGTGTTTGTTTTGGCCGCCTAGCATAACCAACCCGAGGGGGGGTTCGGTTTGCTTTTAGCCGCCACCACCAAGACCATTGTTGGTCTTGGTTGGTGCATGTGGGACCCACGGCTGCAAGGGGGCACAAGTACCCCGAGTTTGGCTCGGGGTACGGTGTCGAGTTCATGCCCGATTCATGGTTCGTTGGTTAAATCATGATTTATGCTACATGTTAATTTTTATGAATTATGAACTTAGGATATAAATTAATTAATAACATGAGATATTAATTAAATCATGACTTAGGTTATTTTAATTATTAATTTAGCATGATATTAATTTAACCTAAGTATTTTATGTTATAAGTTATAATTAATTAATTATTTAAAACATGCCTATAATTAATTAATTTAGACATGACTTAGGTTATGTTATTAATGCATAATAATACACATTTTAACCTAAGTATTTTATTCCATTTTAATTAAAACATGTTATACTTTAATTAAAATGCTTAACCTATAGTTTAATTAAAATACATGAAATAATAATTAAACTATACACTATATCATATGACTTAAGAAATAAGCTTATAAACACTTAGACTTATATGTTAGCTTATGTAACCAGCTTAATTCTAATTATGGAAACTTCTATTTATAGAAACTTAATTAAATAAGGCAACTAATCTATTAATGGAAACCTTCTATATATGGAAATCTATCTATTTCAGGCAGCTAATCTAATCATGGAAACTTTCTATATATGGAAACTTATTTAATTAAGGCAGCTGATCTATTTTTGGAAACTTTCTATTTTTAGAAACTAATCTATTTTAAGCAGTAAATTCTATTTTAGGAAACTTTCTATTTTTGGAAACTTTCTATTTTTGGAAACTTTCTATTTTTGGAAACTTTCTATTTTTGGTAACTTTCTATTTTTGGAAACTTTCTATTTTTGGAAACTTTCTATTTTTGGAAACTTTTATTTTTGGAAACCTGCTATTTTTGGAAAGTTACTTATTATTACACAGTAAGTATGATAATACATGAAATACCAGTAATACTTAAACAGATTAATCAGAATACAAGATAAACACAGTTTAAGGCTTTAAACAGTAAACCATGACCTAAGACATATAAAATAAGTTAAGACAAGACATAAAACCCAGTACGTATCCAGTGATTCGATACTTATACACGTGTGTATTCATGTAGCGTTAGTGATCCAGAAGTAGGAGTCTCTCTTCCGTTCATTCACTGGACTTGAGGTACGGATTCCCGTCCTTTCAGCATGGACACTCTTTCCTTATTAGGATTTCCCCGTATACAGCCAACTGTTTTACCCAGTATTTGTTTTATTGTTTTGAACTGCTTATGTTTAATTAGCATAATCTATAGCCATATACAAGCATGACCAGTTTCACCTAGTTATGGAGGTACCATAACCATAACATTGGAGGCACCAATGTTATGACTTCCCCACGGCGGAGTGATTGCTCGTGGCGTCCCTTTCAGTTTTGGCCATATTATTATATCATGTGGGGCGTATGGGTGCATCCTAGTTACATGTTTTATTCAGTATTTCATGGTGAATGTGGTGTGTGCCTTGCATCCTTCACAAGGAGTTGATCCCTCCTACCCAGACCAGTATATTAATTAGAGGCATCCCCTCTAATCAGCATGATGAGGTTACCCCTCCAAGTATTCATGCACGTGACCTTTTCATGACCTATATGGGCTATGGTATATGTATGTTAAAACAATTTTCATAAGATAAACATAAGGCTTTTCAAACTATAAAACCAGTTTTCTCAATACTTAACCAGTCTACTCAGAACTTAGTCTTCCGCTGTTATATGTTATATGCTTATCCTATTTCATGCTATATTGTATATCCGTGCACTGAGCGTTTTGCTCAGCCGTTACTTTCCTTTCCATGTCCCAAAACGGCAGGTACCCAAGACTCGAGCATTTGGAGGACATGCAGAGGATGGAAGCTGCCATAGACTTCTTCTCCTGTTTCCTTCATATATTTATGCTTGTTTAGTCTTTCTTTCAGTTCATTTACTTTCTTATGTTTTGGGCTTATGTTTGGGAACCGATGTTTGATTCCGGTTTTCCCTATGGTCATGTATGTTTTATTACATATTACCTTGCATGCTTTGATGACACGCCATAATTACGCGTGACATTCCATTTATCAAAATGGGGTGTTACAATTATGGTATCAGAGCCAAGGCTTCGACCTGTAGGCTCTAAAACTTGACCTGTGACTAGTGGGTAGTCACCAGGAGCTTCCTAAGTCAACGCTTGTTATTCCACGTATCGACGTTTTTCAGCACCTTTTTGTTTTAACCATTACGTTTTCAGCACCTTGTTGTTTTAACCATGATGTTTTCACCAGTATCGTTTTACCAATATGGAATGAACAACCGTCATCCATATTTAGTTATGTGTCAGTGTCTATGCACGATGTTCCTAGTGAACTGTGATTATGTGAACTGAACCCCAGTAGTTCATAATTTTCACATAAAATTTTTCTGTTAAGTTTTGACAATGACTTTTAATTATTATGTTTCATGCATTCATGCATTTATATCATATGTCATCTGTTGCAGGAATTTTGACTAAGTAATGGTTGGTACAGGACTGGCCCTATTTAGTCGCATGTGCTTTTATCGAAACTTTTAACTTTGGGACCGACCCATAGGCGTCCCCTCGCCATGTCTTTTGTTTTGGAACCGACCCATAGGCGTTCCCTCGCACATATAAAGGTTTTATAAACTGCATTACGCATTCATGCACTGTTTTCTTGCATAAAATTTTTCTCATGATTTAAATTGGCATAAAATTTTTTCTCATGCCCCATCATAAGTTATTATGTTTTTATGTCAAGTATGACTTCATACCGTCATGGTTAACTTCAGTTTCATGCTGATTATGTTATACACTTCTTGTAATAGATGGTTTCATGTTTCCTCATGATAATTCCGTCTTCATGTTGATTATGTTTCATGCCTCTTTCGTTATTTACGTTGTCCTGCAAGACATTGTTAGATTTCTTGAATCATGCTTTCATGATAGTCATGGTTGGTTCCCATTGATCATGCTGTCAGGCAAATCATCGTTGAATTTTGTGTAACCACACTTTAGCATTTCTCTATGCAACCAGAATGATGTCTATGCAAATACGGCCAGGTTATCATGATGGTTTTCCTAACCGTTTAACCGGTTTACTTTCCTTAAATCATGACAAATGATCGAGCCCATACCGATCATTTCATGTGCATTCCATGTGTACTCCACGTACCGTATTTCATGTGTATTACATGTACCTTAATCCATCTGTATTCCACTTGCAATACTTCACAAGTATTCGCTAGTCGATTCTAAATCATCTCAGGCGTATGTTCACTTGCTGATATTCTACAAGGTTGTCGATGCCGCTCATAGCTTGGAGATGTTACTGAAGGTTGATGCTGCTAATGTTGGGAGACGCTACGAGATGCTGATGCTGTTCACAACCTGGAGATCCTAAAAGACGAAGACAAAGGCGTCGGAGCAAAGCAATTGGACGAGAAGATGCTTCGCCATCAGACAATTCCCATCAATCATTGTCCCAAATTCATAGTTACATGTCACACGTCGTTCGGCTGTCATTTCAGCCATATGAGTGCAAACCAGTACCAGCCGGCCACTCAGCTGAATAGTTACATGAGTCACTGTCATGAGAATGACCGTCATGGAACCGACAGACAAGATGATAGTAACCACTACTATGACAGCAACTATCCTATAAATCGCAACCGAGGCTCCGGCCACGGACGTGATCAGACATACAAATGATCAGTAGTCCAACCGATCCGCCAATTCTGGCATATTAACCTAATATTTGTAGTTCTAATTGTTTCACATCTCGAGACACATGTCAAGACATCAGTCAAGACATATGTCTCACGTATACTTTCTGAGGGCACATGTCAAGATACCAGTCAAGACATATGTCACGCTTACATTTCTCAAGACACGAGTCAAGACACATGACTCACGTCTAATTATGGAACATTTCTAAGAAATTCAGGGTACCCTCCAAGGGTATATCTATGTTGTTGTGCCATGTATTAATCAGGCCACAAGAATTTCAATACCATTATCGGCGCATCAGTGAGAACTATCACGTTGCCGATGTCACTTTCATTTCTTTCACCATAGTTCATATATTCATAACCATGAAGGACGCCTTTCTATTCCCACGCATACGAAGGTTTTCCTTCAGCTTAATGATAAGATCCAAGCTGCTAACGCATTTCCTCGGACAGAGACGTGATGAATTTTATCCTAATTATGTACTGTGAACACCACACCATGCTATGATTCATAATTATGTACAGTAATGTTCAGGCTCCTGAATACATTCAGCTTGATTTTCCATCAGGAAAATCTGTACAAATTATCTATGCTTTTCAAGCACGTGCTTTGTTAGCCATAATTGCTAAAATTTTCTAGCTGTTAGTAACACACGACTACTAAGGTCCTTTTACGCATAACCAACGGATTATTCCAAAATTGTTCCTTACACTCCAGAAGAACCTTCAAGGAGAAGGATGGTACCATGAGATTATGTGTCGACTACCGTCGACTTAAACAAATCACCATTCATGACCATTATTCTCCTCCACGTATTGACAACATGTCCAATCAACCGCATGGTGTTAATCACTTTTCCAAGATCGAACTCACGATCATGCTGCCAACAGTGACGAGTGAAAAAGCAGGACATGTCCATGACTGCTATTCGTACACGACTCGGTCATACTAGATTTATGATTTTGAATTAGTCTCATCAATGCTCCAACCGCATTACGGACTTAATAAATTGAGTTTCCATGAACTCCTAAACAAATTCATCAGCATTTTCATTGAGAATAACCTGATTTCCTCTAAGCCTAGAGAAGAACAGGAAGACCATATCTGCACTATGTTGCAAATTCTATGACAAGAGAAATTCTACCCTGGAAATTTTTTTTCCAATATCAATTCTGTTTGATTACAGTGACACACTGAATCACATGGGTTTCTATGGTTAATCTTACCATGACTCAGCTTATGCGTAAAGAAGAGAACCCTACACTACATTAGGTGTTCTAGAAAATTATACGCTAGGAGAAGTCTAGATTCAGAGACTCAGAGTTTCGCAAACTCATAGGTATCAAGTTCTACGAAGCAAGATACAGTTACGTTCATATCTAGGTACCTGACATACCAACAGGTTAAGATAGGACACCAACAAACTGGGATGTTTTCATCATATGAAATTGTGAATCGAAAAGGGACAAGATCTCCATGGATTTTAGTTACCAGATTTCAGCAAACTCAGAAGAAGCATGATGCTATCTGGGTTATTGTCAACAGTTTGATCAAGTCTGCAGAATCCTTACATCCGTACGGATTTCAGAACCAACAGATTGAACGAACATGTTCCAGCCAAGGCTCATCCGATCACTTGGCAATCCCTCAGCTATCGGGTTAGACAAAGATTCGTAATTGTTGTAAAACCCGTATTTAAATCGAGAATATAAATACGCGGTTTATTATTAATACGCGGGTTATTTTTTTATGTTAAACCGGTCACGTAGAAATTATCAGCGGAACAACGCGAGAAAATATTACAAGTAATATTTTATTACAAGTATTTCTATAATATTAGTTTAAAAAAAATTAAAAAGTAAAAGAAAAAGGAAACTTTATAAAAGAAAAAAAAGGGCCGGTTTGGGTTTGTTTTAAAAGGGAGAGAAAATTGGGCCAAGCCCATTAGCACACAAAAGAAATATAGACGGGGGGTTTTCTTTTAGCTCAGACAAAAAAAATATATATAACTGGATTAGGGTTTTGTTTCCCTGCCGACACAAGAGACAAAAAAAAAAAAAAAAAAAAAAAGAAGAAGGCCGCCAGATAGAACAAGGGATTCGGGTTTTTGATTCGTTCATGATCAAGGTGAGTGTTGTGATCTCATTTTCTAAACCATAAAAAAAACATGTAAGTAAACTATGATCTCGTTTTAAAATTTTTTTGCCTCATGATACACGAATTCATAACAGGGGTGTCGGGTTTGCTTGCGTACGAAAACCGAGACCCTAAGGTCTCGGTGCGTTTTGTTTTCGGGACCAGCCGCGACCCTCAAGGGTGCGCTGGTGGTTCGTGTTTGACAGCAGCGACCAAAGAAACCAACAGGGTGCGTTTGGTGTTTTTCTAAAAATAAGGGTGCGTTTGGTTGTAAAAAAAAAAAAGAATAAGCAGTGGGAACTATGATTTAGAACAGTGGGAACTAGGTACTTAAGCGGTGGGAAAAATGGACAGGAAAACAAGAAGGTTAAATAACATTAGCGACAGTTTAGCGACAGATTTTTCTGTCGCAAAACTGTTAGAAATTATGCAGTTTTTTTTAAAGAGGCAGTTTTAGCGACAGTTTTTGGTGACACAGAAATTCTGTCGCTAATTCTTGTGGACAGATTTTTGTATATTATGTTGGTTCGGTTAGTGCGACCGACATGGGCTCGGTAGGCTCGGGACATGTTTATAAATAATAAAATAAATATTTTTATATTATACCTTTTTAAATTAAATTGTTTTATAAATATTTTATATATATTTCAAGTGTATTAAATTAAATAAATTCCTAAATATTTAAAAGGGTATATTATTAGAAAACGAATTAAACAATTTAAGAAATTTCTAAATTAAGAAACTTCTATTTTTAGCGGGATACTTATTATAGAAATACTTATCGCCAGATATACGTTATACGTAGCTATTAGTAGAACGTTAATACATTATAAGGAATTACTATAAGACCGGATTTAGCCGTTAATATGCGTATGAAATTTCAGAAATAAATAAATAAGAAACCAATAAGATCAGTAAAATTTAATAACGGATATCTGTTAACTTATTCGCGTCCTTTATTTATGTAGCACGCGTGAAGCCCGAGTAGTATTCGTTCAGTCTTCCTTTCAGTCAGTTACTGGACTAGAGGTACGGATTTTCCGTCCTTTCAGTAAGGACTTCCTTTCTATGCATGATTAGGGTTTCCCATTTTCAGCCAAATGTTTTCCCCAGTATATGTTTAAATTTATCAGTAATCATGTTAATAACTAAATAGAATTGCCTGAGCGTTATATACAAGCACGACCAGTTTATGTACTAGTTACAGAGGTACCGTAACCACGGCACTAGAGGCACCGGTGTCGTGACTCACGTGCAGGAGAGTGATATCCTGCATCGTCCCACTCATGTTCAATTTGGCCATTTTTATATGTATGTTTTAGTGGGGCGTATGGATGCATCCTAGACTTATATGTGTTACAAGTTATCAGGGTGAATGTGGTGTGTGCTCTACATCCTTCACATTGGAGCTGATCCCTCCACCCAGCACAGTTATTTAGAGGTCACCCCTCTACAGCATGACGAGGTTACCCCTCCAGTTATTCATGCACGGTTGTTACAGCACGTGACCTATATAAGCTCTAGCAAATAAAATACAGTAAATGCATGTTTTCAGAATCTAGAGTTATATTTCAGTATCAGTATATATGAACCAGGACTTACAGATTTTATGCAAGGTTATACCACATGTTACATATCAGTCTTATAGCTTCATTGTTGACTTCTATTTCATTACCTTTCAGTACATTTTTATCATGCTATATCCGTCCACTGAGCGTTATGCTCAGCCGTAGTTTCCTTTCATGTTTCCAAACGGTAGGTACACAGGGACGATCTTAGGACTTCTAAGAGAGTACGTGCATTTGGATGGGAGCTATCCAGACTCCTTTATTTTTATGCACACATTACGTTACTTTACTTTGGTTGTTTGGACACTGTTTCGTCCATTTCCTTTCAGTACTTAATCTTTATATTTTGGGCTTGTTGGACTACCGATGTTTGATTCCGGTATTTCCGTTTGGTCAGTTAATGTTTAATACATTGCCTTGCATGCTTTGATGACACGCCATAAATACACGTAACGGTCCATTTATCCAAGTGGGGTGTTACAATTATGGTATCAGAGATCAAGGTTCGACCTGTAGGCTCTAAAATTTGACCTGTGACTAGTGGGTAGTCACCTAGAACTCCCTGTATTTTGGCGTCGTTATCTTCCATGCTACTCATGAATTTTATCAGTCGGATTTTCAAAATTTTGATTAAGTAAACGGTTGGTACAGGACTGGCCATACTTAATCGCATGTGCTTTTCAAGAACATTTCGTTTTGGTGAACTGACCATAGGCGTTCACCCTTGCCCGCTTAAATTTTGTATGGATGAACTGACCATAGGCGTTCATCCTTACTCATGTCAGATTTATGTTTCAAAAATTGTCATTTTGTGAACTGACCCTAGGCGTTCACCAGTATTCATGTCATGTTTTGTTAGCTATACCTTCATGAATTACACTAAGCATATTCAGATATATTACCCCAGATTTTAGCAGTTTTATCAACTCATCCTCTTATATTTAGATGCCACCCAGACGCGAAACCGAGAATGATCCTAACGCAGCTGCCATTGCTGCTGCTGTTCAGGCTGCTGTACAGGCCATGTTACCCCAAATTCGTGATGAGATCCGAGCTGAATATCAAAATGGACCCCAGCAGAATAACAACCCTCCTGCTCCACCACCTGCCACTTTACCCGCTTGGCTGGATCTGTTCAACAAGCAGAAGCCCCGACTGTTTGAGCATACTGTAGCTCCAACTGATGCAGAAGACTGGATCTACCATATAGAGAAAATTTTTGGAGCTATGGGTTGTGGTGATGTTTTCAAAGTTAGGCTTGCAGTTTACAAGCTGGAGGGTCCTGCTCTACATTGGTGGAGGTCTCAGAAACTGTCCAATGGGGGAGATGCTTGGGAGCTTGCATTGACCTGGGCACGTTTCAAGACGATGTTCTATGACCAGTTTTTCTCGCATGCGGAGCAAGCTAAGATGAAGAGGGACTTTCACGTTATTCGTCAGAATAATGGCGAGAACAGTATAGAGTTCATGCACCGATACCTCAGGATGGCTGGATTCTTAGGGGAGGCTGCGGGTACCGTAGAGGAGCAAGTGAAGCAATTTCGCTGGGCTCTTCACACTAGGACTGCAGATAGATTGATGAGTGCCACATTCACTAATGTGTCACAAGTAGCTAATGCAGCTCGGGACATCGAGATGCTTTTTGAGAGGGACGAGCTCGAGAATGTAGAGCGCCCGGAGAAGAGGTACATCTCACCCAACAGACTTAAACAATTTAGCCCATTATTGCTTGGCAACTTATATGTTATTAAAATCTTACAGACACAGAGGAGGAGACCGATCCCAATCGGCTACTCCGCATCAGAACTACAGGAACCACGGTCAGTCATATGACCGTAATCGGTCAGATAAGAGGAACGGCGGTGATAATTACCGCGGCAGCTCCAACTCCTCTGGCAGCTACAGGTGAGCCTTTAAGCTCCAAGAATACTAAACTATCGTGTAAAACAGATCTTAAATTTATTTGTAAATTCCATTAGAGATGCTGGACAGGGGCGTGACCAAAACAACAGGGGTCAACAGGTTGCCCGACCGGCAAATTCTGGTAAATTTAAAAAAAATTCAGTCAGTCAGCCTTATTTCAGTTAAGTTATCAGAATCGTGACACGTATATATCATCGTAAATCAGGTTCTCAGCAAACCAGAGCTACTTCCACCGGGTATACATATCCCACTTGCATCACGTGTGGGAAGAAACACTCGGGACCTTGTCGTCGTGGTTCGGGTAATTGCTACAAGTGTGGTCAGCCGGGCCATTTGAAGAGGGATTGCAAGAGCGGGGATGCTGTCGGTACCTCAGGCCAGATTCCTCAGATTTTACCTCCCCCACCACCGATACCACCAACCACTGGTCGTGTCTACACTACTACCCGTGAACAAGCAAATAAGACCGCAGGTACCATTACTGGCATTTTGTTTATACACGGACAGTCTGCATGGGTGCTTTTTGATACAGGCGCCACGCACTCGGTTATATCTACTTCATATGCTGTTAGAATAAACATGACCCCTACGCCACTAAACAATGCACTTAGTATATCTACCCCCATGCGAGACTCCGTACTCATTACCCAGGTGTATAAGGATCTCCCTCTTGAGTTTGATGATAAAATCCGTCCAGTCAGTGCTCTTCCCTTAGAGATGTGTGAATTCGATGTTATTCTGGGTATGGATTGGTTGTCGGTTCATCATGCCACCATAGACTGTCATGCTCACCGGGTTATCTTTGGTGATGTTCAGACACCAGAATTTATTCACCACGGTTTCCTACCAGGAAAACATATTCAGATCATTTCAGCTTTACAGGCTCGTACCTTACTATATCATGGTTGTGAGGGTTTCCTAGCTACAGTTCATGACACGACTTCGGAGACACCTTCAATTCATGATCAGCCAGTTGTGTCAGACTTTCCAGATGTCTTTCCCGAGGAACTTCCAGGTTTACCTCCCATGCGAGAGGTAGAATTTGGCATCGATCTCATTCCAGGTGCAGAACCAGTATCTAAAGCTCCTTACCGTATGGCTCCTGTAGAGCTTAAGGAACTGAAGGATCAACTTCAGGAACTTCTCGAAAGGGGTTTCATCCGTCCAAGCGTGTCACCTTGGGGCGCTCCAGTTTTGTTTGTCAAGAAGAAGGATGGTAGCATGCGTCTGTGTATTGACTACCGTGAGTTGAATAAGCTCACTATTCGTAACCGTTATCCACTTCCTCGTATTGACGATTTATTCGATCAGCTTCAGGGTGCCAAACACTTCTCAAAAATCGATCTACGATCAGGCTACCATCAGCTGCGTGTAAAAGAGCAGGATATATCCAAAACTGCTTTTCGCACGAGGTACGGTCATTACGAGTTTGTTGTCATGCCATTCGGTCTCACGAATGCGCCCGCAGTATTTATGGACTTAATGAACAGAGTCTTCCACGAATTTTTAGACAAGTTTGTGATCGTATTCATCGATGATATCCTCATTTTCTCCAAATCCAAAGAGGAACATGAGAACCATCTCCGTACAGTTTTGCAGATTCTCAGACGAGAAAAACTATATGCTAAATTTTCAAAGTGCGAGTTTTGGCTGAATACAGTGGCGTTTCTAGGCCATATTGTTTCCGCAGAAGGAATAACTATGGATCCTGCAAAGGTGGAGGCTATCACCAAATGGCCAAGACCGACATCTGTCACAGAGATACGTAGTTTTCTTGGGTTGGCGGGTTATTACCGCAGGTTTGTGGAAAACTTCTCACGTTTGGCGTTACCATTGACCCAACTTATGCGAAAGGGTGAGAAGTTTATATGGACCGAGGAGAGAGAAAATAGTTTTGAGGAACTCAAGCATCGATTGATCTCAGCACCGATACTTACTCTTCCATCCGGTACAGGCGGTTATCAGATTTACAGTGACGCATCAGGAAAGGGCTTAGGTTGTGTTCTTATGCAGCATGGGAAAGTCATTGCTTATGCTTCGCGTCAACTGAAGCCGTATGAGAAAAATTACCCTACTCATGATCTAGAGCTCGCAGCAGTCGTTTTCGCCCTTAAAATCTGGAGGCATTATTTATACGGTGAGTCGTGTGATATCTTCACCGATCACAAAAGTCTCAAGTATATATTTACACAGCGAGAGCTGAACATGAGACAGAGGCGATGGTTAGAACTATTGAAAGACTACGACACTAATATCCAGTATCACCCAGGTAAAGCGAATGTAGTGGCAGATGCCCTTAGCAGAAAGTCGGGTATGGTAAATGGCATCAAAGTTCAGGAAGAAATTATTCAGGACTTAGAACGTTACGATATTGAACTCTTAGTACGCGGACAAAGAGGATACTGGGCTAGTTTGAGGGTAGAACCAGATTTGCTCTCTAGGATTAAAGCCGCACAAGAGGATGATGGTGAAATCTGGGCGATTATCCAGAACATTGACCGGCAGACCGAATTTCGCATCGATGACGATGGTATCGTATGGCAGGGTACCAAACTCTGCGTTCCAGAAGACCCTGCTCTCAGAGAAGCCTTAATGACTGAGGCTCACAGCTCTCCGTTCTCTATCCATCCGGGTTCCACCAAAATGTACCACGATCTTAAGCAGCATTTCTGGTGGAGCGGTATGAAACAGGATGTTGCAACATTTGTGTCTAAATGCTTAACCTGTCAGCAGGTTAAGATAGAGCACCAGCGCTCCAGTGGTCTTCTCCAGCCATTAGATATTCCAATGTGGAAGTGGGACAAGATCTCTATGGATTTTGTCACCGGACTACCACAGACTCAGCGGAGGCATGATGCAATCTGGGTAGTTGTCGATCGTTTGACCAAGTCAGCACATTTCATTCCTATTCGTAAAGATTTCGCAGTCAGTAAATTAGCGAAACTATTCACCGAGGAGATCGTACGATTACACGGTACACCTTCGGAAATTATATCAGATAGGGATCCCCGTTTCACTTCTCATTTCTGGGGAGGTCTGCATAAAGCTTGGGGAACTAGGCTCAAGCTCAGAACAGCTTTCCATCCACAGACGGACGGTCAGTCTGAGCGTACCATCCAGACCTTAGAGGACATGCTACGCGCCTGTGCATTAGAATGGACAGGACACTGGGATGACTATATTTGCTTGGTCGAGTTTGCTTACAACAACAGTTGGCATGCTAGTATCAAGCGTGCTCCATTCGAGATGTTATACGGCAGAAAATGCCGTGCTCCTATTTGTTGGGATCAGGTGGGAGAACGTTTGATTGAAGGACCTGAACTGATAGAACTGACCAATGAAAAGGTCGCCATCGCTAGGGCAAAGCTGCAAGAAGCGCGTACTCGCCAGAAGAGTTACGCCGACAAGCATCGCAGAGATCTATCTTTTCAGACTGGGGATCGTGTGTTCCTCAAAGTATCACCCGCACGCGGTGTCAGACGTTTTGGCCTCAAAGGCAAACTTAGCCCTCGTTACATCGGACCGTTCGAAATCCTTGAACGTATTGGTGAAGTGTCATATCGATTGGCGTTACCGCCTCAGCTTTCACACGTCCACAACGTGTTTCATGTATCACTACTCAGGGGGTACAACTATCATGAGCTTCACAAAGTAAATTATTCACTCGATCAGATTCGAGAGGATTTATCTTATATTGAGGAACCCGAAGCAGTCTTAGATCGCCAGGATCGAGTTATGAGAAGGAAGACCATTCCTTTCGTTAAAATCCTGTGGAGGAACCATACCGAGCGGGAGGCCACTTGGGAAACAGAGGAGTCTATACGGACTTCTTATCCTCACTTTCAGTTTTGATTCGGGTATGTCTTTTCAGCTTTTATGTCGTTCAGTTTATTAACATTTCAGCTTTTACTTCAGTCAGCTTAAATACCTTGTAATTCGGGGACGAATTTCTCTTTTAGAGGGGAAGAATTGTAAAACCCAGTACGGCCGTATTTTTAATTCGGGGGCGAATTATTCCTTTTAGAGGGGAAGAATTGTAAAACCCGTATTTAAATCGAGAATATAAATACGCGGTTTATTATTAATACGCGGGTTATTTTTTTATGTTAAACCGGTCACGTAGAAATTATCAGCGGAACAACGCGAGAAAATATTACAAGTAATATTTTATTACAAGTATTTCTATAATATTAGTTTAAAAAAAAAAGTAAAAGAAAAAGGAAACTTTATAAAAGAAAAAAAAGGGCCGGTTTGGGTTTGTTTTAAAAGGGAGAGAAAATTGGGCCAAGCCCATTAGCACACAAAAGAAATATAGACGGGGGGTTTTCTTTTAGCTCAGACAAAAAAAAAATATAACCGGATTAGGGTTTTGTTTCCCTGCCGACACAAGAGACAAAAAAAAAAAAAAAGAAGAAGGCCGCCACATAGAACAAGGGATTCGGGTTTTTGATTCGTTCATCATCAAGGTGAGTGTTGTGATCTCGTTTTCTAAACCATAAAAAAAACATGTAAGTAAACTATGATCTCGTTTTAAAAATTTTTTGCCTCATGATACACGAATTCATAACAGGGGTGTCGGGTTTGCTTGCGTACGAAAACCGAGACCCTAAGGTCTCGGTGCGTTTTGTTTTCGGGACCAGCCGCGACCCTCAAGGGTGCGCTGGTGGTTCGTGTTTGACAGCAGCGACCAAAGAAACCAACAGGGTGCGTTTGGTGTTTTTCTAAAAATAAGGGTGCGTTTGGTTGTAAAAAAAAAAGAATAAGCAGTGGGAACTATGATTTAGAACAGTGGGAACTAGGTACTTAAGCGATGGGAAAAATGGACAGGAAAACAAGAAGGTTAAATAACATTAGCGACAGTTTAGCGACAGATTTTTCTGTCGCAAAACTGTTAGAAATTATGCAGTTTTTTTTAAAGAGGCAGTTTTAGCGACAGTTTTTGGTGACACAGAAATTCTGTCGCTAATTCTTGTGGACAGATTTTTGTATATTATGTTGGTTCGGTTAGTGCGACCGAGATGGGCTCGGTAGGCTCGGGACATGTTTATAAATAATAAAATAAATATTTTTATATTATACCTTTTTAAATTAAATTGTTTTATAAATATTTTATATATATTTCAAGTGTATTAAATTAAATAAATTCTTAAATATTTAAAAGGGTATATTATTAGAAAACGAATTAAACAATTTAAGAACTTTCTAAATTAAGAAACTTCTATTTTTAGCGGGATACTTATTATAGAAATACTTATCGCCAGATATACGTTATACGAGCTATTAGTAGAACGTTAATACATTAAAAGGAATTACTATAAGACCGGATTTAGCCGTTAATATGCGTATGAAATTTCAGGAATAAATAAATAAGAAACCAATAAGATCAGTAAAATTTAATAACGGATATCTGTTAACTTATTCGCGTCCTTTATTTATGTAGCACGCGTGAAGCCTGAGTAGTATTCGTTCAGTCTTCCTTTCAGTCAGTTACTGGACTAGAGGTACGGATTTTCCGTCCTTTCAGTAAGGACTTCCTTTCTATGCATGATTAGGGTTTCCCATTTTCAGCCAAATGTTTTCCCCAGTATATGTTTAAATTTATCAGTAATCATGTTAATAACTAAATAGAATTGCTTGAGCGTTATATACAAGCACGACCAGTTTATGTACTAGTTACGGAGGTACCGTAACCACGGCACTAGAGGCACCGGTGTCGTGACTCACATGCAGGAGAGTGATATCCTGCATCGTCCCACTCATGTTCAGTTTGGCCATTTTTATATGTATGTTTTAGTGGGGCGTATGGATGCATCCTAGGCTTATATGTGTTACAAGTTATCAGGGTGAATGTGGTGTGTGCTCTACATCCTTCACATTGGAGCTGATCCCTCCACCCAGCACAGTTATTTAGAGGTCACCCCTCTACAACATGACGAGGTCACCCCTCCAGTTATTCATGCACGGTTGTTACAGCACGTGACCTATATAAGCTCTGGCAAATAAAATATAGTAAATGCATGTTTTCAGAATTTAGAGTTATATTTCAGTATCAGTATATATGAACCAGGACTTAAAGATTTTATGCAAGGTTATACCACATGTTACATATCAGTCTTATAGCTTCATTGTTGACTTCTATTTCATTATCTTTCAGTACAGTTTTATCATGCTATATCCGTCCACTGAGCGTTATGCTCAGCCGTAGTTTCCTTTCATGTTTCCAAACGGCAGGTACACAGGGACGATCTTAGGACTTCTAAGAGAGTACGTGCATTTGGATGGGAGCTATCCAGACTCCTTTATTTTTATGCACACATTACGTTACTTTACTTTGGTTGTTTGGACACTGTTTCGTCCATTTCCTTTCAGTACTTAATCTTTATATTTTGGGCTTGTTGGACTACCGATGTTTGATTCCGGTATTTCCGTTTGGTCAGTTAATGTTTAATACATTGCCTTGCATGCTTTGATGACACGCCATAAATACACGTAACGGTCCATTTATCCAAGTGGGGTGTTACAATTGTACTCCTAACTTACTTCACGTCTTCATTCTAATTCCACGACTTGCTTTCGCGCTCACGTTCATGACACTATTCACGTTCATGATCGTATTTTGGTTTACGATTTTACGTTCATTTCTTTTCTCATTCTGAGAAGTTTGCAAGAACTTGTGAGACCAGACCCAAGTTTAGTATAACTCTCCGTCATCAGATAGACGTTTCACGTCATATTCCACGTCTCACCTTGTAGCGTTTGGCGTTACCGCCATTATATTCTATGATCACGATATGTCTCACATGTCATGTTCATTCCACGTTCCTCATATCATGATCAAGATATGTTACACGTATCATGGATCACGATATGTTTACTCATACTACACTCGCCATATCTCCACGTAGCACGTTCAAAATTTTTCACGTATCACGTTCAAAATTTTTCACGTACTACGTTTCCTTATGTCTCGCGCATCGTTTCTAATTATCAGTTAAGTCTTGTCTTGCATCGTAACGTTTCAGCTACCCTTGCACGTTAACTTTTATTTTTTTCCTCGATCGAATTTAAGGGATCTACCTTCCGTTGATAACCAAGAATTTCTTCGTATTCCAAGTCAAGGTCAGGAGGACCAAGATTTATCATTAGTGTCATGATCTTCTGAAGGAACCGTTCCAAGAGGGAGGCCACTTGGAAACGGACAAGATCATCCGGACTTCTTATCCATTTTTTTCTTTTATCGATTAGATATGTCCTTTCAGTCACGTCACGTTCCATGTCTTTTCAAGACATGTCACGTTCCACGTTCCCTTCTACCATGACAACTTCATTTCCGTTATTTTGCATACCTTTCCAGTTTGATTCGGGTATGTTTCGCTTCCAGTTACGTTATCATTCGGGGACGAATTATTCTTTTTAGGGGGGAAGAATTGTAAAACCCGCATGCTTTTACCATGAATAGTGCCCTTAAGATCGTACGTCCTAGATTAAAACTTACCTTATTCAGTATTGATCACATTCATGTGCTATTAATCAAGTAAGTACATACGTGTATAACATGATAAGTATCGATTACGTACGAACCCATGATAAACAGTTAATAAATATGTCACGTGAACGTAATTAAATCATGATCATCATTTAAAATACGAACTAAAATAATTACGTAAATACATATAATATAATTATGAGCGTTAAGATTACGATAAACTACACTTTAAACACGAACACGTTTAACCACGAACGAACACGAAACATCGGGACACGGAAAACATTTGGGTTACCCCTTGTGGGGCCCATATACATGAATTTAGGAAGAGTATGGGCCTAGCCCATCATTTTTACTAAACAAGGGGTTAAGGGAAAAATACATTCATTTTCACTTTTCAAGAAAATAAACATAAAACCCTAAAATATTTTTCTCCTTCTCCTCCTTGTTCCTCCTTGTGCCGCCACCCATAACAACACCATAGGAGGGTGTTGTTGATTTTTGACATTAAAAACAAGTGCTAGAAACCGTGTTTGTTCATCCCCTTTCAAGCTACGTATTGGTATATCATTCTAAACCTTTCTTTTTAATTCTTTTTAATCTTTGATTATTTTCATGAACATGTCATTAATATTCTTATTAAAACATGATAATTAAACATTGATCTAACATGTTTTGGGGTAAATTAAAATCAAAGGATGATATAAAAGGGTGTTTGTTTTGGCCGCCTAGCATAACCAACCCGAGGGGGGGTTCGGTTTGCTTTTAGCCGCCACCACCAAGACCATTGTTGGTCTTGGTTGGTGCATGTGGGACCCACGGCTGCAAGGGGGCACAAGTACCCCGAGTTTGGCTCGGGGTACGGTGTCGAGTTCATGCCCGATTCATGGTTCGTTGGTTAAATCATGATTTATGCTACATGTTAATTTTTATGAATTATGAACTTAGGATATAAATTAATTAATAACATGAGATATTAATTAAATCATGACTTAGGTTATTTTAATTATTAATTTAGCATGATATTAATTTAACCTAAGTATTTTATGTTATAAGTTATATTTAATTAATTATTTAAAACATGCCTATAATTAATTAATTTAGACATGACTTAGGTTATGTTATTAATGCATAATAATACACATTTTAACCTAAGTATTTTATTCCATTTTAATTAAAACATGTTATACTTTAATTCAAATGCTTAACCTATAGTTTAATTAAAATACATGAAATAATAATTAAACTATACACTATATCATATGACTTAAGAAATAAGCTTATAAACACTTAGACTTATATGTTAGCTTATGTAACCAGCTTAATTCTAATTATGGAAACTTCTATTTATAGAAACTTAATTAAATAAGGCAACTAATCTATTAATGGAAACCTTCTATATATGGAAATTTATCTATTTCAGGCAGCTAATCTAATCATGGAAACTTTCTATATATGGAAACTTATTTAATTAAGGCAGCTGATCTATTTTTGGAAACTTTCTATTTTTAGAAACTAATCTATTTTAAGCAGTAAATTCTATTTTAGGAAACTTTCTATTTTTGGAAACTTTCTATTTTTGAAAACTTTCTGTTTTTGGAAACTTTATGTTTTGGAAACTTTCTATTTTTGGAAACTTTCTATTTTTGGTAACTTTCTATTTTTGGAAACTTTCTATTTTTGGAAACTTTCTATTTTTGGAAACTTTCTATTTTTGGAAACCTGCTATTTTTAGAAAGTTACTTATTATTACATAGTAAGTATGATAATACATGAAATACCAGTAATACTTAAACAGATTAATCAGAATACAAGATAAACACAGTTTAAGGCTTTAAACAGTAAACCATGACCTAAGACATATAAAATAAGTTAAGACAAGACATAAAACCCAGTACGTATCCAGTGATTCGATACTTATACACGTGTGTATTCATGTAGCGTTAGTGATCCAGAAGTAGGAGTCTCTCTTCCGTTCATTCACTGGACTTGAGGTACGGATTCCCGTCCTTTCAGCATGGACACTCTTTCCTTATTAGGATTTCCCCGTATACAGCCAACTGTTTTACCCAGTATTTGTTTTATTGTTTTGAACTGCTTATGTTTAATTAGCATAATCTATAGCCATATACAAGCATGACCAGTTTCACCTAGTTATGGAGGTACCATAACCATAACATTGGAGGCACCAATGTTATGACTTCCCCACGGCGGAGTGATTGCTCGTGGCGTCCCTTTCAGTTTTGGCCATATTATTATATCATGTGGGGCGTATGGGTGCATCCTAGTTACATGTTTTATTCAGTATTTCATGGTGAATGTGGTGTGTGCCTTGCATCCTTCACAAGGAGTTGATCCCTCCTACCCAAACCAGTATATTAATTAGAGGCATCCCATCTAATCAGCATGATGAGGTCACTATTCCAAGTATTCATGCACGTGACCTTTTCATGACCTATATGGGCTATGGTATATGTATGTTAAAACAATTTTCATAAGATAAACATAAGGCTTTTCAAACTATAAAACCAGTTTTCTCAATACTTAACCAGTCTACTCAGAAGTTAGTCTTCCGCTGTTATATGTTACATGCTTATCCTATTTCATGCTATATTGTATATCCGTGCACTGGGCGTTTTGCTCAGCCGTTACTTTCCTTTCCATGTCCCAAAACGGCAGGTACCCAAGACTCGAGCATTTGGAGGACATGCATAGGATGGAAGCTGCCATAGACTTCTTCTCCTGTTTCCTTCATATATTTATGATTGTTTAGTCTTTCTTTCAGTTCATTTACTTTCTTATGTTTTGGGCTTATGTTTGGGAACCGATGTTTGATTCCGGTTTTCCCTATGCTCATGTATGTTTTATTACATATTACCTTGCATGCTTTGATGACACGCCATAATTACGCGTGACATTCCATTTATCAAAATGAGGTGTTACATTAGGTGTCTCTTCTCTACTACTAACCCTTCTATGTAGCTTGTCACCATATATCGATTCCTTGGTGACCCAAGCAAGGGGGAGTAAGCACCAAGGGGGAGCATTTGCAAAGTCCGGTTCTTTTCTTCTTCAAAGACTTTTGCAACCTTTTTGCTTCGACAAAGGGGGAGAAATGATAAACTCGTCTTCGAAAATCTTGTTTTATTAGATGATTGAGTTTATGGATTGTCGGAATCAAAAAAGGGGAGATTGTTAATGCAATGATGCCTAAAAACGTTACTTGCATTTTTCGGTCTCACTTTGTTTTGATTACGACAATATGTAAAAACAAGCATTTACGAAAACAATGAAAAACGAATTCTTGAGTTCAAGTATTTTTCATTTCAACCATTATCACTTAAGGTATGAACAAACAAGTAATTATCCTAATTAAGTGATCAAGGATTTAATCTTTTCTTAAAACTCATTTTTTATTAAGTGTGACAAAGTTTTATTATTAAACTTTATTTTTAAGAAAATGTTTTATTAAATTAATTATTTGAAAATTTGAAATTTGAAAATGGCATATTCTATATAGTTTTGGAATATTCTTTCAGGATATTTTAATCCCCATATTCGAACCGATCCACTAAAAGACAAAAGGGAGCGGACTCTACGCCGGCAGTTCCTTAGCGCCTATGGCGGTTCCTTATCGATAAGGAACCGCGGGCAAATATAGCCGTTAGATGTTTGTCTTATAAATAGTTGACCATTCTCAGACTTTCAATCCACCTCTTTTGCACATACATTTCCAGATTCTTTCATACTTCTTAAAACACTCAAATCCTTGATCATTTGTTTGATTACTACTTGTTTAGAAGTAAATCTTTCTCCTCTCATCTTTTCCTCTCAATGTGCAAAGAGAAGAACACTATCATTCATGAAGTGTTGTGTCTACCTCAAAGATCTATTGAAGATCCAAACTTATTTATTCATTGTTGTGTGTCATTATTGTGAAGATCCAAGTAGTGATGTTTATTTGGAAGTTGTGTATGTATTAAGGTTAATACTTAGTCCTCAAAGTATATTGGTGTAGATTGGTCCTAGCTAAGATTAGGGCTTGACTTTTAGCTTAGAGTCGGAAATTGGTTAAGCGACGTTATGTACGGTTTCTCCACCTTAAGGAGCTTGTTGATTAGTGAACTATCGAGTAAGAAGTACTCGAGAAGTGGAGTAGGAACGAGGAGTGAGCTTTGTTTCCAAACCACTATAAATCTTTGGTGTTTTGTTTGATCTTTCCTTCCCTTATCCCTTTACATTCATTATTCTTTATACTTGTGATTATTAGTTTAGTTGCACTATACATTAATTATTCTTTATACTTGTGAATATTAGTTTAGTTGCACTATACCTTGTTCATATTGTGTATAAGAAGGTTTCACATAAATACTCAAGCTTAAGTTTTTGAAAAAGGATTTTTTAAAAACCAACCTTTAACAACTAAATTTAAGAAACTATTCAACCCCACCCCCCCCCCCCCCCCTTCTAGTTTCTACAGATTCAAATACGATATTGAAAGTAACAAGTCATGTATGATTTCAAAAATTCATAAATTCGCATGTGATTTTACAAATTCAAGTGTAATTTTTAATTTATTAGATCTCATGTGATTTTCGAGAACCACATGTGATTCTTTTGTGCGAATTAAAAAAATCACCGAAAGCATATAGAAATACATATCTATAGAAAGATAATTTAGTTCTCATAGCAATGGTATAATTAATTTTGAGTAGTGTGCAAGGTACAACATGTTGTTGTTTGTGAAAATACTCATTCTTAAGGGGAGAGTATGCATATACTTATGAGTCTTTAATTGCTCACAGGTTGATGTTGGTTTAAGTGGTATATTAGAAAAACAACTGTTTGAAACTGTCCAGGTCACTGACCCTTTTCACAAAGGGCACAGACCCTTTCAAAGGGGTCCGTGGTATCCGTGGACCTCTGATACAGTTAGCGGAATGAATTTTAAAAAGAGATGTTGTTTTACGAAAATTTGATTTCAACATGTGCACATAAATGTCGACACAAAAAATGAAGGACAAATAGAAAACACATAAGCGTATAGGTGTAACGCAATGGTTATCTAAGAATGAAAAGGCAATGATAAGAAAGTAAAGGAGAAAACTCACAAAAACACATAAGCATACAAAGTTCAACACAAGGAAGATAATCATATACACAAATATTCGTTACCACATAACACGAAGATAATAAAAATCATACGGATTATTTATAACATCATTGTTTTAAGTTATACTAAAACACCACTTTTCACAAGCACTATATGTTTAGAGAATAACCGAAGGTGGTGTACTTGACAAGTTACTTAGTTCATATCCCTAAGTGAGTTACTAAGTACACGTAAGAGTATAACATATGCAAAGAGAGTGAGTTAAGTCTATAAGCAACGTGGATACAATTTTCCAATTTAGTGCACAAAATCTAGCACATGTCCTATTGTGCGTAATCATGCAATCGACAAACAAGCAAATGAATAACATGACAAGGTTGACACTTATGTATCACAAATTAATAGAAGCAATCAGAAGTTGCAATAATCAAAGAAAATATATGCAAACTCAAAAACTAAAGCAAGTAGACATTTAGCATACAAATATTTTTCTTCACTTTGTGTTGAGTATAATGATGTATACCAAAATTGATTAGTTTCCTTTATATTAAAAAATGATTTGTTTTAGAATTTAAACACAACCTCTTTCAAACACAAACCAATTAGAGATGTTCGAACAAAAAAAAAATGCTAAAGTAAGTTCATATTTTTAAACTAATTGTTGTATTTCTCTTGTTTCACCTTCTTATGACTTTAATCAGTACCTACGAGTGTTTTTATATGCAAGTAGACTCAATTACCTTCAAATTGATAGGTGACACGACTTTTACGGACTTACAGTTAAAAAGTTATGGACTTTTGAAGTTGGCTGAAAACTACAGCACAAAGGCATACGAATCCCACATACCCTTTTCGAAGGGACCCGTCCACTGTAACAAAGGGGTCTTCGCCTCTGTGTGACATACTGCATTTTTTTTGCCAAAAACATGTATTTTGACATAGCGAAAATGCATAAGACTTTAGACTTGATAGTAAACATGCAATACACATGTTAAAGATCATTTCTACTTATATGACTTATCTAAAAGTTTACATAAATGAATTTTCAACAAAACTAAGAGTTGTGCCTAACACCCATTAAAACCCGTGTTCTTCATAAATTACTTTATGGACATAAAACGACACTCATTAATCCTTTTAAGACATCTTTAGTTATGTTTCAAGGAAACCTTCAAGCTAATATAACAAAGTATACTAAATAACAATATTTAAAAGCAATAAACAAAGAAACGTTTCTTATGTTGTATCTCGCTTCAAAGGTAATTCGATACACGGATCGTACTCCATTTTAAAAACCATTCGTGTTGAAAATAAGAGCACGAGGCTCTGATACCGATTGTGAAAAACGTAGAGGGGGGGGGGGGGGGTACCTTTTCATTAATATTTCAAAACTTTTGTATCAAATGTCGATCAAAAGGGACATAGTATGAGAAATATTATTTATACTCAGGGACTATACTATGAATCAAGTTTCACATTGAGTGATCACAATACCCGGAAGTAATGATTAGACGCAAGTAAAGTAATAAGGAAAAATGAAATTCAAACTGACACAATGATTTATATTGGTTCAGCTACAAGGACATCTTCCTTCCCTACATCCACTCCCTGAGTCACCTACTCGAGAGTTCGAATTTTACTAGTCAACAACCCCCCTTAATCGGCGGAGAAAACCTTTACACATTGCTTACAATATTTACCGACACTTAAGCTAGGATGTCATGTTCTTTCACACGGGTACAACAACCTCCTTTGACATCGCTTACACTTTATCCGATACTAAGTTAAACACCGGGTCCTTGTACGATAGATAGGACCAACACCCCGGTTCTTACACACAAGTAAAACCAACATAACTTCTAACCTTGCATCATTTGTAGGTACTAGTCTAAGTATCGGGTTCACACAAACACCGACATGACACACATGAAGTTTGTGAGAGTTTATAATAGATGGAGATAAATAGAAAGAGAAGACTATATGGTATGATCTTGCTTAGATCATTGATTACATATTGAAGAACATGTCTTAACATATTCGTAATCTTTAGCAAGTCGAGTCATGAAGCATCATGTTCATAGATCTCATAAAAGAGAAATATAGATTTATACACAAAGTCAACATGTACTTAGCTTATGGCCTTTTCGCTCCTAATACGTATAGATCAATGATGATCAGTCATGGATCTCGGTTGAGAAACACACGAGATGTCAAGATCATAGATCATAGACATAATACCATGAGATGACAAGTACAAATAAACTAGTCTAGATAGATGCGAGACAATGACTCATGTATGCCTTGTGCTTGAACTTTTCAAATGAGATGATCTTCACTTGATCTTGAGTATCTTGCATACAACTTAAGTGATCTCTATATCTACAAAGAGAGACACTAAACAAAGAGAAGAACAAGTATAGATCTGATATCTAAATGTTAGAGAGAAGAAGTATGTGAGAGTTAGAGAGAAGATGATCGAAAGGGGTGAGGAAATGAGTGAGCAAGTGATCTCTATTCATAGCCAAAAATCACAGCCACTTACGGATCCCACAGACCCCTTTGAAAGGGTTCCACCTTTACAAAAGGGGTCCTTGAGGTCTGACAAAAAATCAACAATTGATTTGCAAATCTTTTGTCAAGTCAACTCCTACAACCAAATATATGATAAGATTTTCTTGAAGGATATGTCTAGGTTTTGGAAGGCATGTTACTAATGATGTAAAAACAATTTATCTTCTATTTTTACAAAGATAGAAATGTGTAAGTATACACATTAGTTTAGAAGAAAGGTTTAAGTAAAAAAGGTATTGATGAAAGTATGTTGAAACACAATATGATTATGAGCAACTTGTACATTTTACGTTATGTATTACAAGTTAAATGTTTGTCATTAACAAAACAAATGAGACTTTGTAGATTACATATCGTAGTATTTGCACTAACAATTTATTTTTTACTTTTTTGTTTTTTTAAATTTAAAGATTAAAAATTGAAAATTTTAATAAATTAATAAAGAGTTAAATGAATATAGGGGTGTTCAGTGTTTGGTTTGATACCGAACAAACCGAAAAATAAACCGGACCAAAACCGAATAAAACCGGACCAAATTTTTTATTGGTGTATGGTTTGGTTTGAAACCAAACCGAAGTATTTAATTGGTGTTTGGTTTGGTTATGGTTTGACAAAAATAAAACCAAACCAAACCGAAAAAAACCGAATAACTCTATTCAAATGAAAATTTTAACTATATATACATCAGACTAAACATTGATACATATCTCGACTAACTATCAAGAGTTTGCCTGCATATAAATTCTGATACATGGAGTAAGTTTGAAATTGCACTTGTGTATGGGTGCGTGAATATGGACTATTTAAGTTAATGAAAGACTTTCTTAAATGAAAAGTTTACCTTTTTTCGCTTTCATCTACTTTTGTTAATTTCTAAACCTTCTAGGGTTCGTTAAAAAAATTGTCGATTTACTTTAGCACTTTTAAAAGCTTATGTTTGGTATTTTACTTGAAAATTTAGGTTTTTGTTTGTGACTTCTAGATTACATTTTGGATTTTATTTGAATTTGGTTTTATTGGTTTAAGCCGAAACCAAACCGAATTCTATTGTGGTTTGTGGTTTGGTTTTATCGGTACTATAATTGGTTTGGTTTGGTTTTGGTTTTGACTTTGAAAATTTTTAAACGATTAAACCGAACCATACAACCCACAAACCCTAAAACCGAACCGATGAACACCCCTAAATGAATAAAATAATTAAAAATAATAATAATAATATAGGTTTATCTCCTTTTCTTTCTCTTCTTTGAGGGAATTAGAGGAGGACGCGGTTACCTTGCTGAATCGGATTCAAAAATTCTCCATGCTTCAAGACATTGGAGCATGTGCAGGTGTTCACATATTTAGTAGAATTAATTTTGCTATTGCTAAAGGTGTGGGAGCATAAATAGTATCTCGGCTCCTATATAATAATAACAATATTTTTTTTTATAATAATGTAACAATGATAATAATTTATGATAAATAATAAAAAAATTATTAAAAATAATTATAATAGAAAGAGGAAACTACAAAAGTTATCCTTGTGGTTTGGCTAAATTACAAAAAGGGTATTTTTATCATTTCTAGTTGACCAAGGACCAAAAGTGAAACCAAATCTTTAAATATATGGACGTTTTTTGCAATTTTAAAATTTGACGAACCAAATATGCAATTTAACCAAAACACAAGGACCATTTTTGCAATTTACTCTATTCTTTATCAAACAAAATGACGTTACTACATAAAATTTAAGCCATGGTGTAAGTTCAAAACCACACAACACATATGCTTGGTCACATATAAAAATAAGATAAAATTAACATCTAATGGTGATCACAAGTTTGATAAGGAAAACATCCCTTGCTCATTCTTTGTTTTGTACATGAAAACTCGACTGCACATTTTAAAACAATTATATTGGTGTTTGATGGGGCCTCTTTTATCGGTACAACACATGATCATCAAATTCTACTGGACGCCCTTGGAGTGAAATTTAAAAAGAATGGGGTGGAGTGGGCTGGAATAATCTTGTAAAATGAATTAGAGGTGTAAATGAAATGCAATGTAAGAAATTAAATCGTGATAAGATGTGAAGTGAAAAAGCTTAGAAAAAAGTAAAAAAATTGGTTGGATAGAGACAACAATTTATGTAAAGTTTAAGATAAAATTACAATAGTATCAATATCATAAAATGTTAATAAAGGAAAAAAAACACAACGACAATTAATGCTTTGGACCAAGATCACACTCAAATAGCTGCTTTCGTTGGGGTGTCCAAAAAAACCCAAAAAACCGAAAACCAAACTCGAATCAAATGAAAACTTTCGAATTGAACTAATAACTGAGCCGAACTAAAATTTCGGTTCTTAGGTTGGATATGGGTTTAAAAGTTATAACGAAAATCGAAAGTTTACAAATATATATTTTTATAATTATATATACAAAGTGATAATTAAAATTTAATTCTAATATATAAAATAATTTTATATTTTTAAAAAATATATTTTTTTTCTAAATATCTATATGGTTATAAACTTAAAAAAAATAAAAAGTTTAATTCGGATTATTCGAGTCAACCCGAAACCCGAACCAAATTTTAATTCGGTTTTCGAGTAAAGTTTCATTCGAATAATCTAAATCGAATAAACCGAACAACCTGAAAACTAAACCAGAACACACCCTAACACCCGACCGTTCTCGCAGATTGCGAAAACGGGAGAGCAAAACGGAGGAAAGATCAAGGACCAAGAGTGTAATTTAACCTATATTCTAGTTATATTTTCATTTTACCGTTTAGGGTTTTAGTTCAGGTTTTTGCCACCAAAAACAATCCAACTTCACCGGCGCCGCTCCTTTTTTCCGGCGAACACCAATCGTAAGTCAATTTAGCATAAATGGGTGTTTGGGATTGCTTATTTTTATGCTTATTAATAAGCAAAAAAACAGTTTTTTTTAAGCAAATAATAAGCTGCTTATTTCGTATTCAGTTAGTATTTGATGTTAAATTTAAAAAGTACTTATTTTTAAGCAGTAAAATAAGCAATTCCAAAGACCCTTTAATTATTGAAGTTTGTAGTTTTCTAGTATTGGGTTATTGAAATTTAAGGTTTTTGTGATAATGGTGTTATTGATTATTGATTTGTGGATTTTGTGGAAAATAGGTTTTGGAGTTGGGAGGGTTTTAGGAGGGTCGTTAAGATGGCGTTACAAGGAAGGGAGTTGAAATCGACGGAGATAAATGGAGTCAAGATGTATACGGTGATTGGGCAGCAAAAGTCCTCGGCTACTTGGCTTCCGCCAAAAAAGATTCGAGCTCTTCGTAAAGAGAAAAGTATGAACTTTGTACATTGTTCTCGTTTACAATTTTGTATTAGCATTGCTGTTACTGATGTGTTCTAGGGGGTGTTAGTCTTGGCTTATTTAGGGAGTATTTGTTTTAGCTTACATAGTGGGGGTTATGAGCTTATGTAAATTTAGAAAAGCTCATAAACCTTTTTTTCCATGAGTTTATCAAGCTGAGCTTATAGCTTAATTAAGGTCATAAGCTCAACTTGATAAACACATAAGCTGAAAAAGGTTGGCTTGTGAGCTTTCCACATTTACATAAGCTCATAAGCCTGCTATAGAACTTAATGTAGATACACCCTTGATCGGCTTGGTGAAATTTTGATAAGTTCATAAACTCAATTTTTTTGGCTTATGAGCGAATTCACTTGAGCACCGTGCGAACGTATA
This sequence comes from Glebionis coronaria, assembly GCA_025667525.1. Classification (NCBI taxonomy): domain Eukaryota; kingdom Viridiplantae; phylum Streptophyta; class Magnoliopsida; order Asterales; family Asteraceae; genus Glebionis; species Glebionis coronaria. The sequence goes on from CM046882.1 coordinate 529,435,547, forward strand.
TAACGTAAAAGCTCAATTTGATAAGCTCAGCCACACACCTTCTTGTAACTTGATTGACAATTTGTTGTGAGAACTGCTGTTTGGCTGTTGTTTCTAAAAAAGTTTGTTTTATTGTGTATAGATTATACGGAAAAGTTGAATTTGGTCCAGGATTTGGGATTTGAGACCGCAACAACTAAAATTAAAGCTACCCCGGATGGCGAATTCCTTATTGCTTCAGGTTATTGCGAACTTATGTTGTATTTGTTTAGATTTCTGCTAACTAAGCATATGTGGTAGCATTGTCTTGTCAAACTTGCTGACTGTTGAGTTCATTAGGCATCTACCCTCCACAAGTCAAAGTATACGAGTTAAAGCAATTATCGTTGAAGTTTGAGAGGCATTTAATATCAGAGATAATCACTTTCGAGGTATTTTCTTCTCAAGTTCTAAATGTTCTGCATCTCTTTTGTTATAATCCATTCACTGCGCAAGAAACACTGTTTATGCAAACTTGTTCCCACGGATGTGTTTTTATGTGACGTAAACACCGAGTTTACTCGTGTATTAGGAATTCTTTTTTTATGAATCTCATTTAATAATCCGACGAAGTCCACTACCAGTAGCTCACTCTTTTGTTGAAACTCTAACAGGTATTGGGTGATGATTATTCAAAGCTTGCATTCCTGTGTGCCGACCGTTCTGTCAATTTACATGCTAAGTATGGAAGTCATTACAGTTTACGCATTCCAAGGTTCTTAACCGTCTCTCTTAAATCTTAGTACATAATTCTATCTAAGAAACTGTCTATTTCTCGTTAATTTGCACTGTATCTGTGCTTATTTGCACATATGATCCTTTCACCCCATAAGAAATGTCATGATTTAGTTTTGGGTATACTTTATATGTACCACTATGCTACTATTGCAGAAGATTGACATAGATCTTTGGTCCGCTAGATCCTCTTTTCATTATTTTTAGGGGCGTTTTAGATATTTGACCGATTAATATTAGATTTAAACCACGCATCTAGTCAAATGTTGCATACGAAGGGAGTACAAACATTACATTATATATGGTTTATTTGGATGATGTATTGGCGTATGATCACTCTATGCACTATATGCAAAAAGTTTCGCTCGGGCCCTCGGCTTGTGTCGCATTGATTAGTCCCTAGGCAAGCTTTGTCGCCGCATGGTTGCTTTATTTCTTTAACTACATTTTTTATATGCCTGTCCCTATTACATGTGCCTACTTTGTTACGCTTCAGTCATATGTGGTTAATTATATTTGTGCGTTTGTGTGTCTGTATATAAACTCATTCTCTGATATCTTTTCTACGAGCAGGATGGGAAGGGATATGATATATGATAGCTGGTCGTGTGACTTACTATGTGCAGCCTCTTCTCCAGAACTATACAGAATAAACTTAGAGCAGGTTTGTTGTTAGCGTCCTCTATATTATAATTTTTTGTGTGCGTAAAAGTATCTATAGTTGTAGACTTGTAGCGCTAATTGTACTTTTTTATGCAGGGACGTTTCTTAGCTTCTCTCTATACACAGTCACCAGCTTTAAATGTAGTCTCTAGAAGGTTAGTTTGACTTTCTTCATAAAGTTGCCACTTGTTTGGTTGCATTACATACACACGAGTTTTTTGCTCCAGCTGTAGATAATATTGTTTTCGTGTTCAATATCAGCAAGTATCATGGGCTAGTTGCTGGTGGTGGTGAGGATGGTGCTGTCGAATGCTTTGACATGCGAGTAAAATCTTCTGTTGCCAGGCTCGATGTATCTGCTGATGAGGTGGAGACTCTTGTTTAAATGTTCATTATCCTTTTCCTAACAGTTTTTATGGGCATGCAATTAGTGTCAACATGTTAACATCTTTGTATGTTAAAGGTTGAAATATATTTCTAATCAGTAAAAAATGGTTAACAGGAGCCAATATTTATTTTCGTATTGATGAACGTTTTATCCCATCTGTCAATAATAGCGAGCCAGATATTAGAATGATTATTTCTCCAAAGTATTATTGCAATGCATTCTTTATTATTATTATTTTTGGGTTTTTAGTGCATCTGTTGTTTTTAATGTTTTCAAGCAGAAGATAACCGTGTACCATATTCTTGTATTACATAGGAGGTTACTGCTGTAGAGTTCGATGGAGTTGGTGGCTTTCAAATGGCTGTTGGAAGTAGTGGTGGAAAGGTGTGCTAAAGATATCATTATCTGTTCTGTAATTGACTAATAGGCATCATGTAGTATCAAGTCAAACACGATTAGTTATCTGATTGGCTAATTCCCTTAACAACAACCTCACAAGTCTTTTTTCGTCTAAACTGCAGGTGATGATATATGACTTACGGTCATCAATTCCTCTTCGAGTAAAAGATCACATGTGAGTAACCAATTCATCCTGTTACGATAATAATACTCCAATGTGTTAAGCTCTTATTTATTTACTTATGAACTAATCATTGCAACCTACCATAACAATACAGGTATGGAAGCCCTATAATAAATATCAAATGGCATAAAACTCTTAACTCCGAGCGACCAAAACTAATTACTACTGACAAACATATTGTTCGGATTTGGGATCCAGAAACTGTAAGTTTTTATTCCAGAAGTTTCATTCGTATGCTGACTACATATTGCGTTTGCTTTATTTGTTTTCAAAAGAAAAGAACAAAATTATTTGTTGTTGTCCTCAAAGGCTCAAACATTTTTATTGCTTTCAGGGGGATGGAATGACCAGTATTGAACCGACAGCTGGCGCTATCAATGATATGTGTGTGTTTGGTGAAAGTGGACTGATACAATTGGCTCTGGATACCAGTCAGATTCCTTCTTATTTCTTACCAGCCTTGGGACCCGCTCCAAAGTGGTGTTCAGCCCTTGAAGGCATGACAGTAAGTAAAAGTTGTTACAGATTACAGTAAAATTTGCACCTAAAGTGTCCATTTTTCCAATCGTATTCTAAATGTCACATCTTTTCATTGTATATATGCAGGAAGAGATGGAGGAGGAACAACATGCTTATGTTTATGATGATTACAAATTTTTGACAAAAGAGGAGCTTGAGAAGTTAAATTTGACTCATTTAATTGGCACAAATTTTCTACGAGCCTACATGCATGGTTTCTTTATCGATTTTCGGCTCTATAAAAAGGTGCTTTTTCTTATTTTATTATGTCCAGGTAGAAAAATCTAATGTTATCAGGGTAACTGCTAATGTTTTGTAAAACAAATATATTGAATAATATTTGCAGGCACAGGCAGAGGCTAATCCAGTTGTATATGAAGAGTATATAGAGAAACGAAAGCGCGAGAAGGAGGAGAAGGAACGAAGCACCCGAATTACGGTTAGCATCTCTGTGGCTGTTTTTTTAATTGACTAATGATAAACGGGTCTGACTTTGGGCTTATTCTTTTTCTTGCAGATTAAGAAGAAACTGCCTAAGGTCAACCGTACTCTTGCAAAACATCTTCTAGAAGATGAGGAATTTGAAGCCAACAAAAAAGATATCGAGACTGTTGATGCCAAGAAACCATCTAAGAAAAAGAGGGGACTCACCACTGAAGTTCTACAAGATGACCGGTTCACAGATCTTTTCAAGAACGAGGTATGGGATATATATTTTGGTTAAGACATTTTATGATAAAGTCTATTTATTATTTCTTTCTTATAACACTTAGTTACTCCTATTTGCCCGATAATGCTCTCAGGACTTTGAGGTTGATGAAAACTCTTTTGAGTATCGGGCTCTGCATCCTTTAGCAGCACCGGCGCAACAGTCTTTGGTGAAGGAACATTTTACGCCTATGGAGGAAAGTGATTCTGATGCAGAAGACGATCAGTCATCAGATGATGAACCTGAAAATGGTAAAAGCAAAGATGGAAAGAGAAGTCGAGCTCCAAGGTAAAATGAATAAATCCTACATTCTTTTTGTGCTTATGCTAACGGCTTCATTTCTCATTCAAAATTTTTAGACACTTGGTATCTGGTCAACCCCAATCGTACAAACACCAAGTGTTTTTTTATTGTTACCTCTAACCTGTATTTACGCTCCTTTTGACCCCTTACATCAATTTTTCTAATCTAACGATGTGCAGGTTGTATGAAGTGAAGGACGAGAGGCATGCAGAAGCATTTAATAGCCGTAAATCACTTGCCAGAGAGGATGCTCTGCCACTTGAAGAGAGGGTAAAAGCTCTATCAAACAATAAAAGCTCAAACGGTTACAACAAGGTTAAAGCAGGCCCTGGAGGATCCCGAGAAATGACATTTATATCTAGAAGCAACTCAAAGTATGAGGCTGATGATTATAGTGATGAAGATGACAACCCACGTGAAAAGAGAAGGGGTATTCAGTCACTGGGGCTGAAGTCAAGTACTGGGTTCCAGGGACGGGGTCGTGGAGGTGGTAGAGGCCGTGGAGGCGGCAGAGGGAGAGGAGGAGGAAGAGGTGGAGGAGGTGGAAGAGGTGGCAGCGGTGGAAGAGGTGGCGGCGGTGGAAGAGGTGGCGGTGGTGGGGGAAGAGGAAGAGGACGGCGATAAGTTAAGAAACACCCCGAATGTAATCTTATATAGAAAGAATCACTAGTGAAGTAATGAGATGCATTTTGATGGCTAGATGAGGTTCGTAGGGACTGATCTACATGTTATTTTTGACAACCTTTCTCTTTGCGAGTGAAATATTTTGTTTGCGGCAATGATTTGAATCTGATACGTTCAACTCGGGTTTCTGGCTCAATTTTTTTTTTCTTCTATTAGGTAATGAAATCTAAGAAACATCATTAAAAGACAGTGCAGCTGTAAAAACTTTAGGAACATTGAAATGATCTGAGGTAGGTTGCTTGATTCGCGGAAATAATGTTTTGAGTTATTTTCCTCATCTTATTGGTACCCAAAAACCGAATTGAAACGGAAAACACCAAAGAAAACCCGAACTAAATGAACACCCAACGGGGACGTTTTGGTTTAAGTTGTTAAGAAAAAACTGAATGTTTGGGGCGGTTTTAGTTGCATAGAAAAAATTAAGGTTTTGGTTGCATAGAAAAAAGAATCTGGAAAACAAAAGATTTTTAATAATCTTATCTACTCTATTATTTTAATGAAAAATTTAGTATAGACACTCGTATAGTGTACTCGCTGTTTCTTCTCTTTAAATGGCTGCTAGATTCTATTCTCGTTTTCCGGCTTAATCTCGTTTTGAGTATCCGAAAAGGAAATCAAAACTGACCGATTTGATGAAGAAACCAAATACTGAAACAAACAAATATGTTTTTTTAACAAAAACCTCCCTCTCACCCGCATGATATGAGCCTATCCCATACTAGGCTCGTATGGGTTCGTAAGTTTCTAAGATAAAACTCACTTAAAAAGCTAGCTTGTAAGAGGAGACACCGTATGTTTGGCAATACTAGCAAGCAGATCGAGCATGTTGCTGAAGCGGGGTTGGAGCTTTTTTTAAAAGCTATTCCAAATAGCATTTCATTTAGTAGCTTATTTTAATTATTTTTTTTCGAAAAAATTTCACGTTTGGTCCCTATCGTTTACCCCAAACATCAAGTTTGGTCCCTATTTCAAACTAAGTGCACAGATCGTCTCTATCGTTTACACTTTGAATCAAAATTGGTCCCTATCTTGGATGGAGTTAGTTTTGGCTGTTAACTTTTGGAAATAGAGGGGTATATTTGTCTTTTCATCCACAAATCCATCCAAAAATAAACCACCTATTCACAGGGAAACATATATCCAAAAACATCACTGTCACAAAAAAGATCGAGCTCTTCAATGGAGTCACTATCTTTATTACAAAAACATCATTGGAGTTTAACCTCAAATAACAAAAACAAGATCTAGAAATCAAAACCGCAACCCACATCAAAAATATCCATCGAGATATTGAGAAAGAAGGAGGATTGAATCCCTTTTGGCCGCGGGATAAGATCTGACTGTAAAAAACGAAGATCGATTTTTATGGGTTCCAATTGATTTTGATGTGGGTTATGAATTATTGATGTTAATATGGTGGTAGAATGGATAAAATGGGAGATGATTTGCTGGTAGGAGTGATATGAAGATGAGTGGTGGTGGCGGTTGTCCACTCAATTTGTTAATTTGGTTATTTACCCACCCCAGCCCCCTATACAACTATAAATAGACCCTTCTGCAAGAGTCACCAATCAAGTGACAAGCTAGACATCGGGTGGCTAGAAAGGACTTGGGTTTCGGATGATGATGGTTTTCGATGAATCTTGGATTCATGAATCTTGGATTCGATTTGATTATGGGTTTTGGGTTTGTATCGATCTTCATTTTGTTTTGGTTAATCTTTGGATCAGATGATGATGGGTGAGGGATTTTTTGATGAATCTTGGATTCGTGATGTTTTTAAGATGTGAAAATTATTGGTGAGAATAGATCTCGATCTGTTTCTTGTGAAATATATGATGGAAACACCACATTTTTTTATTAGCGATGTCAGATTCCATCTCTTCTTTGTCACGTTCAGCCATCACAACAACAACTCCACCCATACTCTCGTTAGCTATAGCTAGCTGATTCAATAGTGGCCCCTGAGCCAATAACAAACATTAGCAGTTTAGCACCTTCATTAACTACCTCGCTTTTTCCTTTCCTCAACGAGTCAAGCTTCTCAGATATCGTATCAGTAACAAGTCCAAGCATCATTGCAAATATAAGCATCCCACCAAATGAAGGATAAGAAAGTAATTGATTTATTTATTGTTGATTCGTTTGGGATTTAGTGTGTAAAAGAGTGAATATGAATTGTGATTTGTTTGTGATGGTGGATATGATTTTTGTTTCCGTTTTTTTTATGTTGAAGATGGTGGATTTGTTTCCGTTTTTTTGATGTTGAAGATGGTGGATGTGTGACGGTGGGGTTGGGTAAGGAGGCTGACAGTGGGTTTGTGATAAAGAAAGAAAGTGACAGAGAGATAGAAAAAGATTAAAAGAAAAAAAAAGAGTAAAGGACCAAATTACCCATCCCCTCATACCACTTAACGAGCAAAACTAACTCCCATCCAAGATAGGGACCAATTTTGATTCAAATTGTAAACGATAGGGACGATCTGTGCACTTAGTTTGAGATAAGGACCAAACTTGATGTTTGAGGTAAACGATAGGGACCAAAGGTGAAATTTTTTCTTTTTTTTCACATGGTACTACAAAATATGTCAACAAAACAAGACTTTTAAAAGTAACTTATAGTTTTAAAAATAATAAGTTCATGCACTGATAAGCTCTCGTAAGCTTACGTTGATAAGCTCTCGTAAGCTTACGCGCCAAACATAGCTAGACCTAGAAACCACCGACCAACTCGTACTTGGCCGATGTGCAAACATAAAACCGTATATATAGTCACAAACTTCTCTTCACCAATATAGCAATATTGCTCAAAATGTTATTTCCCACCCAAATAGTCGGGGGTTCGAGCCCCACTTTGAACAAATGATGTAGAATTAGGTTTGTTTCCATAATCAAAATCAAAAACAATATATATGATGTTCTTAATTAAGAATTTGTTTCATTGATCAGTTCGAATCAACAAACATTACACAAAGATGACTCTGCAACACTCACAAACGTTACACAAAGACACCACTCCTACAGTAAAAAAAAAAAAAAAAGACCCTAAAATAGAGCCTGTGTAGCAACGACCTTCATCTGATAATGCCAGGTCTATTAGACTGTCGTTTTGGTTTTGATGATTTAACTCTTTTTCGTGGCTCTGTCAATAACGCATACATTCTCACAGGGAACAGTCCAATGGGAAATCCTTCCTGGTCCTGACGCGTATAAAAAAAGACATACAATACTGTTTAGCCACGTCAATATTAAAAGTACATTGATTTATATACGATTTTTATACAGAAAAAAAACTGTAAGTGGATTGCTATTCATTGTAATTTGCCCGTATCGAAAACATTGCAATCTTCATGGTCATGTGAAGTTTCAAAATGACAATAATTGAAATTATTTACCTTCCTAGCGTGGATGTGGAGACCACACCGATTAAAGAGTTCCTTGAAGTATACGTCTGACCTAGTAATGCTCTTATCTTCATCATCCAATATAAATCCTGTATCATGCCAAAACTCAGGCCTCACATATAGTCTATAAGTTCAACTTTCAAGTATATAATTGCAATAAGAAAGACCAAGAAAACAGATGAACCACACAACTCACAAGTGCAATATACATCATAAATGCAGCTTTTACGTATAATGGATGCATCAGGGAATTTCTATTACATGTTTCAGAAAATGAAGAACGGCAGAGATTTTGAATAACAAATAAAGACTTCTTACCAGATCTTGCAAGGTTCTCTTTCAAAACGAAAAATCCGCCTGGCTTAAGACCAGCCTACACATAAATGCACGTGTCAGAACAGTGCAATTCAACCAAAGCTGTTGGTGAATTCATATATAACAAAGCAACAATATATAAGTTAATCGCCTTCCGAAAAGAGTTATGTTTGATGTGAGATTGACAGATTGATCAGATGCAATGCATTTTCTCAATTTTGTTATGGGCATTTTCGATACAACTATCTGTCAACCTCTTAATGATGACTTAATAGAAGAATCTAATGAGCCAAAATCAACATTGAGAATCTGCATTTCTAATGAAAGGGATAATAGGTAACTCAAACCAAATTCGACCTAGACTTGCTGTTTTACCCCATTGGTTTGAGCAAAAATTAAGAGATTCTAAAATTAAAAGTGCTAGACAGTGACCTTCTTGCAAATTTTAAGAAATTTAACGAATACAATTTTGACTTCAAACTTCAGAATCATGCCACAAGGAATGGTGCTGTACGATACAAGTGGTTATATACTCATATTTACTGCCTTTAAAACCAAAAGTTAGTCAACTTATAGGAAAATGGGTCAAAATTGTGGCCTCTAGATGACCTATCATACTGACAAAAGATAGGTGAAGTAGGATATACGTGTACAGTAACATTTACCTTTGCTCTTTCGAAAAATGATACAAAGTCATCATCAGCAAGATGCCCGATGCACCATTGGATCCATATGACATCATACCTTCCTGCATCCGGAGTGAATTCCTATGACATTTGTAACAAAATAAACCAGTTTAAGAGCTTACTGTCATGGATGTTCAAATTTAGTGACAAAGCAATGGAGTGACATTCATCAGTACCTGCAGTGGGGTACAGTAAAAGTTGGCAGCTTTGTGGTCTTCCGAGACCGACAGATTTCCGGGAGACAGATTCTCACGAGCAGCCTCTAAGAAATGTGACACAGGCTCAAGAAGGTCGACCTAGAAGCAATTAAATTATAGTTACCAGTGACAGAGAAGTGTTCATACTCTTTTTTACAGATATTGTTCTAAAGACCTCTCTATGCTGTACGAAAAGTAAGAAAGTCATTACCTCATTAAAGTATCTTATAAGAAGATTCTTAGTCACTCTCCCGATACCAGAACCACAATCTGAAGCAGCATAATACAGCAGTAAGTGTCTAATTGAACATCAGTTCTAACTTGAAATTGATAGGGGAGACAAGAATACTAATAGAAGCAGATGATAATTAGCTTATCAAAATGGCTTATGTTAATTCAAAGAACAAAGTTGTAATTTTGCATCCACACAAATGTATCAGTTTATAATAGGCTTTTATTTATCGGGAATACCTTATTCCCATCTAAAATAAGTACACACTAACCAATGGGGGTGACCCAGCGTAAGGGCTTAGCCTCTTAGGACGATAGTGCCTAGAGGTCTTGGGTTCGAACCCTGGGGAGAAACTAATCCCCCATTGGCCACGGGGTTCACCTGCGCCGACTCCGGGCTATCCATAGGGTAGTCGCCCTGGGATTAGTCGCCACGCAATGTCGAGTAGGAAGCCCAGGTATACAAAAAAAAAAAGCACACAGTCATAAGCACTTCAGTTCATCCAAACACTCAAACTGCCTAGCTGTACTTAATAAACCGCGGTGAGCGATACCAAACACCCCAATAGATAATAACTATATCGACTATCCTAAACACAATCAGACTAGAACTAGATACATAACTTCAAAAAGGAGAAAATAGAAAAGTTAAAGAGAACTAACCAAGAGCAACAAGATGCTGATTTCTACCACTGTTAGGAAAAAACTCCTTCAAAAGAGCATTCAAAAAACCTTCACTAGTGATAATATCAGGCTCATTCACTTGTGCATATCCACCAAGCACGCCATCATCTGATGCCTCTACTCCCTAATCACACTCACCATAAAACAACACATAAGCTTTATACAATCTCTATGATTTATAGGGTTGGGCCCTGTAAAAGGTCTACACGCTAACAAAGGGACATTTAGGTGACCAAACATAAAAAAAAAGCCGGATTTCTAACAAACAATTATTGCAAACAATTGTTCATCAAATTATGTCACCTTAAAAAATAGCTAATTCATCATCAAAAAAATTACTTATAACGAGTTAAAAGTATCTTTATTAACATAACTAGGGTTTAAAATTGTTATCAAAACTAAGTAAATCTACTTTGGATGAACAAACATAAACAAAATCTTAAATGTTTAATCATCAAAAAATGTTACAAAGCAACATCTTCATCATCAAAATAGCACTGTAGTTTCTAGCACATAAAACGTCATTCCATCAAACATAACTAAAACGGTTCAAAACTATTTACCAAACCATTTTTTTAAGGGCAATTTATATCAAACAAAAACAACTAAATACAAACAAAAGCATCCACTATATAACCAAGATGGTTAATTATAGGGACCCAAAAAAAAAACCAAACAACAAGAGCAGCAACAATAAAAACAAAGACACGTAACTCTACAAACAAAACAATACTAAGAAACTATGGCGGCCAAACAGAGTCAAGCGCCACACATGAGGGTATATCAGTACCATCATTGACTCAAACACTTAAGACCCACGAGCTTGAAAAGTGAAGACCAAACCAAACCCAATGGAGCCGTTTACATTTATTCATCAAAACATCCCTTTTCAGACCTTGTAGTTTCTCCAACTTGGGTGTTAGTTATTAGGACTTAACTTCAGAACTTTCTTTAACAAAAACTACAACCGTTTGTTCATCAAATTAGTTACGAGTACTTAACAAACAACATATTCACCATTAAAAAAGTCAGCTTCTACCACATAAGACCTCACTCAGCAACAAAACTAAAAAGGGTCTTCATCAAAATAGTCCGACTTGGTTTTATTTAGACTTAACTTGAGAACTTCCTCTAACAAAAACGCTAACCTTTTGTTCATCAGATTAGTTACTTAACAAACAACATATTCACCATAAAAAAAAGTCAGATTTTAAGTTTCTAACACATAACACCTCTCTCAGTAACACAACTAAAAAGGGTAAAAACTACTATTTACCATATAGAAATTCTACAACATGGGTTTTTTTGGGATTTTTAACCTAAACATAACCCATAATTTATAAACTTTTAAAGACTTAAAAAAGTAGTAGTAACTCACTTGCCAGTAACCAACACCTTTTCGATACCAGTCACCCTTCTTTTGATCATCACCAGTTTCTTGCTTCCACATCTCATCAGGGCTGGTAAACTCACGACCCCTTCCATCTGACCCACATATTTCCATGGCTGGTGCTGGTGCTGTACGGGTACTATGTTTTGTACTTTGTGTTTTGGTGTACTTGGTTTTGTGAGTGGTCGATGAGTGTAAGTTAAAACACACGATTGTGTTTGTGTGTGTTGAAAACATTATGTAGTTGTACTATGTAGTTTTTGCTATTTTTGGTGTTCTTTTTGGGCTTGGGTTGACTGATAGGCCTGTTTTTTTAGGTGCTGATATAGTAAAGAAACAGTGTGATAGATTTTTGATGACCGTATACATCAGATAAACATAAACTTAGAAAAGAAAAAAAATAGAGAGCATATATTCTCTAAAAAAAACACAGTTGGGTTTTTGTCGGCTCATCTAACCTGTTTATTAAATCGGTTAGGTTTAGGTTGAGAAAAAATATTACCGATCGATCCTTTAATTTGTTTAAATTTCTTTTTTTATATAAAAACTATTTATATTTTAGTATAGGGGATAAATGAGTTAAACAAGCGACTCAAATGCGTTTAACCGGTTTAACTCGTGTAATGTGACAACTTTTGTATATTAAACAGGTTAAATGGGTCAATCGAAATTTGTGTAACCTATTATAACCGGTCAACCCAAGTATATATACTGGTTAAATGGATTAGATCTAGGTCTTGTGTAAACAGATTATGGTTGACAAAGCCGACCAGATTATTTAATGGAGTTATGTTTGAGTTGGAGTTTTCAGACCATACATCAGGTATTTGAAAACTCGTGTTTTGAGAAAATATTTAATATTTAAAATTTGTCTGGGTGTATATGAAATTCTAAAAAAAAAAAAAAAGTAAACTCGAGAGCATTTTTGAAAATGATAAAACAAAATTGATCAATAGGAAAACTCGTTTTTTGGCACGTGTCAAACTTGAGCGACTTGATTAGTCAATAAAAGTCAAAATTTGATACATTGTGTTTGATGGTCGAATATTCAAATTAGTGTTAAATGACTTAAATCACATATGAGATTTAGCATGCAAGTGATGTAACAAAACAAAAGGTATGAACGTGCATCAATTTCGCGGTACCTTTTAAGGACCGGTGTCCGGTAGATATAGTAACGATTCACGTATCAAGTATCCGGGCATATTTCTTGAACTACATGTAAAAAGATACATCATACGGTGTAAACATGCATCAATCACCTCAAATCCACCTTTGCCGGTAATGATGAGAAGTGGAAATTTTGTAAGTCCGAATTTCGCAGCTAACAGTTACACAAAGGCACCACTCCTACATACATAAAGAAAAAAAGACCCTAACTAGAACCTGTCTGCAGCATCACCTCTTCATTTGATAAGGCCAGGTCTTCTTGTACACTGTCGTTTTGGTCTTATTGTTCTTTTTGGTGTCTCTGTCATTAACGCATACATCTTCACAGGCAATAGTCCATCTGGAAATTCCTCTTGGTCCTGATGCATATAAAAAAAGAAATAAGCGCCATTTAGTCATGTCTGCGTTAGAAGTACAATGGTCTGTTCATGATTTTTTGCACAAAAACATAATATAAAAAATTTAACTGAATATACTGGGCTATTCATTGTAATTTGTCCCATCGAAGACGTTGCTATTTTCATGGGCATGTGAGCTTCTCGAACAACAAGAAATGAAACTACTTACCTTCATATAGTGGATGTGAAGACCACACTGACCAAAGAGTTCTTTGAAGTACTCGTCTGACCTTGCAATGGTCTTATCTTCATTATCCAGCTTAAATCCTGATCCTGAATCATGTAAAAAATCAGGTATCGTTATAGTCTCTACAATAATTGCAGCTTTGAGTATATTTGAATCAAGAGAACTAAGAAGTGAGATGAAACACATTGCGCACAAGTGCAGTTTTCAAGTATAACATGCGATTCCATAATAAATGCAACTTGTATGTATAATTGCGTTCGAATAACTAAGAAAAGAAAATGCATCTGGGACTTTATTGCATGCATCAGAAACGAAGACCACATAAAGAGATTATGGATGGAACATGGAGACTTCGTACCAGATTCTGCGAGGTTTTCTTTCAAAACGAATAGTCCACCGGGTTTAAGACCAGCCTACACATAAATACGTGTGTGAGTACAAGTGAAATTCAACCGAAGGTGTTGGTAAATGTATATATAAACAGTGAAACAATATGTTGACTGATAGTGTACAATACAAGTCGTTCTAGGAACAAAACAGGAAGTTATCTGTTTTAAGGTAAACGGGTCAAAATTGTGGCCCTCTAGATGACCTCTTATACTGGGAAACAGATAAATGGAGTAGAAAGTGCCCAAATATATTTACCTTTGCTCTGTTAAAGAATGACACGAAATCATCATCAGCAAGTTGCCCAATGCACCATTGGATCCATATAACATCATACCTTCCTGCATCTGGAGTGAACTCCTACGACATTAAGCAACAATAAACCATTTCAAAAGCTTGTCGTACATATGTACAGATTTAATGACAGAGCAATGGATTTAGCACAATCTCGTTTAAGAACAAAAGACAGTAGCATCAGGGATTCAAAGACAAATTAGCCACAATTTGACCAGCAGATACACCTTACAGTAATACGGAGTATTTATTAGTACCTGCAGTGAATTACAGTAAAAGTTGGCAGCTCTGTGATCTTCCGAGACAGATAGATTTTCAGGTGACAGATTCTTTCGAGCAGTCTCCAAGAAATGTGACACAGGCTCAAGAATGTCAACCTATAAGCAATCAATTTCAAGTGACTTGTGACAAAGATGTGTGCACAACTTTTTATAAAACAGATATTGTTCTGAAGATTTCTACCTCGTTGAAGTATCTTATAAGAAGATTCTTTGTCACCCTCCCGATACCCGAACCACAATCTGAATCAGTATTCGCCAACAGTAAGAATCGTTAATAAACATAAATTCTAACTTGAACAAAATTAGGGGGAGGGAATTCAGGGACAAGAATACTAATAGGAGCAGATGATAACCAGCTTGAAAGAAATTAACTACTACGTATTTCAAACTAAGGGAAATTTTGTAATATTAAATCCTCAAGTATATAGTCTAACAATAATCATATACCGTAGACAACAGCACTTTCAGACTCTTTATTGACAAAAACACCTTAACTCGCCCTAAAGATGTAGATCGACATAACTACATAAGCACTATTTTTCGTCCAAACACTAAAAACAGCTTACTGCCTTTAGAAAACGCAATTCAATAAGCAATCCCAAACACCCCTAACAGTAAACAATTAGTACCAACACGTCAATTATTCTTCAGGCCATGAATCAACATATCCGCAATCCAAGATATAATTACCAGCACAATATCAATAGACAAAACCAAAGGTTAAAGATCGAGACTAACCAATAGCAACAAGATGCTGATTTTTACCACGACTAGGAAAAAATTCTTCCAGAAGGGTACACAGAAAACCTTCACTAGCCTTGATATCAGGCTCATTCACATGTCCAAATCCACCCAACACACCATCATCTGATGCCTCCACACCCTGATCACACGCACCACAGTAATAACACCATTATTTCTTTTTAAATCTATGGTTTACTTTATTGGGTCAAAATCCTGTAAAAAGCCTATAAGGTGACCGTTTTAATGAGCAGTCATAAAACTGACAGCATATTTTTCAAACGTTTCACTGAATTATGTTACATTATCAAAAACTTGTTCTCCAACATAAAACGTTTCTTATGAACACAACTAACATTTTAAAAATTGTTACTAAAACAAGTAAATTTTCCTTTGATGAACAAACATAATTTCTAGCAAACCATGTTACATACTTGCATTACAAAAGAACTACTAAACATCTTTTTGTCATCATACACTGATAACATTTTTTGTTGGAAGTGAATAATGAGACCCAAATATATAAGGAGGTGCAGATTTTGAATCCCTGCACACCCTCGCATACGCATTTCCTAAAACCAAGGACGGAACAAGGATGGGTCCGGGACACCTATGGAAATTTGTGACGTAGTGCTACTTTATATAAAAACCTGGTTTTGTATAATTTCATCGTCCTATATCATTCACATTTTTTATTGGAAGTGAATAATGAGAACCGAAATATATAGGGAGGTGCATATTTTGAGGCCGTGCACACCTCCCACACCCTCGTATACACATTTGCTACAACCAAGGACGGAACAAGGATGGGTCACCTATGGAAGTGTGCGGCGTAGTGCTACTTTTTGTAAAAATCTTCGATTTTTCCTAAATGCACCTAGTCCAAAAAGTCATGTTCCTAGTTTTGTATACTTTTTCGTAAATGCACGAAAACGGGTAAACTTTCGTTCATGAAAACCAACAATCTCACAGTATATATAGACTATCTACCAACTAGAGCAGTGACCTTTTATCTTATATAGACGAAATATAGCCGAGCAAAACCAACCGAAAATCAAACTGAAACGACGAACCAAGCCGAACCGAACCGACCGAAATCGAACCGACCATTTTCGGTTCGGTTTTTGGTTTTATATATTTATGTCGATTTTGATTGGTCTGGTTCGGTTTCGGGTTAAAAACACAAAAAAATACGTCTAACTACACATTTGGTCCGGTTTTTCTCAATTGCGGCCGGTTTGGTTTTACTCGGTTTAATTCGGTTTTCGGTTCGCGTTTTTACAAAGTCGTTTTTCGATTCGGTTCGATTTTGAACCAATGCTTCCAAAAAGATTAAAAAGAAGAAGTTAAACGGGTGTTTTTGGGGCTTATTTGGAGACTTATGGGCTTATATAATTTTGTTATATCATGATAAACTTATATAAGCCTTAAGTCTTAAAATAAGCCACAAAATTAGGGCTTATGTTATATAAGCCGAAAATAAGCCATATTTTCGGCTTATATCTCATAAACTCCAATTGTTTAAGCTTATTTGGAAAATTCTGAGCTTATGTAAGTTTATCATATTATAATAAACTTATATAAGCCTATAGGTCTCCAAATAAGCCACAAAATGGAAGCTTCTGTTATATAAGCCGAAATGATGTAAGCTAAAACAAACAGCCCTTAAAACTTACTTGCCAATAAGCAACAGCATTACCATACCAATCTCTCTTCTTTTGATCATCACCAGCTTCTAGTTTCCACATCTCATCTGGGTTCTTGTATTCACGACCATCGTAATCTGTCCCACTCATCTCCATTCTCGTCATCTCGGTCTTTGTGTTTGTGTGTATGTTTTTGTTTTCTTTTTTTAGGTGGGTTTTGGGCCTGTTTAATTTTTTCAACTTTTTTTCTAAAATAGTAACGAGAATGGAAGTTGTTTAGAACGTTGACTTTACCAAAATCGGAATTTAATTCATGATTGGAAGTTGGAACGAAGAAAAGCAATCATATCAAATTTCGTACTACCTCTGTCACCAATTTATATATCATTTCCAACGTTTCAAAATTATAATCTCTTTCCAAAAATAAATGTAAATAATATAACAAACTTACTATATTGCACTTAGTAATACGAAAAATTATACTCCCTCCGTCCCAAAATTATAGTCCACGTTTCCTTTTCGGGTTGTCCTAAATTAATTGTCCACTTCTAAAACTTCCAAAAATAGGTAGGAATTTTAGATTGAGATTACTAGATTACCCTTATTTGAAATCATAATTACAAACTTTAAGAAGGTTTTAAATTAATTGGTTAAGAGTAAAATTGTCTTTCTGCAAAAAGTAAGAGAGAGAAAGCTGAAAAGGTGGTACTTTTCTTAAACTGTGTGTTTTTTGTCGGGGGACAATAATTTTGGGACGGAGGGAGTAAAATATATATAAAGTTTTAAACTTTTAATTAATTGCATAAGCAATAAGAGTGTCATTTTGTAAAAAAGTAAAAGAAAATGTAGTGATAGTAATGTTTTCTAAAATAATATGTTTTTTGTCGAGGAACTATCTATATCTATACTATTTTATAAAACATTTATCTCCTTTCTATATCTAGTAATCTTAAAAATTTCAGCCTTAAACATTTCTTTATTTAGAAATCTCTACTATATTGTTAAAAACTAGCCGGGTACCCGCCCAATGCGGCGGCGGGTACCCGATGACTAAATTTTCGGCATCGGGTGTTGGTCTCGGTGGTCAGGTGGTCGTGTGGTCGGGTGGTCGTGTGGTCGGGTGGTGGTGTGGGTTTAAGCGGTATGTTTAGTTTGGCAGTTGTGATGTCGGATGGTGGTCGCGTAACAATGGGGTTTTAAAAGCTCAGTGACATAATTACGAGAATGAAGAGAATGATATATCATGGGTATATATATGATTTGTGATAAATGTTACAACTTTAGATTTAATTTTCATTGAATCGGTTGTTACAACTCTCATGAATGTTACAACCGTTACTCTTTTTTCCGTTTATTACATCTTTATTGACTTGTTACAGTTTTTTCATTTGTTACAATTTATTGAGATGTGACTATATAACTTTGCATTGTATTATTTCCTAATTAAGAAATGTTTTATGATGAATTTTTTAAGACTACTAAATATAGAAAAGAGTTAAATCATTTATAAAGTAGTAAGATTCATTCAAGACAACTCATTAAGTGAAAAAGCTGAAAATCATTTTCAGTTACTTGTAACAACATATATCTCATTTATCTCATTTAAATGATATGAATATTTGTAACAGCCCATTAAACTTTGTAACAATCCATTAAAAGCCTTGCTCCAACTCTTAACTATTAAGCAAGACCCATTACATGTATAAATCTATGACAAAGCAAACACAATAGACCAAACACACAATGAAAATGTATAGAGCTGGCAACGATGATTAAACAGACGGCCCCATCAAGTCTCCCACCACCCTCAGTTATACCGCTCCACCACCCGACCTCACCACCTCCAAAGCCCAACTACCCACTTCTTCTATCAACACAATCATCAACTCCTCCATTGCACCTCATCCACCCCACCACTTCTTCTTTTGTCGACACATTTTTATAAGCTATGTGTTGTGTCGAGAGTATATTCAGTTGTTTTGTTAATAGATCTTGTTTGTTTATGTTTGTATAGGCTCTTTGATGTCTTGTATGGCTGATGGCTCGCTTGTAGATTAAACGGAAAAGGCATTTGTTTGTTGTGTTTATTTGGAGAGTTTGATGACGTATAGACGTGTTAATTGTTTTAGAGTTTTATTGGAGAGTTTTTTTTGCAACAGAAGAGCATTTGGGAGGAAGGAGAAATAAGGGTGAGATTAGGTTTGTAAACAACAATTAACAGGGTGTTTGTTTTTCTATAATATATTTGAATAACCTCTACATTTTGTCATTTTTTATGTTTGTTTTCTTTCTGATATAAGAGATTAAAAAGTCTAAATCGCCTATTTTCTATCCAACGTGGGACGGCCTCTAATTGTCTCTAAAACCCACATATTCATTCGTTGAATCATCATCTAATATGTTGATCGTGCTCTCTGTTGCTCCATCTTCAAATTATTGTTCTTGCCCACAATCTAATAACTCCAATAAAACAGAGTGATGCCAACATGGATTTTATTAGATTTATATGCTTCATAATGTTGAATTTTATACCTTGATTCATCATCCATATGGAGTTTTAAATATTTTTATTAATCATGTCTTTTTTTCGTCTTTTGCTATCGTGTATGATAATGATAGTTGTGTAGTTTAATAAAGAAATACATATGGTGAGAAGGTAAGGCTGGGAAGAAGATGACTATTGATTTGGTCAATGGAGTACTATTCTTTGTTTTGAGACAGTAAATAATAGAATCGGATTTATATTTAAATTAAAACACTAAAATATATGTTTTGTCTATTTATAAATATTGTTATATGTTTTATATTTAGATCAATTAGATGTCACATAAACAGACATCTGATAGGTGTGTAAACACTCATCCTTTTACCACTTAATTCTGGCTAAAACGAGACCAAAACACGTATTTAATATCATTTGTTTGGAATTATGCGTGGTTTTTGTGTTTATTGTGTTTTCAGAGCTAACCGGATGAATATTAAAGAAAACATGGGATTGCACGGGATTTATCGAAGAAAAAGACTCAAGATGAAGTCTATTGTCCAAGAGATGCAAAAGATTTGAAGTCACTGGGCCTATTTGACGATTTATCGAAGAAAAGGACCAAAGATGGAATATTTACACAAGTCGAAGAAACTCAAGTCTATTAAACGAAGAAATTAAAAGACGAGTTGAATTTAATCGACGACAAATCCCGAATCAGAATCGAAAACGTCAACTTTTCTGAAAAGACGAGAAGACAAGAAGAACGGGAGAAAGCCCACTCACCAACCAAAGGGGACACCTATAAAAGGAATCTCCCTCACACTTTTCATTCAGTTTTTAGTTTTTCTTTCTCCTTCTTTTTCTCCCTTTTAGTTCGTAGCATCACCAACACCACTAGGGTGTTTGGTGAGCTTGATCTTTGTTTTTTTTTCAATCTTGTAATTTTAATCCTTGTTTTGTTATTGTTAAAACATTAAATCATCAATACAATTTCTTGTTTAATCTTTCCATTTCATCTTGTTCATCTCCATTTATTTGGGTTAAAGTTTAAGTTCTTATTTGATTGATTTGATCTTTAAAAAGTTGTTGAATTTGTGTTTTTGTGATTGGGATTTGATCTTTGTAGTTGGTAGATGATTTGTGTTTAATTTGGTAAAACCTTTTTACTTATTTAGCTTGATTTTTGATTAAAAACGTTTTCCTTGTTCTTCGGGGTAAAGTTACTGTTCTTGAAGTTCCCCAGGTTCCGAATGAACCAAATCTTCCGGATGAACACTAAGTTCCGGATGAACAGCTAAAGTTCCGAATGAGTTTATGTTAAGAAAAGTTCTGAGTCAGTCTAGAAGTTCCGAATAAATTTTCCTTTCAAAAAGTTCCGAATGAACTTAAACTTCCGAATGAACCGAAAGTTCCGGATGAACAAATCTTCCGAATGAACTGAAAGTTCCGGATGAATGATATTTCCAAAAGTTCCGAATGAATGCATGTTTTTTAAGTTCCGAATGAATTTTTCTTTCAAAAAGTTCCGAATGAGTTTTATTTCCAAATCTTCCGAATAAACTTCCGAGCCAAAAGTTCCGAACCAACTTCCGGATCACCAACTTCCGAATCAATCTTCCGAACAAAGTTCCGGGTAAAAGTTCCGGGTGAAGTTCCGAATCAAGTTCCGAAGAAAGTTCCGGATGAAGACTTCCGAGTAAAGTTCCGAATCAAGAGACTTTGAAAGTTCCGAATCAGTTTTTCTTTTGAGCATTTCAATTAAGAGTTAAGTGGTATTTACTTACTGTTTCCTGTTTCTTACTGTTTCTTCATTTCATTTCATATTTCTATTTTATTTGTTAAGTTTAATTTTAATTTTAATTTTAGTTTTATTAATTGTCATTAAATTAATTGCCTTTAAATTTAAGTTTTCATTTTAGTACATTTAAACTTTTTAGTAGATTAGAAAACTAAACCCCCTTTTTAGTAACCAAGAACAATCATTCCACTTAGAACCAAGATCAATTCGAGAGGATATCGAGAGTATAATTGAACCATAGAAAATCATTGTATCAACATCGTTGCTTGATTCAGATTCATATATTTTAACCGCATATTCAGATTCAGACATATAAATCACATTCAAACCCAAAATATTTTAATAAACAAACACAACCTAAGGTAGCAAGAAATTAAGTGAACGAAATTAATTTGGTACTATTTCTTCTAGAAGAAAATGATGTTCGAGCATGATTTTATAAACCTACAAATACAACTTGTTTTAAGAAATTATCGACCACTAAAAACATATAAATGAGAAACATACGCTCGCCACAAAATTAGTCAGCGAGTATCCGCCGCCGCATTGCGCGGGTACTCGACTAGTTAATTTGAGACGGATGAAGTATATTTATAGGACGGAGAAAAAGTTCAAATGTACAATACTTAATGCGCCTATTATTATTTACTTTTTTATAATTAATTATCACACAAACGTTTAAAGTGAATTATGTTACAGGTATAACATGTCCTACAATAATTGTAACTATTTTTTTTAAAGTATAATTGTAACTATTTGCCTATAATTTTCTTCACAAAATACACAAAATATGACTTAAAAAGCAACAAAAAAGAAACTCTTAAAGACTCATTTTCAAATACAAAGACTCGCAATTTATAACACAAATTATAGCCAATCAGCTACATTAAATTGTAAATATATTCCCTTATATTATAATGATAAAAATTAAATCATATTAACAATTGACATCAGAGTTAAAGAGGGGTATTTTGTGTTTATGTTTATTTAGAGTATCTACTATGAGATATCCAAGAATATGTTTAAAAAGTTTATAGAGGTTTACGTTTCATATTAACTGTTGATGCAAAAGTTGGTTGATCCTTGCTAGACCCGAATTAGGCTTAATTCGGGTTGGCTGGGCTCCGGCTCCTGCACCAAGTGAATCGTTTGGTTGGGATCCTGCACACTAAACAACACGCGTTAGGCTTACCGTGGGAATGTTTCCCACGATTAGACTCCGGCGTGAGAGTAAGTAATCGATTTAGGGTTTATGTGAGTTTAGAGTATAAGTCGTAATACCTTTGTGGAACCCTTGAGGGTTCCTTTTATAGGCAGTGAGACCCTAATGGGATTTCACTGATGCTTCAGCCCCAAGGAAGAGATAACCACCAGAATTAGAATGATTGTTATCTTCTAATTCTGGTAGTGAATATCCTCTTCCATTGGGATAAAAATATTCCGAGACAGAATATTATTCTGTCTAACCCTATGTCGGCCGTACCGGGCCGTGGGCCGCACACATGTGTGCGGTTACTGTTCATCCAAGCCCATAAGCCTGAATGACATTATTCCACCCATCTGTGATGGGCCGGATACGGGTATTACCCGTGGGCCGGGTTCGTGACCCGGTTGGGGACTATACGTCATCATGTCCCCCCAGTCTAGTTGTTACAACCAAAGGTGTAACCTCTAGACTACCAAGATGCTCCCCGGACGTACCAAGGAAACAATAGGGAATGATAAGTTGTCCAAGAATTTGTATTGGCCGCACGTGGCAACCTGGCTTAGGAAATTATTTCACCAATATCTCAGCCGCATATAGCGACCGAGACAAATTAAATATACCATTAAATGTCAGGTCTTACGTAAGAGCCGCATAACCCGACATTAATAACTGTTCATCTGACTTGTTTGACTGACAAAAGTGCAAACAGTCAGAACCTTGAGCAGTGCAAACGTTTGAGTCAGAAGTGACCTGTGGGTCCCGCCTGACGTTTCACTTGCCACTTGCCCCCTAGCCACACGATTAAGAATAGTGGCAGACACGTGTCACACATCCAACGATTCGTGACCCACGAGGCAACCCTATAAATAAGCCACCCCCACGATTGTGTGAAACACACAGTTATAACCTCCATTTCTGCCATTAAAGCTTTCCTCTTAGCTTGAACCAAATACGCACGGATCCCTTCACACGCAGGTTAGAACACCACGTCCTTACACTTTTTTTAGTAATGGCTCATAGAAACAACCCTACCATTGGATCCGTGCTAAATGTCATGACCCAAGACCAATTAAACCACTTTTGTACAAACTATTTCATCCCTACCAACCTACACCCCTCACTTCCTGGCGCCGGAGACCTCATAACTGAGGCTCCGGAAGGTAAGATTGGCCTGTACACTCGCCTCTTTGATGCGGCTAATTACCGCATCCCCTTCACTCATTTCCTTGTATATCTGTTAGGATACTATGATGTACATATTAGTCAGCTCCACTGCATAGGTGCCTGTAAGATTAGTCAATTCGAGATCCTCTGCCGTGCTAGAAGAATCCCCCCAACAGTAGAATTATTCCGGCTCTTTTATGTTCCCAACATAGTAAACGGTTGGGTATCTTTCAAGAAACGATCCTCTAACAGTCCCCAATCGCACAATAAACCAATGGATTCATTGAAAAACTGGTACGACCACTACTTTTTCATTGACGCCGTGGTATGGCCGCGCGATTACACCTTCAGAACTAGGATACCCCACGACCCCAAGCCGCACACAAGTACATACAACCCCCGACATTCCCAAGAATTAGATCTGAATAGGACCGGGTTCCATAGAAGCCTTCCCGAGTCATTCCTATGTTTACTAGGGATTAGCCGCAATTACTTTGGTCCATCCAATAGGTATCCCGTATTTTGGAGAAGGCAGGGTGAAGGTAGGCTAACATCCGTACGTAAAAATGTATTCCATTATTTGATAAATAGCTAACATATGTTGTTTTGTGCTGGGCAGAAATGAACTTCTTTGGACTTTTGCGTCAGGGCGACCCAAAGCTTGTACCGGAGGGTTCCCGTCCTCTCCGTGAGAATGAACGACCCCTTCTTGAGCATACCCGAAACGTGACAGTTGCTCTCGAATCCCAGCAAGATCCCCACTCAGACGAGGAAGAGCATGGAGATAATGGTGGTGGTGGTATCCGCATGCATGAAGGAGGAGCCGGGCCCTCCTCACCACATAGGGAACAGCAGGGAGATAATATTGAGTTAACCACCTCCAGCCTTCGCCGGATGATGGGTGATGATGATGAAGAAGTACAACAAGTCAACCTGGATGAAGAGAAAGAAGTGGAAGAAGAGGTCGAGGAGGAGATCGACGAAGCAACAGCTCAGCCCGTCGCCAGGCGTACCCGAAAAAGAAGCAACCGAGCGAGGAGAACTGCTTCAGTCGAGATTGGCGAACACAACGCTCCTGCCAAGAGACTTCGCGAAGACCACCCCTTGTACCAATCTGTCGGGAGTGCCACTCAGGGTTCCGAGACTATCCGGGCCGCACATGTCGATCCCGTCACTCAGATTGCCCCAACCGCCTCCGAAGTAGCAAGAAACGACATGTAAGACTTCATCCTAATATGTAAGAATGGCAAATTTCCTTGTAAGCAATACTTAATATATTTCTCAATACTTGTTACACAGGGACAACCAGACTGGTGCCGCGCCTCCCTCTGACACCCAAATTGATAAGGGGAAAGGAAAAGAAGTGGAAAGAAACCCCACGGCCCCCACAAAGTCCGGCCCTGTTTTTGAAGAAGGTTCACCCACAGCCTCCCAAGACCCCCCAGCGTCCGGCCCCCCTCAACCGTTCAATCCTGTATGGAATATCACAACGGCATCACGACTGAGGGACGCCGATGAGTGCCGGGAGTACCTCAACAATTGCATACCACCAGGCTTGGTGCGAGAGGTAAATGCGCTCAATCATGTAGACTTGGCGGATGAGTATAATGGTGCCTTGGTACACCAAATGGCGATGGGTACCTCGATGAGGGTAAGGTTTGAAGCCGCACTTGGGCATGTTGAATCTCTCAAGATGAAAGTTGGGCGGAGGGAGAAGATGATTGTAGATAATGAAGCTCAAATTGCCGACCTCCAATCCCAACTGGCCAGCGCCGAGGCGACCATTAAAAGGCAGTCAGCCCGTGCGAATGAATACGACCAACAAGTGGCCAATCTTGAGTCACAACTAGATGCTGCAACCACCAAGGTACATATCCGTGCCGCACCACCCATATTCTAAAAGAAATATATGCTAACACTTTATTTCTTATAGGTAGCCACGGCGGAAGCTTCTGCCCACTCGTACTCCAGCCAGGTAGACGTGCTTAACAAGAAACTAGAAGACGCGCACCTGGTCGTCCAAAGCATGGAGAAAGTACAAGGGGAACTTGCTGCTGAGAGGGCTGTCATCCAAGAGCTGAAAGAGGCATTTGCCCAAAAAGAGTTGATGATTGATGCCCTCACCGCTGAGCGTGACAATGTGCTATGCCCCAACTGCTAACAGCTATTGCCGGCCGTAGGTGGATGGTCGGACATGGAGCACGCCTGGCCGTCATGAAGGTCTTAGAGGCCCCGGATTTTGTGCAACAATTTGCAAGCCTTGTGTCCGATGGTATTGACCACGGACGTCACGAGGGGATGGTTGAGGCCGTTGAGCTGATTAAGAAAGGAGAAAACTTTACCAATCATGCCTTCTTTAAGCCTGAAGCTGCTAACAAGATGACTGCTTCTATGGCCGCGATGCGGGATCTGCACTATCCATTCTTGGATGAGCTGGAGGCCACCAAAGATGCGTCAAATATAGAAATCATGGAAAGGCTAAGTCTTAGTGCGTTCTCCCGTGCTTCCTTCACTCCATCGCCCAACCACCTGACGCTCCCCATATACGAGGACGTAACCAGGATCGTGCTTGATGAAGAACCCTTAAGTGTGGTGCTGGAGAGGAATGCGGCTCAAGCCCAGAAGCGGAAAGACAGTGGTGAGTGGTTGTCGTGTCTGGTCGAGGAACAAGAGGAAATGGGTAAGTTTTCCCCCCTATGTAGGATGCTCCTACTTTATGATCCCTTTCAGACACTTTGGTTTGTAACCTCTGAATATTGTTTCTATTCGTCCGTGTATGTACACGGCTAACAACATTTTTTTTTTGTGTATAAGTCCGTGAGTGACCACGGCAATTTTGTTATCTATTTTGGAAACTTGTGTATTTTGACTGTGTTAAATATTGTACCTCAATACTGCATGATATATCACGTCTTACACACAAAGAAAATACATACAAGTCTATATTTTACTAGACATGCGACGTGCGTCTTTACTATGCGGAGCGCTGTGCGACTATGGCCATATGAAACTTACCCCAACGTCTTGTGGGTAAGGTGTCTAGTAAGGATACATGATCCGTGCGGCTGGGGTTGCATCCCTCTTACGCGGCAAGTTGAATTAGTAGGTTCACTTAATCCTCTTACCCCGCCTGGAGGCGTATAGTACATGTACAGTAATTTGAAAGAATGCATATGAATGAAACATGGCATATTATAATACAAGTAAAATTCATACGACTAACAAAAAATCTAAAAAATGATTTGCACGAAACAGGCCGTGGAGCTAGCTAGGCACCACGGCATTTTATTAGAACGTTTACAATTTTGTTTGAACAATGATGACAAGTCCTAAAAAACAAGAAAGGAAACTAAACAAACATAAAAAAAAACAAAACAGATAG
This sequence comes from Glebionis coronaria, assembly GCA_025667525.1. Taxonomy (NCBI): domain Eukaryota; kingdom Viridiplantae; phylum Streptophyta; class Magnoliopsida; order Asterales; family Asteraceae; genus Glebionis; species Glebionis coronaria. The sequence continues at coordinate 529,462,196 of CM046882.1, forward strand.
ACCGCATGGTTCTTTATTAAGACCGCATATAGCGAAGTACCCATGCGGAAGCCGTAGCTTTCAAAGATAGCACCTTTTGAGATTGGAAATGTTCCATGTGCGCTCTAGGTCGCGGCCATCCATGTCACGTAACTTGTACGCGCCTCGTCCCAAGGCTTCAGTGACTTCATACGGTCCTTCCCATTTAGGGCCCAGCTTTCCTGTATTCTCCGCTCGACTTGCTTCGTTAGCACGATAGACGTAGTCTCCCGGTCGAAAAGAAACACCCTTGACCTTGGCGTCATAATAAGCCTTCATTTTAGCCTTGGACTTAGCCTCATTGATAGCTGCTACTTCCCTTTTTTCTTCCAACAGATCCAGGTTGATTCGCAGCTGTTCATCGTTTGTGACGACATTAACCTCCGCCGTGCGAATGGTAGGCATCCCTATTTCTGCTGGTATAACGGCTTCAGTGCCGTAAGCCAATGCAAATGGAGTATCTGCGTTGGCTGTTTTGATCATAGTTCTATGCGCCCATAGCACATGTGATAACTCATCGACCCATTTGCCACTTCGTTCGTCCAAGCGCGCCTTGATGCCATTCCCCAAGCTTCTATTCGCCCGTTCAACAAGGCCATTTGTCTGCGGATGCTTAACAGATGCGAAGCGCCGCTTGATGTTCAATGATGCACACCAATCTTTGAATGGGTTGTCCGTGAACTGCTTGCCGTTGTCCGAGATGATTTCTCCTGGTAGACCAAAACGGCACACAATATGTTCCCAAACAAACTTCTTAACTTGTTTTCCTGTGATAGACTTGACTGCCTTGGCCTCTATCCATCGTGTGAAGTAGTCCATCGCAACAATCAAGAATTTAACTCCCCCCACAGCTACAGGAAATGGTCCTGCAATGTCGATTCCCCACTTATAGAATGGCCATGGGGACGTGATAGGCGTAAGCTCCTGCTGCGGGTGCCGCGACACTGGCCTATGCACTTGACAATCACTACACTTGCGAATCATGTCGCGCGCGTCTCTGTGCATGGTAGGCCAATAATACCCTGTCCGTAAGGCCCTAGCTACCACGGATCGTGGACCTGCATGCATGCCGCACAATCCTTCATGTATGTCACTGATTACGTATGCGGCCTGACGTGGTCCAACACATCGCAGCCACGGCTGCAAGAAAGAGCGCTTGTATAGGATGCCTTCTCGAAGTTCGAAATGCTGCGACTTCCTCCTGATGCGCCGTGCTGCTTTCTCCTCGTCTGGAAGGGTCTCACTAGTCAAATAGTTGATAATCGGGGTCATCCAAGTAGGTCCATCCTCTTCAAATATAGTAGTGACCTCCCCTTCCGTTATAGATTTCTCCTTGAGTATTTCCACCAAGACATGTTTAGACAAGTGAGCAAAGCTTGTGGATGCGATCTTACTAAGAGCGTCCGCCTTCTTGTTCTCGCCCCTTGGCACCTGCTTGATGGAAAACTTACTGAAAAACGCAATTAGCGACTTGACTTTTTCCAAGTACCTGACCATGTTGTCCTCCTTAGCCACATATCCACCTAGAATATGGTTCGCGACAAGCCGTGAGTCCACGTAGGCCTCAAGGTTGCGGACTCCCATTCTAGCGGCGATTTTCAAACCCGCAATTAATGCTTCGTATTCCGCTTCATTGTTGGTGGCCGTGAACTCAAAACGGAGGGCATACGTGAATTCCATTCCTTCCGGATTTGTGAGAATGAGACCAGCTCCGGATCCGTCAGTACACGAGGATCCGTCCGTGAACAACACCCATGGTTCTGTTGGAGTCTCGTCTTGCTTAACGATTGGCCCTTCCTCATCCGGCTTTTCGATTAGGAAATCCTCCAAGATCTGGCCTTTCACAGCCGTCATTGTCCTGTAAGATATATTGTGCTCCCCCAATAAGATGCTCCATTTCTGTAGCCTCCCTGCCACGTCCGGTCTAGAAATAACCTGCTTTATTGGCTGATCCGTAATGACTACAATTGGGTGCGCCTGAAAGTACCGGCGTAGCCGCTTTGTAGCAAACACTAGTGCTAACACCAATTTTTCCATGGAGGAATAATTCAGCTCCGGCCCTTGTAGTGTTCTACTTATAAAGTAGACCGAAGTTTGCACTGTATCTCTATCTGTCATAAGTACCGCGCTTATTGCGCCATGAGTGGCTGAGAGATACATAATGAGTTCCTCCTTTGGCCGGGGAGCTACTAGCATAGGGAGGGATGCAAGATGCTGCTTGAGTTGGCCGAAGGCTTCCTCGGCTTCCTTCGTCCATCGGAAGTCTCCCTTTCTAATGCACTTCTTGAGTGTCTTAAATAGGGGTAATGACTTCTCTGCGGATTTAGATAAGAACCTATTCAGCCCGGCTAGCTTCCCATTTAAGGATTGCACCTCCTTCCGTGTCTGGGGGGACGACAGTTGTATCACTGCGTCCGTCTTCTCTGGGCAAGGTTTGATGCCGTTTGGATCAATCAAATATCCAAGGAACATTCCCTTTGTTTCCCCAAACGTACATTTCTTTGGATTTAACTTCATGTTAATCCTTCTCAGCGTGTCGAATGTCTCTTGGACATCCCGGAGAAGTGCTTCCTCCGTGTGACTTTTTATCACCAAGTCATCAACGTAGACTTCCAGGTTGCGGCCTATCTGTGATTCAAAAGCTTTGTCCACCAACCGTTGATATGTAGCACCGGCGTTCTTCAGTCCAAACGGCATTTTCGTATAGTAATATACGCCCTGGCTCGTATGGAACGCCGTTTTTTCTGCATCCTCCTCCGCCATCTGGATTTGGTGATACCCCTTATATGCATCCAAGAAGCATTTAAAAGGATACCCACATAGGGACTCCACCTTCCAGTCGATTTCCGGTAACGGGTAACAGTCCTGTGGGCAGGCCTTGTTTAGATCCGTAAAATCCACACACATGCGCCAACTTCCGTCATGTTTCTTGACCATGACCGGATTGGACAACCACTCGTGGTAGTATACCTCGCGCATGATGCCTGCATCCACTAGTTTTCTTACTTCATCCAATATCACTTGGCTGCGCTCAGGCGCCTGGCCGCGCTTCTTTTGCTTGACGGGTTGGTACCCTTGGCGGATCTGGAGCTTATGTTCTGCTATCGCACGTGGCACGCCTGTCATATGCTTTGGCTCCCATGCGAATATATCTAGGTTTGCACTTAAAAGAGAGCACATGGCCCTTTTGCCGCTATCCGAGAGCGCCCCTCCTATGGATACCTCCTGTTCCAGATAGTCAGGGTGAATGGCTATCTTCCAATTGGGAGGTGGTGATCCATCCTTGGGTGGAACAGGTGGAGCCGGTGTTGTCACGGTGTGACACTCGGATGCCGGTACGATTGTGTTGTAAATGGTAACAATTCCCCCCTCAACGGGGAATTTGATCATTCCGTGCGCCGTAGAGGGTACCGCCCGTATAGCCAAAATGCCTGGTCTGCCTATGATCCCATTGTACGGAGAGTATGAGCGTATCACCATGAAGTTCATCCACGCCGTAGTGGAATGTTCCTCATTCCCAATGGTTACAAGCAAACGTAATTGCCCTATCGGCCAGATAGTGTTTCCACTAAAGCCAGTAAGCGGCGACGTGGCCGGTACTAATTGGCTTCTTATTTCTGGGCATAATTGCACGAAACAGTGTTCATACAGTACCTCTGCTGACGATCCTCCATCCACATACATGCGAAGAACGTTGTGTGTCCCAATGCTTATCTCAATAGTGAGAGGCGCATCAATCACATCGCTTGCTGTGATGGGAGGGAATGAGATTTCCCTGCCGCGTGAAAATTTTTGGCCGACTTTCTGCCTCGTGCGGCACTGTCTGGATTGGATCATGTATATAGTCGAAGGTTTGTCCTTTTGGGGATCCTTCTTATCATACTTGTTGTTGTTGTCTTTTCCATCCTTCCAATCCTTAACTAGGTGCTTGAGTTTACCTGATTTGATCAGTGACTCAATATGCTTCTTGAGCTGGATACACTCCTCCGTACCGTGGCCTTTGTCATTATGGAACTCGCAGAAGCGACTTCCTTGCCGACGTTCCGGCGGAGTAGTCATTGGGGGAGGCCTTGGAAAGTTCGCCCCTTCCGTCAGCAGGATCTCCCGGTAGGACATCTTTAGGGGGTGAACTTATCATCCTGCCGTCCTCCTTTGCTTTGGCTCTTATAGTCTGAGCCCTTGTTATTGTTCTGATTGCCTTGACCGCCCGACTGCCTCCGGGACTGATCATTTGACCGGTATCCATTTCCTCGGGATGGGTAGGCCGCGCCAACAACTGTTTCTCCTTCTATGAAATTTCTGACCCTTTCCATGAGGTCATCATATCTCTCTGGACGCTTGTCATTAAGGCGCCTGATCAGCTCTCTGTTTGTTATGGCGTGCATGTAGTCAGAGATTTTCAGGAGCTCCGACATTGTTCTTGTGCGCGTGCACTCATCATTGAAGCGTTCCGTGAAGGCTTCTGTGGACTTCCCCGGCCGTTGTTTAACAGTTGCCAATGAGACCAGATCCCTGTTATACTTCTTCCTCTGAGTATAATTATTCTCAAACGCAGTGCGTAGTTCCGTGAAACTATCAATGCTCTGTGGAGGGAGTGCCTCAAACCAGTCACAGGCATTTCCGATCAAGGTTGAATTGAACATTTGGCACCATATAGGCATGGGCCATTGCTCAATTTTAGCCTGCGTATCAAATATTTTAAGGTGATCCACCGGATCACCGGACCCATCATAAGTCTTGATACACGCCGGCATGCGGCGTTTGGTGTCCTCAGAATAGTTCCGTATGCGGAGGGTGAACGGGTCTTCCCTGGGATCCGCCCATGGCCGGGTGAGTCTAGGGTCATCCCATGGTTCACACCATGGACGCGAAAGATCCTCCGCTTCCGCGTCTCGATAGTAAGGGCCACCATAGTACCCATCATTGTTTGGTGGTGGTGGAGGGGTGCGCCTGGGTCGGCGACGCTTAGGCGGATGGTCATCTGAGTCCTCCCCTGACGGGTCTGGAGACGGTGGTGGTGCCCCATCCTTTGGGTAGGGACCACTTTTTTAGGATGAACCGGAAGCCTTCTTCCCAGTGTTCATCCTGTCCCACACGCTTGGGCGACGAGCGGTTCTGGCCAAGTATCGATCCGGCCGCTCGGGTGAGCCATCCGACTTATCTCCTCCTTCCCGAGACTGCGTTAGTTCCTGTATGAGGCGATCTCCTATGCGCTCAAATACATTCCTGGGTTGAGGGGTTTCCTCGAAGATGCTCTGCTCCTGAGGCCGAGCTCTCCTTTTCCTCTGATTTTGGGAAGAGGTGATTGGTCCGGTGTCACCAAAATTGAGTCTGGATTGGAGGTTCCTCCCCAGATTCAATCTTGACGCGATCCCTGGGACGATCCTATCGAAGTTCTGCGTGAGAACTCGAGTAAGATCCTCCTCGCTGAGTGGTAGGACCTCTACCTCTTCCTCTACCGATGGTCTGCGCGGCTCCTTGTTAGGAGGGTTAGGCGCACTCCCTGGGTTCGGATTGTCCAGGGTGGAAGTAGGTGGGGTGTCATGGAGATCGTGCTCGTCACCCCCAAGGGCTGGAAGCCACCACGGTTACCAGGTCCGCCTGCAAGGCGGCTAGGTGATTGATTGGGGATGAGTATCCCTTCCCCTTGGGACTTCCGATTTCCAGGATTCGTATTCCTAGGATTGGCTGGCTGATGCCCCTTCGTCATTGGAAGTTCAGAATGAGGTTTTGTTCTAGCTTAGTGTAATGGGTCCCACGGATGGCGCCAACTTGTTGATGCAAAAGTTGGTTGATCCTTGCTAAACCCAAATTAGACTTAATTCGGGTTGGCTGGGCTCCGGCTCCTGCACCAAGTGAATCGTTTGGTTGGGATCCTGCACACTAAACAGCACGCGTTAGGCTTACCGTGGGAATGTTTCCCACGATTAGACTCCGACGTGAGAGTAAGTAATCGATTTAGGGTTTATGTGAGTTTAGAGTATAAGTCGTAATACCTTTGTGGAACCCTTGAGGGTTCCTTTTATAGGCAGTGAGACCCTAATGGGCTTTCACTGATGCTTCGGCCCCAAGGAAGAGATAACCACTAGAATTAGAATGATTGTTATCTTCTAATTCTGGTAGTGAATATCCTCTTCCATTGGGATAAAAATATTCCGAGACAGAATATTATTCTGTCTAACCCTATGTCGGCCATGTCGGCCGTACCGAGCCGTGGGCCGCACACATGTGTGCGGTTACTGTTCATCCAAGCCCATAAGCCTGAATGACATTATTCCACCCATCTGTGATGGGCCGGATACGGGTAGTACCCGTGGGCCGGGTTCGTGACCCGGTTGGGGACTATACGTCATCATTAACCGTAGTGGAGTTCTATTTTAATCATATTTGGCATGAATATGTCTTAAATCTTAAACCTCTTCATAATTTAATGCATGTGTTGTATGAAACAATTATAAAATTTTAAGAAATTTATGCCATATTAGAGATAGGTTTATTAATTCAAAAAGTTAAAACTTGTTGATATGACATGAAAATTTTAATTTAAAAATATTTATAATGTTTTGTCATAGTGGATGCCCTTAGTTCGTGGCTTTTTCAGTCTATTAAAAGCTTATTAATTAATTTGTCACGGGTGTTTGGTGTTGCTTAGTATTTTACATTCCTTTGCTTCTATAAAGGAATCGGTGATGGTTAACTCAATCGAGTCATCGGATCATCGGTTTGATTATCGATCACATCGATCGAGCTACCGGGTCATTAGTTTAATCACCAAGCTAACTCTATTGAGCCATCGAATTTCCTGCTCGACCGTCAAATCAATTAGAATATCTTTAAGAGGAGTTGGAACGGTCGTGTCGTTCATTGGCACCGAGGCTTGGCGCAAAAAAGGACCACCGGCGCGAGACTCTGTGGGTTAGCGCCGACGTTGTCGCGTCGTGGCTACCAACCCACGCGGTGGGTTTATTTTTATTTTTTTAATGGTGAAATGGGGTGTTGCTGGTGGTGGTGTGGCTTTGTTTTAGGACAACAAGTGAGTCGAAAAGATTAATTAGGGTTGGATTGGATAAGTCATTTTTGGGTATGAAGGTTTAAGCAGAGGAAGAAATATCAAGGATATGTTGATGGTTAGTGGATAAGATTTTGGATTGGATAAGGTTGGATTAGATAACCTAAGACAAATGATTATTTTATAACTATGCATTTAAAGGAAAAAGTTCAAAATAAACTCTTAGTTTAACATATATACTCAATCAATTAATTAAAACTATTTATCTTTATCATGTAACAAAAAAAACTTATTTTTAAAAAAATAAGTATCTCACAAACCGTTCATCATTACGTAAAACAAAACATATCATCGCGACGAGAATTAAATCACATATCTATCAAGGGGCACATGTATATACTTTCGAGTTTCGACGAACTTTTTTCGATTTTTTTAGTCACGTCTGAGAGAATCATATTACCCCCTTAATACAATAAGGGGAATTGGGAAATACATGAATAAAAAACATTATAAATGTTGTGAGGGGAGAAACCTTTGACCCTCTTATCTACCGTTCAATTTTATACCTTTACTGTTCATCGGTATGGGTTGCCAATCAAATGCACATCTCAACCGTGTATACGTTTGAAGAGCTGTTCATCGGTATGGGTTGCCAAGCTGTTCACTGGTATGGGTGATTATCTTGATCCTAGATCTATTTTTCCCACCCACACACTACCGTCTTCATCTCTCACTCTCTCAAAACACGCTTCTCTCTCCAGCCACCTCTCTATCAAATTAGATATGGGTTTGTTCGATGGGTTGCGATAAAAAGGTATGTGCATAGTCTTCAATCTTTTTTTTTATATTTGATTTCAGGATTGTCATCCTTTTTATTGTTATAAAGATTCAAGCTTTTTGGTTTTGATTGGGTATATTTTATGTTACTATTTTTACAGGAGGTCATCTTTGCCATTCAACCTGTCTCTAACATGTCTCTCTCCCATCCGTTGATTAACAAAATCTATGATTTTTGGGTTTGCAAGAGTGAATCGGTGACATTGGTGTAGTGGAATGTATTGGTGGCTGGTTAAAATCTATGATTTTTGGGTTTGCTGGAAACCTAATTTTTTTTGGGTTCCGTGCTTGAATGATTTCTTTACTTCTCGATTAGTAAGTTTTCTGTTTTGATTGCAATTCTCTCTACTTTAATTGATGGTTTGTTTGTCTTATTAAGTTTGTGATTTCTTTTTGAGGTTTTCCTATTCCTTTGTGATTAATTGAAAGGGTTTATAAATTGTTTGTAGTCTTTTATTCATGTCTGTTTTGTTTGAGAGATATATTTTTTGTTACATACACTTTCAGGAGGGTATGCTTCTTTTTTTCGCCTTATTTGGATTTTAGAAAACCCAAAAAGCTCACTTTTACATCTCTATGTGCATAGTCCTTTAATTTTTGCTGTTACAAATGCGTTTTCATCATAGTGAAGAAAAGAAACCCATTGCACGCTAAGGTGTTACAAAGCTTCTATTTTTGTATTAGTTATAAACGCTCCTTCAGTGTGTGTCTAATGTCCAAGTTGTCAGAAAACGTCTTTTAGATGATGTACAAAAGAATCAGGCTATGTTAATATTGAAGGTTATCACTATTTTTTTAACTTGCTATTTAATATGTTGATACAACCTACAAGTAAACCTTTTGTTATTCTTTCAGATTTTATAAGCGACTTCATGGTGTTCGAGGACGCAACCCGGAAACGGCAGCAAGGTCATGCCATGTAAAAAATTTGAGGTAATTATTTTGGATAGAGAGAGTTGGGTACAATTATACTAAATAGAAGAGATGAGTCACTTTATTTCCGGTATCATTATCCCTCTGTATGAATTAACGTGGGTTTTATGGAAATCTATATTACTATTAACGTGGGTTTTATGTAAATCTATATTACTATTTAAAAAAATGTATCGCTATAAAAACCGCAATAATGTGCGTTGGAATAGATTCTATAATCCAAACACCCCCTAAATATTGTGCGTTGGAATACTATCGCTATAAAATCTATTTAAGGGGGTATTTGGATTGCCTTACTTTAACGGCTTATGTGGTCACGTTAACTTGGAAAATCTCATAGTCCACTTTTTAGGGACTAACCGTCTTATCCATTTCAACTTAGCTACGGTTTGTTACTTTTAATGTTATTTTCAACTATGAATTTGTAGGCCGATGACACATCCTGTGGGGCAGAAAACGAGACCATGAAAGGTCGCACGCATATTTCCTAGCAAAAAATCAAAATAGAGCTCCTGCTAAGGTGGAATAGTGGAATACTACTGTTTGTCGAAAAGTTCGTGTCCGATCATTTTCTGCCATCCGTATACGTGGAAGGACTTCAAAACACACTATCACGTAAGTTCTATGAAACCTTCCGGTTAGTGACTTTTAACGTTTAATCACGTTTGGTGTTGGACTATGAATAGCAGGGTAAATTTACATGTGTCTGATCTTGCAGGAACCTTGAATAAGAGCTGAAAAAAGGAAATTTCTTGCAAGTTGAAAATGTCGGAAAGCATCCAACAAGCGGCTTATGCGCAACTTAATCAAGAATAACATATCGGTCTGAAACATACTATGTCATAAGTCCTATGTTTGGTTACTGTTGTGAAAATCTGAAATATACATTAAATAATGATTTTTGTTTAAATTATAATTTTTTGCTGACCATGGGTAAAAAAGAAGTTGTCTACATATCAGATCATTTCGTAAAACGCGTTATCGTATGTGGTGTTTTCTGATATTATTAATCTTTGAGGATATATAATAGACATAAAATTTTAGCCCATGTGTTGGTGGCGGGAACTGACCAAAATTTAGCATGATGTTGTCTTATGTCTTTGCTAAAAAATCACTTTTGTCAGTTATGAATTTCTATGTGTGTTTTAACTGTTTCTTTTTTTTCCTATCAGGCCTGCGATATACTTATTCTGTGGTGATCAGTGACAAACGAAAATCCCTTTTTAGCTAATGGGATGATAATAAGCACGGTGCACAAGTTGTTGTGACTTACGGCATATAGAGGGTAAACAATGTATCTTTTGAAACTTTATGGCTTATATAAGCTTATCATGACATGCTAAGCTTATATTAGCGCAAATGTTTTGAAGTACGCCAAAAAATGATCTTATGAAACATAGGCTGAAAACCAAATGAGCCACAGGCCCGTGATATAACCTTAGACTTACGGCATATAGAGGGTAAACAATGTATCTAAATGGATAAATTTGTTATATGCTTAAAAATCTATGGTTGATCTATGATGAGGGGGTATTCGTTAAAATTATATCACGTTGTCGGCTTACATTTCAGAAGCTCAAGCTTATGTTAGTGCAAATGTTTTGAAGTACGCCAAAAAATGATCTTATGAAACATAGGCTGAAAACCAAATGAGCCACAACCCCGCGATATGACCTTAGACAAACGCCCCCGAGTTATGATTTATATGATTTTTCCATGGGTATCATGCCACTTTGCTAATTAGATTTTTTATTTCATAATCAATCTTTGTTGCGAGTGATGAAAATATTCAGTTGTGTTAATTTTTTAAGGAGTGGTGGAGAACTGACGAGTGGAGCTCCTAAAAAAGAGTTGTCGACTGAAGCGCCAAAACCATCACTCGACGAGTTAAACAAAGTCTCAAAAAGGTGCTGCTTTTAACTTTCTATGAGTTACCTTATCGTTTTCAATACTAGCACATTTGGTATTTCAACTTTATGTTCTCGATTTGCCTCACGAGCCTTGACGCACTTACTACTCCACTATTGTTAAAGTTACTATCTTTTACTGTATATGCTAAAACTGTGAATTTTCAAGGCACCCTTTATGATAAAAGCATAATAAAGGGGGTCTTTGGCTGCTGTTAAAACACCCATTCAGCCATTCTGCTGCAAAGGGGTGTTTGGCTGCTGTTAAACCAGGAACCAAACACACATACTGCTGCAAAATATGCTTTCGGCTACTTTTGAATGATGTGAAATAGTGATGCTAACAATTTACCAATTAGGAATTAGATTTTTAATGAAATCGAGGTTTTAAATTATGTATAGATGTGTTACTTTTTTTATGTGCAGGTTGATTTGGGCTTTAGTGTCGACTCTTTTCTTGAGGTACTTGCTTTGTTGAAAGAACTTTAGAAGGAGAACTGCAAGTCCACTACAAATTGGGATCTTCTTTTAATATGTCTTGAAGCACCAATTGTTTCATTTATGTCGTGTATGTTTTTTGAGTTGCTGATATGGTGTGTCTACATTATGATGACTGCTGCAAATTATTATGTGTGCACTGTGCTGCTGGACATGTTAAAATGGGGTGCTGATTTGTTAAGTCGCCTCTGTGATGGCTGCTGTAATTCGGTTTGTCTGCAAGGTGAGCGCTGTTGATATGCTTAGTGAGTCAAGATCATGTTCTGAGATATATTGGAGTGTTTATTTGTAGTGGCAGTGGGCATTATGAGCATGGTTCCATATATCATCTAAATATATTGTTCATGTGGTACATGCTCTTTTATGCCACTGTTATTCCATTCAGTCTGGCCTTTTTTTGTGTGAGTGGTGTAGTTCAGTATGGTTGGCAATGTCACATTGAGGGGTCGCCATTTCTTTTGTACTTTGTTTTTTTTCGTTGTTTTTAATACAAGTGTTGCTTTTCTAAAAAAAAGAATATACAATACCGTGCTATTCTTGACAACAAAAGCTAAGCTTACCTCCTTCCACTCTCTCCCTCTATAAACATCGCACCAAAATGCCCCGCTGCGGAGCGCGGGCATTAATCCTCGTATGATTCATATCACGAATCATATATGATTTTCTGAAAATCATATATGATTCGTGACGAATCATATATGATTCTCTCATACGTGGCTTAAGAAAAAAATTTCGTCGAAAGTATATACATGTGCCCCTCGATAGAAAGATGATTTAATTCTCGTTGCAATGGTGTATTTTTTTCGTTTAACGATTAACCGTTTGTGAGATATTTAATTTTTAAAAAAGTGATGGGAAGTGGGTTTTTTTTAAATGGGTGATTATTATTAGTTGAATAGGTTTATGCTAATTTAAAGGTCTACATATATCTTACATCTGCATTTAAGTTAGAAAAAAAATTATATGGCACCAGAAAAGCTATGCCACACCACACCTCCTGAAAACTGAAATCATAGCAATTCTGTTGTCATAACCCACTTTGCTGACGTAACAATACTTTTTGACTATGACACCAAACCCACGGCTCCATTATTTCCTATGCTTTAATTATATGCCATTGATGTGTATACGTAAATATAGGTAGAAATTGTTTAGTGGCATTACCCCTTTAATACATTAAGGGGAATGTATAAATAGAGAATAAACAATAATAAAAGGGTTGTGAGGAGAACAGTTACAAGCATACTTTCCTCCATCCATTTTTTCTGGAAATCATCATAGCCGTTGTTTATTGTTCACTCTCAGCCGTCGATTGATATCTCTACCGTTGGTTCATTGGAAAATTTATCATTGACTTCTTTCTTGATCCCAGCCACAGATCTCTAAACGATACCCTATTTGTAAGCGTTGATTTAAGTTTGGTGGTGTGATGCCTTCTGTAACAGTCCTTCATTTGCCTTCGTCGATTATATCTGCTTTCCTTTAGCATTGGTTTGCCCAATCCCGTTCGTTGATATGGTCAATGGTACTATCATTATCATTATTTCACTTTCTCTCAAATACATCTCTCTCTCTCTCTCAAGAACAGATCTAATAGATATCTCTCTTTCTCAAAAGCAGATTTAATGGATCTTGATTTGTCATTTGTTTCTCAAAAGCAGATTTAATCGATCTTTGATTTCTCATATGACCAACGATTTATTAGATTCGGGTTTACCAATCTTGGGGTTGGCTGAACCATCGATTGTAAGGTTAGTTCCTCCATTTTGTTATTTATGTTATTTGTTGTTTTCTTCGATTGCTAGCAGCTTATTATGTTTCCATTCTTCTTATTTGGTTTACAGTTATGTGTTCAATGTGTTATTGAATTAGGGTTTTTTTATCATTTTCTTACGTGCACCATTTATTTTAATAGAAACCCAACAACAATATCATTTATTTCTCATAAACAGATTTGAATGATCTTTGATTTCTCATCTCACCAACGATTTTTTAGATTGGGGTTTCTATTTTTGGCATTGGATTTCAAGATATATTACACTTTTTGGTAAGATATTTGGTATATGGGTATTTTTGATTACGTGTTTGTTGTTGATATATCTTTTGCAGGAGGATGAAGATGAGGAGATAAGAAGATCCACCGTATGAATTTGGGTAAGTTTGTTTCTGATTTTTTTTAATTAATTTTTTTTAGTTTCCGAGGTTCGTGTAGTGTATATTTGTGATTTGATTGTGTTAGTTGGTTTGATTCCATCATTTTCCTGTAGATCGCTTATACTCTTCCTTCGGTTTTATCACACATATTGATTAGTTTGAGCATGAATTTGATCATCACCCATATTTATCATTTCAGGTTTATGGTGTTTCGTATGAGATGATATCTCATCTCATCTCTAATGATTTGGGTATCTAACTAAGGGTCTGAACCACATACCCACATCCCTCTTCGTTGCCACCGGCTTCTTTATTGCCATCGTTCATGATGTGCGACGTTGATGCTCGGTAGGCGGCGTCACTGAGGTTAGGTGGTTGGTGTTGTGATGGTTGATCTTGGATGTGTTTTGCTGTATTTGATCAAAGTTGAGATCATTTGCTATTTAGGTAGGCCAAAAGTTTGCAGCCATGGTAAATTGATCCTCTTTTGTCGGTTGTTTGGAGGTGAAGAACTAATCTATTATTTATTTTACAATCTTGGACTGGTGTGTGCAAACGTGTGAAAGTGGAATAAGGTTCATTTTTTAATAAATAATAACGATTCCTGTGGGATTTAATAAGATTTTTAACTATAATCTTATTTGCATAATGGCGTAAGTGACCCACCCTGTTTCTTGATGCTTATATGGAGTCACGAGAAGTTATGACAATGCAATCTCTGTATGCTTTTGGTGCACTTTGGTACTGATTGTTTTCGTGATGGTTGGCGATGATGATACTTTTACATATGTGCGTTTATCATTGGTCATGGTGAGTGAAATCGACCGTATCTTGGCAGGGCAGCACCAGTAGCATGGTGTTTGCAGCCATGACGGATCGGATCCTCTTTTGTCCACATCCGCACTCACAAATCTGAGCCAGCATCTTCAGAAAGTGATTTGGAAGCGATGAATTATATCATAGCTCCTACTAACATGCGCTTGACTACTAATCTGACTTCAGAAAGTGTTCGTATGGGAGATAAAATGTGTTTGCTTTTCTCGAGTCATAACCATGACATGAGTAACTGGCTATGATGATATTTTTCTGAGCCAGCAAGTTATTAAAAAGGCGATGATGAAAAGCTCATGCAAATGCAACTCTGTTTCGTGAGCCACAGTTTACGCGCACTCGCGGCTTGGTTGGGCAGCCGCACTTCGATTGTGGTTGTAGCGACGGCGAGTCTCCCGCGTGGTTCTCACAATAGCTTATCTGAGCCTCAAAATATAGACTCACTTTCTTTTCCCCTATTGGTGTCTTTGTAAGTTTACAATGACTTTTTGTAGGCGACATCGCTCTGTCCGGTTATACTCACTTATTTGGTAGCAGTGTGACTGTTTATAACACTACCCTCTCTTAAGCACTCCTCCAGGTATCTCTTTTCCTGATTAGTGTTTATTTTTTGTTGTTGTTGTTTAGGATATCTAATTATTTAGTAAAGTAAGCTGGTAAAAATGAATAATTGTGAATAATTTTGGAAGTTTTTTGCCTGCTGAATTTACATGCCTGCTGCAATTTACATGCCTACTACAACAAAAGTATTCTTTAGTTGATGATCATGATAAAAAAATTTAGAAGGTTCTTATGATCATTCCTTATGATCAGTACATGGAATCAATCAAGAGTAATTATTCGATAGGGATGAGATTCAACATGAGGTTTGAGGGTGAAGAGGCTCTAGAGCAAAGGTATAATACAATTATCTATAACTATCCTTGGTTATTCATCTTAATTGTTTCTCTTGGTTTCGACTTTTGACATTATATTTGTTTATTATTGTAGGTTTACCGGAACTGTTGTTGGAATTGAAGAGCGTGAGCCAGAAAGGTGGCCCGAGTCCAACTGGGGATGCTTAAAGGTGTTACCACTTGTCAATATTTTCAAATCATATCTTAGTTTATGATGAATATCACAAATTATAACTTTTTTGTATTTTTATGCAGGTACGATGGGATGAAACTTCTTCTTTCCCCGTCTGGAGGGAGTCTCACCTTGGAAAATAGAACCTGCCCTTGTCCCCCCTGCAATCAATACACTTCCGGTGCATAGACACCAAAAGAGACCTCGGACAAACATGTTGCCTTCATCTCCTGATTCATCTGTTCTTACTAAAGAAGGTACTAATTTGATATAGTACTATGTTAACCTTTATGTGCTTAAATAGCCAGCATACTTTCATTTATCTCATTTTGGTCAATTTAGTTTTGTGTACACATATAACATTTTTGATATATGGTTTTGAGTCTTTGTCTATTCTTAAGTAAATTATACTAATTATTGATTTTGAGATTCGCTTTCAAGGGTTTTCAAATGACCTGATGGGACACAAAGCCATCCCTTAACGACTCAAATGGAACAAATGAAAAGTACCTTGGTAATTTATGCAAATAGTAGCACTTTAAGAATTTGGTTTTTTTAACAAATATAACTTACGCAGGTTCATCAAAATTGGCCACGGTATACCCTCACCCTTTACCAGCAAGTGCATTCTCGAAGGTCTTGCAAGGTCAAGAACTATCGACCTTGCGAGGCAATTTCATGGATAGTAACGAGTCAGAATCATGTGATAGACCAATTCAATGTACACCTTCTGTAACAGATGACGAGAAAGTTGATGCACTTCAGTTTGATTCACAAGCAAGCTGAAAAAAAGAGAATGGTTGAGGCCAATAAATCTGAATATAATCAATGCCCTGCTGCGGAACGCGGGCATTAATCCTCGTATAATTAAAATGGGTTTGGTGTCATAGTCAAAAAATAGTGTCACGTCAGTAAAATGGGTTATGACAAAACTCAAATACCATTCGTCTTCTTTCCACAAATTTCACAAGAATATTCATTGTCTGTTTTAACCCACATCAAACTAAGGGTGAACATTTGGACCGCCGGACTTGATCGGACCCGAAAACCGAATCGGACCGACTCGGACCGGACGGAACAAATTCGGTCCGATCCTTGATCCGTGATTTTAAACCATTTCGGTCTAATCTCATTCCAGGGTTTTGGACCAATTCGATTTTCGATCCAGTTCAATTTTAACCAGTTCAGTTTGGTCTAAGTCCGCCGCTCAGC
Organism: Glebionis coronaria; assembly: GCA_025667525.1. Classification (NCBI taxonomy): domain Eukaryota; kingdom Viridiplantae; phylum Streptophyta; class Magnoliopsida; order Asterales; family Asteraceae; genus Glebionis; species Glebionis coronaria. The sequence goes on from CM046882.1 coordinate 529,478,663, forward strand.
CCTACTCATAATAGAAACACCATTTTTCCTAAAACAAAAGTTCTTCTTTTCCCTTTTTCATATTCAGTACTAAGACTAGGAGGAGTGGCAAGGTACTCACTCATCGCCACGTCAGCGCCACCTCAGTTTTTTAACAAACTCACCCAAACTCCCTACTGGAGGTAATGACACTCACCAAAACTCACTCACACTACCTATTTTTTTTATTATTTAAACACACCCTACTCACAAAAACACCCAAAATTAAACTTAACCTAAAAAATAAAAAACATTTGGGCCCACATGTATAAAACTCGTTGGGTGAGTTTGCCCTTTTTTTTAATCTGTGCGACTAAGTCGCGCGCAAGTTTATGGCAAAAGGCTGGAAGTCGCGAGCTAGTTTTATCATGTCACGAGTGGGTTTCACCCCACTCCCTTCAGCCTAATGTACTATACTCACCAATGAAAATTATATGTGTGTTTTTTTTTTTAAACTCCTTCGGTTTTAAATTTATAATCTCTATTTCTATTTTAGGTTATTTTAAAACTATTATTTGCTACTAAAAATAAAAATAGATATATAGAAATTTTGATCAAATTTACCATATTGCTTTTAATTAAAATTATTATTGCAAACTTTAAACAAAATTTTATTTAATTAGCTAAAAGAAAAGTAAAAATATCATTTTTCTAGAAAGTAAAAATAGAAAAAACTGTAATAAACATATATTGTTTTAAACCGTGTGTTTGACAATAATTTTGGGATGAAGGAATGTAAAATTTTAAAGTATCTTTCATCTAGTCATTTGAAAGACTTTTATCATTGTAAAAATAGCTTGATGAAAGACTTTTCAAGCAATAGTTTAAAGTTTATCAAGTGTTTGACATAATTATTAATAAGTGATTGTCAATTAATGATGAGCTAGAAAAGCTTTTAGAAGGCTTTTATGCATTAGAGCTTGCTTTTGAACATGACTTTATAAAAGATGGAATTTATGATAAAATTAATGCTAATTAAAATAAAAAGTCTTAGAGCATCTCCAATGTGTAAACACTTTCATAGGTTTTTGCATTGAATGAATTCAATGCATTCTTCATTTTATAAGACTTTGTAGAAAGACTTTGTAAACACAAAGTCTTTTGAAAAAGCTTTATGAAAACCTTTTAGTTCAATGCATGAAAACCTTTTCAAAAGACTTTATAGAATAATAAAAACCTATTGTTTGGTTTACGCTCTTATAGGTTGAAGCTTTGCATATGCTCTTTTTAAGCCTGTAAAACTGGAATTAAAATAATAAACTATTGTATGAGGTCTCGGACTTGATTGTAAATAACATCAACATTATAATCATTCCATTAATATAAATCTTCCATAAACCATAAGACTAATTAAACATAATTATACTTTAACCACAGTTTTAGGCAATAGACCACATTTGGTCCTTATTAGTTGTTATAACACATGAAGAAACAAGAATCTTTAAGAGCTTTTTAACTTGTTTCTGCGTAAAAGCATGAATCTTTTTATTGCCAGAAACAATACCCATGTGCTCTTTGTGATCTTTTCCTTTATCATTAGAAGCAATGCCGAGCTTAGGACGGTTTTCAGGATTTGGGCTCTTAAACCTTTGAAGAATCCAAGCAACCCTTCCTTTCTCCATATTGCAGATAGTGCCCCTGACACCGTCTTTCTTGATTTTACTTCTGATTCATCGTCATCGACATCACTTGATTCCGCAGCTTGAATCATCACCTTGCATCTGTTCGTGGTACATAGTTCAGATTTACTTTCATACTTGCAACTTAACTTTGGAGATCAAACACGTTACACGTGCATTGTCCAACTTCAAATTGAAAGTGCATAAACCAATCAAGGGTGGCCTAGTGGCAAAAAAATTTTTAGCTATCACTCCAAAGTGTGTGAGGTCTCAAGTTCAATTCCCACTAGGTGCAAACAACCTTGAAGTGGCCACGCCAACCTCCTGAAAAGGGAGGGCTTTACCTGGTTTGAGTCTGTGTGGCGGTGGACTCAAACCCCGTGGATTAGTCGGCCAATGAGTCGGAAATCACGGTTACCAAAAAAAAAAAAAAAAAAAAAAATTGAAAGTGCATAATTGCATTCTTTTAAGTAACACCATAAAATGTAAACAAACTTGGTCAACTTTCAAGGCCAGATCATCCAACTTTCTATTATACATTCAGTTTAAACATACTGAATTCAATGTAATCCGTATGTTAGCTGGGTGTCAGCTCATGCTTTAAGTAGCTCTGACCATGTCAACTTTTTTCAGACATGGCATGTGGAGAGCGTTTAACCTAGTAGTTACCTTACATAGAAGTATTTGAAACTATGATAGCCAATAAAAAAGTTGGTAATACAAAAAAGAAAATTTTGACCCAAGTTTTTCCTTTTTATGTGTTTTGCTCATTTAGTTTAATCCTAAAAGTCTTTACAGAAAAGCAGCATGACTGATATCAACTTTGAATTACAAAATATAGTTTGACCTCAAAGGTCAAAGTGCTTATCTTAATACAGAAAGTTGTTTGTTCATTTATACCATTCGTCACATAAAGAAGAATATACCTGATAGCAGGGTAAGTCAAGCAGGTAGCAGCACACTTTGAAGCTGCCCCTAACAGAAAAGCATTCAGTGCAGAAAGTGACTGCGGGTTACCTATTTGTCCATCCAGTAGTCTTTGTTTCAGTTGATCAAATGCAGTGTACTGCAACCAAAAAACAAATATGTATAGCTTTATTTTTTTTATAACAAATATCAGCGTTCATCAAGTATGTCGCTTTTTCTTGGTGATCATCATTCATACCATGCAAACTTGCACCTTTTAAAGGGATATGGAACATATGATAGACGAGGGCATATTATGATTTATAAGGTCAAACATACTACTTACCAAATCTGGCATTGTTACTAATATTCATTTTTTTGTGTGGCAAGAGAAGAGAGCATTGTGAATTACCTGAATTGCAGGATTAATCGTAAGCAGAACCGATATGCCGAGTCCATCAAACGCCTCTTCCCACGAATCCTCACAGAGGCTCTTCCATAACCCTTTGGACTTGCCAAACTCACTTGTTTGCATCCTTGATGCAGCTGTATCCAAAGGCTGAAAAACACCTCATAATTAACTAGAGTCAATTTGGGTTATGTTTTATCCCAAATGGGTCGAATTAAAAAACTACATAAGGAAACATCCAAACAACTCGAAGGAAAACTGAACAATAAGTGTTTCAGGTCAACTTCGACACGTACCAACAAGATACCCATTTTATGCCCAACCCGTTAAGTTTGCCCATTTTTCAGTATCTGGATTTAATGATTAATTGTTATCTCGGCTAACAAGCACTGATATATAACTATAACTATTTACTGACCTGGGTGATTGCAACGGTACAAGCACCAGCAACAGCAGCAATAAGCAAGTTGGCTCTGGTTCCAATAGACTTATATCCAGACTTCTCTATGTACATCTTCCTAAAGAAGCTATATCCATAGAAGTATATGAAGGATGAAATAAACGATTGCAGGTTTTTTGTTCCCAGCCCTTGAAACAAAGATAGAACTTGACGTTTTCGAATCGCTTCCCAGAGAACATCAGAAAGGTTCCTACACGAAATTTTGGAGTGAGATGGGATTTGCATAGTACGACAATCTACAAATACATTGCAGGATTCATATCTGAAATTAGCATTGAAACTAAACTAGTAAATAAAATAGCTAAAGCTTCTCATACGTCTATCTGCAACCCCAAAATCAGTACATCCGGCCGCTATCTAAATGTTACCGATCAAAAGAAGAACCCAAAAACAGCCTCAGTTGTGAAATCCGACTAAAGTTAGGATTGGAATGGTTACTAATGTGAGCTACTAGTTACTAACGATAAACATACATAAAAGGCTAAATCTTAGTAGATGCTTAGCAATTCATTTATGCATTTAGAAATAACAAGCTTTGTATTCACTAATCACTATACTTATCATACAAGGGGTTGTATGGGATTGCTTATTATAATAGCTGATTTCCTTATTCCATTTCAATGCATCAGATAGTAGTTGACAGGGTGTTTGGGATTGTTTAATATAAATGCTTATTCCTTCTAAGGTAAACAAATAAGCAATTTCCTATAGAGTGTTCGGGGTTACTATCCTTTAAAACAATTTGCCAATAAGAAATTTCTCAATTGGCGGTTAAAATTTTACAATTTTGAACAAACAGTTTTGGAGCTGCTTATCTAATCAGCTTATATAATTCTAATAATACCCGCGGAAAGCGAGTCTGACTTAAATCTATGCAGACTAACCAGGCTATCCCAGTGACCTTTTCTGAACCAACAAGAACCCAATCCCGTCGGAGCGGGGTAAGGGGGAGGTGAAATGTAGACAAATCCTACCCCTACCACCAGGATAAACCCGACAGTAGTGAGACTGCAGGTGCACCTCCTGCCAGGCCGCCAGGGTAACTGTGCAGCTGAGAGAAGTTCAAGCAAAATGAGCGACAAAATGCAAAAACAAGAACAAGGGAATCAAATAAAACATTCGGCGAGAAGCAAGCAATAAACAAAACCATCATAAAAAACTTAAGAGAAAAAAAACAAGGGGGCCAAAGCATAAACAACAGAGGGAAAAAGCAAGATAGCAAACGGGCAAGGACATAAAAAAGTAGATATGTCTGAGCCCGGGTTCGAACCGGGGACCTCTAGTGTGTGAGACTAGCGTGATAACCGACTACACCACCCAGACGATCTTGACCTTTTCCGAACCCAACTCGGTAAAAGGTCACTGGAACAGGTCGGTCCGCGGGAAGGGTGAGTTGCCGAAAGCATATAAAAGTAAACACAGCCTAAACATGACTATTTAAATCAAATGAAGTAACAAAAACCCACAAGTTCTGAACAAACAGTTTTGGAGCTGCTTATCTAATCGGCTTATCAATTTCTGATAATAACCTGCGGAGGGCGAGTCTTTGACTCAAATGTACACAGACTAATCAGGGTATCTCCGTGACCTTTTCCGAACCACCACCACCAACAACAAACCCAATCCCGCCGGAGTGAGGTAAGGGTGAGGTGAAATGTAGACAGATTCTACCCCTACAACCAAGATAAACCCGACAGTAGCGCAGTTGAGAGAAGTTCAAGAAAAATGAACGACAAAGTGCAAAAACAAGAACAAAGGGATCACATAAAACATTCAACGAGAAGCAAGCAAACAAGCAATAGACAAAGAAAAAGGACAAGTGCAACTGTGCAAGAGAGGCAAGGGGGCCAAAGCATAAACAACAGAACGGAAAAGCAAGATAGCAAACGGGCAAGGGCATATTTTTTTTATAATGGTCACGGTTAGACTAAAACTTCTTTCTTTTCGGTCCAAGAACACGGCCAAGGTAAATGAGATGCTGTTGAAGTGGAAGATGTCATCCGGTTTTCGGATTTATGTTTCTTGATCTTCTCTTTTAATCATGAATCCAGGTCTTTATGGTTTTTGGCATTGGCTTTCGTTTTGTGTTCTTGCTACTACCATTGGTTATGTACGTATAGTTAGCAGCTTTAGATGGTATTGGTGGCATGTCACCCGCTCCATAGTGGTAGTTCAAGGCTTCAAGCTTTGGCTTGGGGTAACCCTTTACTAAACAAAAATGCGCTAATAACTTAAAAATGCATCTAACTTAGACACTTTTTTGCGTTCTGTGTATCTATCTTTTTTTTTCCCATTATGGTTATCAAACTTTCAAAAGTCGATCTTCTGTGTATTTTGTCACTATTTTACCATGACCATTTTACCCTTCAAACTTTCGAAAAAATAAGGGTAAAATGGTCACAAAATACACACAATGATCGACTTTTGAATGTTTGATTACCATAATGGGAAAGAAAAAGATGGATACACAGAACGCAAAAAAGTGTATAAGTTAGATGCATTTTTGAGTCATTTGCCAAAAAAAAAAATAAAAAGCATAAAATAAGTGATATGTCTGAGCCCGGGTTCGAACCGGGGACCACTAGTGTGTGAGACTAGCGTGATAACCGACTACACCACCCAGACGATGTTGACCTTTTTCGAACCCAACTCGCTAAAAGGTCACTGCAATCCTTCGGGAAACCTTTTGGCGAAACCATATAAAAGTAAACACAACCTAATAAAACAATCAAATCAAGTAAGACAAAACTTACTTGTATTTCCTTCGATTAGGAGTACGTAATTCAGCTTGATACTTGGTTTTACAGGTATCTAAAGGGTACAAAATAGTGGTACTAGCTAATGATCCAATTGCACCTGCTGTTGCATCCACCAATGATTCCATATCTAACCCCACACCCATTTTTTTAAATTTATTTTCTGCAAACTTTAAAAAAAAAAATGGAAGCCAAAGCAGTTGTTTGTGAGAATTATTATCTGAAAATAAAGATGACAGTGACGTTTGGGTGACGTAAGAAAGGAATGGGCACGCTGTATGATTAGTTTTTATAAATTGGAAACGAGTCACTACTTGATTGACCCATCTGGTCAACAAATTTTGTACCCATTTGAACCGGGTCAAATCAATGTACCGGGTCGGGCGGAACCGACTCTTTTCTTTTGTGCGGTTTTCTAACTTGTCAAAGGTTCATAGTTCATAGCAGTCGTATGTTTTTTTTAACGGCAAATTTTTATTAAAGAATTAGCAAGTAGCTAGAAAATTACAAAGTATATACCTCAATAAGGTTTCTAATCCAATTGCCCCAAGAGATGGAAGACAACTTATTTCTCGAAGGATACCAACGAAAAGAAAAATCTACAACCTTATCGTATAAAATGCTACACTTAGGGTGGGTATCTCCAAAGATTGTATCATTGCGGAAGCTCCATAGAGACCATAAAACAACACTACACACAACTTCAATGATGTCTTTCCGTTGCGAAGAGGTATGAAGCGCATCGACCCAAGAGAACAAACCTCGTAAGTTGGAGATATCAGGAAGGTTAAGGTCTAACCATTTAAACACTCGAATCCATAAAGAAGTAGCTAGGGAACACACCCACAGTGTATGGTAAGACGTTTCAACCCCATTATCACAAAGAGGGCAAGTAATAAAAGCAATCTCAACTCCCCTTCGACTAAGGTTCTAGTGAGTGGGTAAACGATCACGAAGAATTCGCCATATAAATATGTTAACCTTCTTAGGAATGAGCCTACACCATCTAGATTCTGACTCTTCACCAGGAAGATAGACAACATCTATTTTACCACGAGCATCTCTAACAGTAAAAGGAGCTTTCTTCGAGTCTCATAGCCATGTATCGTCTGAATCATTAAGAACCATATTCTTGATTAAACTCTTGAGGTTGCCCAGCAAATTAGCGGTATTCCCATACAAGACATCCCGAGACCAAAGAAAGTTCCAACCATTATTCCAACAGTCACTGACCGGAGCTTCTTTGTTCAGTGCTATACGAAAAAGACGAGGGAATTGCTGTTTGAGAGATGATTCACCAATCCAAGTATCATACCAAAATTTAGTAGAACTCCCATTATTCACTCGCCTCTGCATAGATGAGTATGGTATAAAGCCCTTTTCATTCATAGAATTCATTTAGCTAACAATTCTACTCCAAACTCCTTTAATTTTGATATGGATAAAGAATGACGAAGAGTCATCATTCTGACCGTGAATAGCAACAATCAAGCGCGCCCAAAGAGCATGAGGATTATGAAGAAGTCTCCACCTCCATTTTTGGATGAGAGCGTGGTTTAATGAATAAAGACTACCTATACCAAGGCCTCCTTTGTCTTTGGATGTGAGCGCTGTTTTCCAAGCTATCCAAGGAATTTTTTTGATGGTACCATCACTTCCCCAAAAGAAGTTGGATCTAATCGACTCTAGTTTCTTGTTCACCAACATAGGCATAGGAAATAGGGAGAAAAAGTACGTACCAAGAGCTCCAAGGACAGAAGAAATGAGAGTAGTTCTGCCACCAATGGAAAGAATTGAAGCTTTCCAATTGTTCAGACGTTTGGAGAACTTGCCAATGATAGGGTCCTGATAGGTGTGAAAACACCCATCCTTTTACCACTTATTTCTTGCTAAAACGAGACCAAAACACGTATTTAATATCATTTGTTTGGAATTATGCGTGGTTTTTATGTTTATTGTGTTTTCAGAGCCAACCGGATGAATATTGAAGAAAACATGGGATTGCACGAGTTTTATCGAAGAAAAAGACTCAAGACGAAGTCTATTGTCCAAGAGATGCAAAAGGTTTGAAGTCATTGTGCCTATTTGAAGACTTATCGAAGAATAGAGCCAAAGATGGAAGATTCATATATGTCGAAGAACTCGAGTCTATTAAACAAATGATTATAGGACAAGTTGGAATCATTCACCGACACTTCTCAAAATCCAAAGTCGAAAACGTTTAATTAAAGAAACGTAAAGACTAAAGAAGAAAGAAGAAAAGAAGCCCATGAACAAAGCCCATTCACAAGCCCACAAAGCATACGCCTATAAATAGGCCTACACTTCACAACTTAGCTAGTCTTAGTTTTTCATTTTTTCATTTTCTCTAGTTTTAGAGAGAGAAAGTTATTAACTTTCTCTCACTAAGATTTTTCTTTTCTCCATTTTTACATTTCAAGTTTTAAGCTTTTGTATTTTGGATTTCATTAATCTAATTCAAGTTAAGCTTTTTAGTTCTTTAATCTCCTTCTTCATTTCTTAGTTTTCCTTAATCAATTGATCCGATTGTTTCATTTCATACGGTTTGGGTGAATTGATGAGTTCGTGATTGAAGGTTAATCCTTCTCGTTCCTACTTAAGCTAATACACGTATAAGCTATAAGCCCTTGATGCTTATTGGCTTATTCGATTGATTTGGCTTATTTAAGTTTAAGTTTTCTTAAAAGACATATAGTTCTTCAATCCGTTTTATTGAAGTTCGATTGTTTCAAATTGTAAAGGTTGGAATTTTTGCTTATTACTCTTTTAAAAAGTTTGAAAATGCTTATTGGTTACTGCTTATTTGCTTAAGCTTAATTTCCTTATCGGACGCCTTTTCCATCGTAAGAGGGTTTTACCTTGCTACGATCGCTTAGAGTGCGATCGGTTTGTCCCTTCCCTGGTACGATCCACGCCCACGATCACTTACTTCGATCTGGGGTGCGATCGGTTTGTTCTTTCCCTACTTCGATCGCATTGAGTGTGATCGGTTGTTACGATCCGGAACCACGATCGCGTTGCGATCAGTTAGTAAGATCGTCCCCTCCCATCGTACTAGAGAGTACGATCCATCCCTTTTGGTATCATCGCATTGAGTGCGATCGGACTACTGTTTGAGTACGATCCATTGTGTTATTTTGGATACGATCGCGTTGCGATCTGGACTATTGTTTGAGTAAGATCGCGTTACAATCGGACTCAGATTTATGTTTTGTTTTTGCTTAATTTTTCAAATCTAGTTTTTCCCGCTCTTTTACTTAGTTTATTTCAAACTTGTTTTTAAGTTTTTGAATTGTCAAGTTTTAATTTCCAAAGTTGCACGCTCTTACTTGTAGTTTAATTTTAAGACTTCTATTTTTCTCAACGACAATTTTAATTACTTGCATTTAGTTTAAAATTTAGATAAACGAAACCAAACCCCTTATTTGTAACCAAGAACAATCATTCCACTTAGAACCGTGATCAATTCGAGAAGATTCCGAGATTAATCTTGAACCCATACAAAATCATTGTATCAAATGGCGCCGCTGCCGGCTCTTCTCGTTAAGATTAACAGTTTTTTGTGAGAACTTGGATTTTGGGATCCGTTAGCCGTGAACGTTATTTTTTCATAAAATTTTCAAAAACCCTAAAAAATATAAAATTTTGAAAAAATTCCTAAAAATTAAAAAACATAAAAACCAAAAATATTTCTGCTTTGTTTTTGCTTTGTTAGTTCTTTTGCAGGTGCATGCGTACACGATCAACGTCTTATCAAGAGCCCGAGCCTCTCGAAGACTTAGACATGGCCGGTGTACACAACAACAATAACAATCCACCTCAAAACAACAATAATAACAACAACAATAACAATCCACCTCTCAACAACAACAATAATAACAACAACAACAATGAACCTCTACCGGACAATCGCGCTATGATTGAACTGTTACAAGCACATGTGGAGGGCAACAATGATCCAATTGTCATACCCGTGATTGCAGCCAACAAGTTTGAGCTCAAATCCGGCTTTATCCAGATGGTCTCTGCTCAACCATTCTTGGGGCGTACCATTGATGATCCTCATGACCACATCAAACGGTTCTTGCAACTCACGAATACGGTCAAATTCAATGGTGTTCCACAAGAGGTAATCCGTTTACAACTTTTTCCTTTCTCCTTAGAGGGACAAGCCCGTCATTGGCTTGCAAAGGAACCACCACAAAGTATTCTGACGTGGACGGATTTGGAGACCAAATTTATCAACTACTTTTTCCCACCCTCTCGTACTACCGCTTTGCGGAATGGAATTATCAATTTTGAACAAAAGTACGATGAATCTTTTAGTGAATCTTGGGACCGTTTTAAAGACCTTTTGAGAAAATGCCCACAACATGGTTTTACCAAAGTGCACCAAATTAATACTTTTAATAATGGTTTAAGCATGAATGACCAAGATTCACTAAACAGTGCCTTGGGGGTAATATTTTGGTTAAGACTTCCAATGCTGCTTGGGATATCATTGAGAATAAGTCTCGTGTGCAAACCGAGAGTGTTCGGACCAATGCCGCTAGTGCTAGTACTAGTGACCACGACAAGCGACTTGACAAAATTACTACGCTTCTTGAATCGCTTGCTACCCAAACCGCTAGCAACACCAACAACATCAACGCTAAAAACGCTCAAGTCAATGCTGTCAGCCAACCATGTGAAATCTGCGGGGGTCCTCACTCTTACACCACTTGTACCACCACCCAAGACTAGGGCTGAGCACGGCAGACCCAAAACCGACCCGGACCGAAAAACCGGACCGGACCGGACTAAACCGAACCGGACCGAGCAATTTCGGTCCGGTCCTCGGTCCGGGGTTTTTGAGGAATTCGGTCCTCGGTCCGGTCGGTCCGGTCCGGTCCGATTCGGTCTTACCAAAATCTCGTCAAAAATGTCTAATAGGACCGGACCGGACCGAGGACCGAACCGGACCGTACCAACCCGGACCGGACCGGACTATTTCGGTCCGGTCTCGGTCCGGGGTTTTGGACCATTTTGGTCCTCGGTCCGGTCCGGTCTTAGCCGGTCCGGTCCGGTCCCGGACCGATGCTCAGCCCTACCCAAGACTACCCTTCTGAGAATGTGAATGTAGCATATGGTACCTATCCTCCGGCCGCTTATCAAGCTCGTCCTCAAGGAGGCCGCAACTTGCTTAGCTACCGCTCGAACAACTTTCTTTCCCCACCCGGTTTTCCTCCTAACAACCCAAACCAACAACAAAGCCTCAATCGCCCTCCTCAACAACAACAACAACCTCGTGCACCATACCAACCACCTCACAAACAACCATATCCACCTCAAAGAAACAACCAAGTTTACCAAAAACCTGCTTATCAACCCCCCGCTTACCATGCTCCTCCTCCGAACCAACCCACCGCATTACACCAAGATGTGGAAACCTACATGAGGACCAATGATGTGATTATGGAAAATCTCCAGCGGGAAGTGCTCAAATTGAAAGCAGACATGGTGAAACAAGGGAACGATTTTCGAGCTGATATGAGAAACACTTTGGCAAGTCAAACGACTGACTTAAGGAACATGATGGCTGGATTCTTCCAAGGTAATCAATCCTCTTCTTCGGGTACTCTTCCGAGTAACACCGTTGCGAATCCAAGAGGGGAGATGAAAGCAATCACCACTCGCAGTGGCAAAGGTACCAAGGAACCCGAGCTTCCTATACCTCCACCGGTGATTGTGACTAAGGAAAACGAGTCACCTGCTCCTATTCCTCATCCTTCTACTTCCCCAATTTCTCCACCTCTTACTTCTACCCCTCCTCCACCCAAGGATGTGAGTGATCCTATTCTCCCAAAGCCTTCCTCTTCTTCCGATATACCTTATCCCTCAAGGTTGAGGAAAGAGAAGCTCAAAAGCAAGGACGATATTCAGGTTTCGAACTTTCTTAAAATGTTTAAACAATTGAATTTTAACATCTCCTTCGCTGAGGCTCTCGCTCACATGCCCAAATACGCAAAAATGTTCAAAGATCTTCTTAGCGACAAGGAGAAGCTTCTTGATATTGCTAACACCCAACTTAATGAGAATTGCTCTGCAGTGCTCTTAAGGAAATTGCCAACCAAGCTTGGTGATCCGGGTCGCTTCTTAATCCCTTGTAACTTCCCGGGAGTAGAGAATTGCATGGCCCTAGCCGATCTAGGTGCCAGTATTAACTTAATGCCTTTAAGTGTGTGGAAGCAATTATCTCTCCCTGAGCTAGTCCCCACCAAAATGACTTTGGAGTTAGCTAACCGTACGGTTGCTTATCCAGTGGGGATAGCCGAAGACGTCTTTGTAGGAGTCGACAAATTTACTTTTCCTGCTGATTTCGTTGTCGTTGACTACGACATGGACCCTCGTGTGCCATTGATCGTGGGTCGTCCATTCTTGAGGACCGGTCGCACTCTCATCGATGTTGAAGCCGGTGAGCTTATCATGTGAGTGGGTGACGATAAAATCGTCTTCAACATGGGAAAGCTTTCTAAACAGCCTTATTCATACGAGAGTGTTAATTGTATTGACGTTCTTGATGAGGCCTGTGAAGAACACTTCAAAGATGCTTGCAAAAGTATTCCTACATCTCTTCCCAATGTTGAGACCGTTTCCTCTATTGATTCATCACTATCTCTATTTGGAGAAAGTGATTTCCTTTGGAAAGATTTGGAAGCTACCATGGGAGATGTGAACTTAGAACATGACGATTCTCCCACCGATTGGGATGAAGATCTTCGCCTCATTGAAAACCTTCTCAAAGAAGACAATATTTCTCCACCATCTCCCACGGTTATTGCTACCGATGCTCCGACTTTGAATACACCTCCCATCGAAAATCCTCCGGATTTAGACCTTAAGGAGTTGCCACCCCATCTCGAGTACGTGTTCCTTGAAGATAAGAAGAAGTCGCCCGTCATCATTGCGAAGTACTTGAAAGAAGACGAAAAATCTCGCCTCATCGCCGTGCTTAAAGATCATAAGAAGGCAATTGCTTGGAAAATTTCCGATATCCGCGGAATTGATCCAAACTTTTGTACTCACAAGATTCTCATGGAAGATGACTTTAAACCCGCAATCCAGAGCCAAAGAAGGGTTAATCCTCGCATTCACGACGTCATCAAACAAGAGGTTATCAAACTTCTTGATGCCGGCTTGATTTACCCTATCTCGGATTCGCCTTGGGTAAGTCCCGTCCATTGTGTGCCTAAGAAGGGCGGAATAACCGTTGTTCCCAATGAACACAACGAGTTGATTCCTACTCGTCTCGTTACTGGGTGGAGAGTTTGTATTGACTATCGCAAGCTCAATGATGCCACGAGAAAAGATCACTTTCCTCTTCCTTTCATGGATCAAATGCTGGAGCGTCTAGCAGGTAATGACTATTACTGCTTCTTAGACGGTTTCTCCGGGTATTTTCAAATTTCCATCGATCCCAAAGACCAAGAAAAGACCACATTCACTTGTCCCTATGGAACATTTGCTTACAAACGTATGCCTTTCGGTTTATGCAATGCTCCTGGGACATTCCAAAGGTGTATGATGGCTATCTTCCATGACATGGTTGAAGAAACTATGGAAGTATTCATGGATGATTTCTCGGTTTATGGCGATTCTTTCTCTGCTTGCCTTGCCAATTTAGAACGTATGCTTAAGCGGTGTGAAGACACTCGCCTTGTTCTTAATTGGGAAAAATGCCATTTCATGGTAAAAGAGGGCATCGTGCTAGGACACAAGATCTCCAAAGCCGGTCTTGAAGTGGACCGTGCTAAAGTCGATGTTATTTCTAAGTTGCCTCCACCTTCAACCGTGAAGGGTGTGAGAAGTTTTCTTGGTCATGCGGGCTTTTACCGACGTTTCATCAAAGATTTTTCTAAAATCGCTCGCCCGATGACCCACCTCTTGGAAAAAGATACTCCTTTTATCTTTTCCAAAGAGTGTATTGAAGCCTTCAACTTGCTTAAGGATAAGCTAACTAAGGCACCCGTTTTGGTTACCCCTAATTGGGAGCTTCCCTTCGAGTTGATGTGCGATGCTAGCGACTTTGCTATTGGAGCGGTTCTGGGCCAAAGAGTGAACAAACACTTCCAACTGATCCATTACGCTAGCAAGACAATGACGGGGGCTCAATTGCATTACACGACAACCAAAAAAGAGCTTTTAGCTGTTGTCTATGATTTTGAAAAGTTCCGCCCCTATCTTGTCCTTTCTACCACCATCGTTTATACCGATCATTCCGCGTTGAAGTACTTGTTGACTAAGCAAGATTCCAAACCAATACTTCTTCGCTGGGTTTTGCTACTTCAAGAATTTAAAATCGAAATTCGTGATAAGAAAGGAGCTGAAAACCTAGCCGCGGATCATCTCAGTAGACTTGAGGATCCTTATCAAGGGGATCATCCGAACAAAGAGATCAATGACTCTTTTCCCCTGGAGACCTTAATGTCTATCAACTCGACTTCTGATGAAACCCCGTGGTTTGCAGACATTGCAAACTACTTGGCGGGTGGAATTCTCGTTGACGGGCTAACATCCCAACAAAAGAAGAAGTTCTTCAAAGACATTAAGACTTACTTTTGGGATGACCCGTATCTATTCAAACAATGTGCTGATTTGATTATTCGCCAATGTGTTGATGGACCGGCATCTTTAGAAATCCTTGATGTTTGCCACAAAGGACCCACCGGTGGTCACTTTGGTCCCAACTACACCGCCAAAAAAGTGTTTGACTCGGGATTTTATTGGCCCACCATTTACCGTGATGCTCACGAGATGGTTAAACGATGTGATGCTTGCCAAAAACAAGGCAAGATCACACATAAAGACGAGATGCCTCAGAATTTCATTCAAGAATGTGAAATCTTTGATGTTTGGGGTATCGACTTTATGGGGCCATTCCCTTCATCTAAAGGAAACAAATACATCCTTGTAGTCGTTGAATACGTCTCCAAATGGGTTGAAGCCAAAGCTTTACCCACTAATGACGCAAGGGTGGTTTGTAACTTTTTGAAATCGCTATTCGCTAGATTCGGTGTGCCTCGTTCCATTATTAGTGATCGCGAGACTCATTTTTGTAATGATCAATTTGCTAGAGTCATGGCTAAGTATGGTGTAAATCATCGTCTTTCCACCGCATACCACCCACAAACTAATGGCCAGGCTGAAATCTCTAACCGAGGATTAAAGCGAATTCTTGAAAGAACCATGGGAGAGCATCGTGCCTCATGGGCTGATAAACCTGATGATGCTTTATGGGCTTTCCGTACCGCATACAAGACTCCGATTGGTTGCACACCATATCGTCTCGTGTACGGGAAAGCATGCCACCTCCCCATTGAGTTGGAGCACAAGGCTTACTGGGCCTTGAAGTAGGATAATTTCGATATCAACAAAGCCGGTGACCTACGCAAGATCCAACTCAATGAGCTGAATGAACTCCGGAATGAGGCTTATGAAAATTCTTTGATCTATAAGGAAAATACTAAGCTCATTCACGACTCTAAGATTAAAAACCGAGAGTTCCAAGTTGGAGACAAAGTTTTACTCTTTAACTCTCGGTTGAAAATCTTTTCGGGCAAGCTGAAATCTCGTTGGTCCGGCCCATTCACCATTGCCCAAATTTTTCCATATGGTACTCTCGAGCTCACTCAACCTAATGGACCTAATTTTAAGGTGAATGGCCAACGAGTGAAGTTGTACTTTGGTGAGGACATCTCTCATGAGATGATTCCATCCCTCACCACGTTTCCCATGAACTAATTTTGGGTCGAGTCAGGCTCGTGACTCGGTTATCAAAAACAAGCGCTCCTCGGGAGGCAGCCCGAGTATCTATCCTTTTCTGTTTTAACATCCTAAGTGTAGGGGGACCTCTATAGGTTGCTTGTGTTTGTGTGGTGATGTTATTACAGGGATGAATGCACTTTTGGAACCTTTGAAGAACCGTGCTCCCGTGTTATCCGAAATCCGGTTTTATCTCTCAACTATCGTGATTCAATTTTCTTCATACTCACATTTGAAAAATGATCACGTTAGTCGTCTCTTCCTTAGCTTGATTTAACCAACGTGCACAATGTCATAAGTGTAGGGGAGACTTTTTCCACATGCTTAAACATTGAGGACAATGTTTATCTTAAGTGTAGGGGGGACTTCTATCGAAGTTTTAAGTGGACTTTTCCATGAAAATGCCTTCATTTAACCGGAAAATCATCTTTTTCAACATTTTTCAAATTTTTTATTAACTTTGGTCATGTAGTCGTAATTTTTAAATTTTTATTGTTGCTTTCATATGTATATATCCCGCAATAAAGTAAAAAATATTAATAAAGTGGTGTAGCTAGTTTTGAAATCTTTGACATATTAGGCCCGTTGCGATTATTTTGACTCAACCCTGTAGAAACTAGAAGGGGGGGGGGGGGGTTGAATAGTTTCTTATATTTACTTGTTAAAATATGGTTTCCAAAAATCCTTTTTCAAAAACTTAGGCTTGAGGAAATATGTGAAATATTCTTATGCACAATATGAACAATGATAGTGTAGCTAAACTAATACTAACAAAAATATATCTACAAAGAATAAAGAATGATAGTGTAGCTAATCTAATATTAACACATGTATATGCAAAAAGAATAAAGAATGTAAAGAGTTAAGGGTAAAGAAAGATCAAACCGAACACCAAGGATTTATAGTGGTTCGGCAACGAAGCTCACTCCTCGTTCCTACTCCACTCCTCGAGTACTCCTTACTCGAGAGTTCACTACACAACAAGCTCCTTATGGTGGAGAAAACCGTACACGTCTCTTAACCAATTTCCGACTCTAAGCTAAAATTCGAGCCCTAATCGTAGCTAGGACCAATCTACACAACTATACTTAGTACATACACAACTTACAAATAGACACAACTACTTGGATCTTCACAACTATGACACAACTACAAGTATATAAAAATTGATCTTCAATGGATCTCTGGTGGTGGACTCAACACTTCACTAGGATAGTGTTCTTCTCTTTGCACTTGGAGAGGAAGGGATGGAAGAACAAGATTCACTTCTTAAACAAGTAATAATCAAACAAATGATCAAAGATTTGAGTGATTAAAGTACGGGTTTGAATCTGGAAATGAATGTGCAAAAGAGGTGAGGTGAAAAGCTGAGAATGGTCCATGATGAGACTGCTTTTATACATAGTCTCATCTTCCAAATAGGGCTTAAAATGCATTAAATATCATCAAAATACCCAAATATATGCTTGTGTTTGTTGCTTGTGTATTTTAGGTACGGATATTGAGAAAATGACAAAAGATCACAAGAATCATGCAAAAACGAACACGGGAAACGAAGCCGCACAATGAACCAAGCCCTAATGAAGACTTTCCCAAGATCAACCCTTGAAGATTTAAAGAATTATGAAGAAGGGTCCTCCAATTATGAAGAATTGACACTTTATACCCTTGTATCCTCATAATTACAAGTTTGGTCCCTAAAGTTTGTCAAAATTACAAAAAAGACCCTTAACTTTGAAGAATTGACAAGTTAGCCCCTCAACAAAGCTAAATTGTCAACCAATATCATCCACAAAGTCAAATATATCATGAATTCCTTCAAAGTACAAGAAATGACAAGTTTGGTCCTTTGAAAATCTTAAAATTACACAAAGGACCCTCAACTTTCAACAATTGGCAAAAATGGTCCCTCAATTATCAAGACTTGGCAATTTCAGTCCTCCAAAATATCAATATTGCAAGTCTAGACCATTATCATTGAAGAAAATACCAAACCAGCCCTTGAAGAATTCAATTATGGCAAGAAATACCCCTGATTACACTTTGTGAAAGTTTTTGGGCCAAAAATGCAACAAGTCAAAAGTTGATAAGACTAATATGGGCGTTGATAGAGTTTTATACTGAAAAGACAAGGAGTAAAGAATCAAGGGGTGAAATCTGGCCAACATGAAAGATACCTAGACCACTCCTGGGTTGCCACGTGCCCCACTTACTTCCCTCCACCAATGGAACTACACCTTTTGTCCACCTCAGCTATCCACTTAAACCGGTTATAACTAATCTTGGATTAGTTTAATATTTTTGGCGCTTAACATCTTTTTAAAACCCAAACCAGATTAAAACATGTTACTATTACTCAAGAACACAAATTGGGGATTATTGACTAAGCAAGAATTAAGCAGCCATCACCTCCAGATTTAAGATTAAGTGGATACTTAACACAACCCAACCTTAAAAATGGACACCTCATCACCCCATTTGTCTCCTTGTGTCTCCCCTGCTCCACACCCATGCATACTGCCAAAAAGATGGCCACAATCCAACGTCCCACATTCAAGCTTACATTTTAAGCTTTGTTTGAGCCCTTTGATCACATTCTCATGACAGCTATCACCACAAGACGCCAATTCAAGTCACATGAAGCCAATATTTTCAAGAAGCTACAAGGGCAATTTTGGAACTTCAACCATTAGGGTTTTTAGTTTTTAGCTGTAACTTAGCTCATTGTAAGGCTATATTGTGGAGTCCTATGATCGTTAGACTCAATGGTTATGAACCATTATATCTAGGTTGATCATCATTCATATGATAACATAGCGGAATAAGAACAATGATCATAACAAGGTGTTTGGACACAAAGAACACGAATTAAAACAAATGGATTGCTAATTATATTAATAATCAACAATCACTAGACGTGTATACATTGAATCCCACGTCTAGTCGACACACACTTTAGGTTTACATTGTGAATGAATGATATATTGTAAATAAAACCTAAGACTCTTGTTCCTTTTATAGTGGAAGGAACAGAATCTACAAGAGATAATATCAAATAAACATCTAAATATTCTATTTCTATAGATATATATTGAATATATTATTTAGAATATATCCAATATATTCCGTAAATAGAAATTCCATCAGCGCCGTAGACTTCTGTCAGCGTCCAAACATGGCGTGTCAGCGTCTAGCATGTTTTCTTCGTTTTGGAGTTTCTGCCACGTCAACTCATATTAATTTTGACCCAACAATCTTCCCCTAGTTGATGTCGGCAAAACTCTTTGTATATCTCTTGTAAGTTGTACATGATCTTCAAATTGCTTCCCCTCAAGTGTAGCATGCGTATCTTCCCCTTTTTGTCACATCAACAAGGAAGTAAACAATGTATGCAATCTTTGAAGATTCTCCAAATGTAGGCTCTATGTAATGATCCTGAAGAAAAATAAATAAAGTATTCTTGATGTTGAAGTAGAGTAACCCAATCTTATGTTCCATGTCTTGTTTATCCATGTGATGAAGATCTTATACTCATGTTACAAAGTATAAGTAGACCTCGATCCATTTGTCAAAATCCTCATCCTTTGTGAGACACTGAGCACGATAATGTAACTCCTTCAAGTGATAGCAATTGGTTTGCTAGATATGACAAGTCTTCATCACCAACCATGTAAGCACGAACAAGTTACCTTTAAAGTCTATGGCACTTTAAGATATGATAGAACACAAACTCGCGAAAAATCTTCTTCAATCATCAAACTTACCATAAGAATTCTTCCCCTTAAGCTAACACCTCTTCATGACAAGTTAATGTCTTCATATGTAAAAGATGTTAACGAATAACTCTTTCACAAGGCTATCCCGATTACATACTCCAATAAATTACCTCACGAATTGTTGTCAACTCGCATTAAAACCATTAATCCCTTTCAAAATTTCCGAGCCATAAATATCACCATGATATTCTGAATAAAAACGGAGATTCCATGTACCTTTGTGTGTATTTTCCTCCTTTTTGTGTGCTTAAAACGTCTAATTTTCTCAAACAGCAGCAAACAGTGTGTTACCCGAGATCCTCCTTTGTCCAATAAATCTCTATGTGTATTGCCCGATATCGGACAACACGTATCAGCGTTTGAAACACATATCTCGGACAACACTGTCAACCTGTCAGCGTTGACTTATTCTGTCAGCGTCAAAAGTAAATCTGTCAGCGTTTAAATTAAGCCTTGTCAGCGTCAAATTCCTGTCAGTGTCGACTTAACCTTTTGCTGACGTCATCAGCAGCTCATATTAGCTTTGAAAAATAACATTTTACTTTTCTTTGACTGTATATATATCTTCGAATCTTAAGCAATTGATACAGATTCATCAACATTCTCGTCCATCCAATCACAATCCTTATACCGTGTGAACACTCCACCATTAAACATTAGTGTAAACCAAACGTGTATCACTTCATATTGCTATAATTGAACACACTTTTCCCACCAATGAGAACCTTTGTACCGTGTGAATGCAACTGAATATTTACAAAGAATTGTCGTGTGAATCCAAGATGTTCCACCAATGGAACTCTTATAACCGTGTGAACATGATGTTGAACAACCAATCAGAACGTGTAGATCGTGTGAACATAGTTGAAGTTACATCACTGGACACCAAATTACAATCGTGTGAACACATCTATTTTCACCAATCAGATTCGAACGACTTAGCCCCATATGAGTTATCGTAGACTAGCATGTATGGGATTCGAATTAAAAACAGTAACACGAATCTGCATTAACCTTCACGTCTGCAACATTAAAACATAGCCAAAACACAGTGATCTAGGGTTTGGAACTTTGAGCATCGAAACCCTAATTAGGGTTTGTGAATAACCTTAGATCGTGTATCTTCACATGTTTTAACAGCCACGAACATCATAACATTCTGCTTTCTAGGTAGATCTAGGGTTTGAGAAACCCTAGGTCATGATTTCATGTGAAAAAGCAAGAACATCATTACCTTAATCAGTGAACTTCGACCTTGAATAACTTCCTCCTTAGGGCTCAGATCGAAGATCGCTCCGGTGAGATTCAAGACACAAGTGCCATGAATCTACAGTCCAAAAATCACGAAGATCCAACGGTTAACGAAGGAGAGATCGTGTTTTGAACATGGTTGTCCACAGAAAACTGCATTCATCCACTGCTGACTTTGACGCTTAATAACTTTTGCCTGGGGATAAAACTCGACAATCCCTCCGGTGGATGTTTAGATCTATGTATGTAGAACACACATATAAAATTTCGTGACGATCCAACGGTTCAATCAAAAGTTATGACCTTCTGAATACTGCTGCGCACACAAAAATGTCCAGAAAAATCCATACGAATTTTTCTTTTCTTCACCATACACGAACACCTCGTCGGACCTAGATATCAAGAGCCTTAGTCTCTGATACCAATTGTGGAGTCCATTGATCGTTAGACTCAATGGTTATGAACCATTATATCTAGGTTGATCATCATTCATATGATAACATAGCGGAATAAGAACAATGATCATAACAAGGTGTTTGGACACAAAGAACACGAATTAAAACAAATGGATTGCTAATTATATTAATAATCAACAATCACTAGACGTGTATACATTGAATCCCACGTCTAGTCGACACACACTTTAGGTTTACATTGTGAATGAATGATATATTGTAAATAAAACCTAAGACTCTTGTTCCTTTTATAGTGGAAGGAACAGAATCTACAAGAGATAATATCAAATAAACATCTAAATATTCTATTTCTATAGATATATATTGAATATATTATTTAGAATATATCCAATATATTCCGTAAATAGAAATTCCATCAGCGCCGTAGACTTCTGTCAGCGTCCAAACATGGCGTGTCAGCGTCTAGCATGTTTTCTTCGTTTTGGAGTTTCTGCCACATCAACTCATATTAATTTTGACCCAACATATATAAAGCCACTTAGGCCTTCACATTTCAGTTTGCTTTTTGATTTTTCCTTGTTCAAGTTTCTGTAAATCCCATTTTCAAGTTTAATGAAATTGAGTTTGAAATCTTGAAGAAAAGTCATTGGCCAATCTTGTTTACTGCTTTCATTTGTTATATGCTTTGTAGTTCTTAAAGTTCAAAACCTGTTTTTCAAAGAGGAGTGTGCAAAAGTTTGCATATTTCCTCATTTTCTTGATATTTTGCTAAGTCTTGTTCCAATCTTGGAATTCTTGGGCTATAAGGCTGATCATAGCATCCTAACTGAGTTAGTTAAGGTGTGGTGAGGCTTATAACTTGGGGATAATCAAGTGTGGGGTAACAAGTTTGCATTAATCAAGTTTTTCAAAGTTTCTGATTTTTATGATATTGTGCTTAACCCTTGTTCAATCTTAGCAGGCTTTTTGTGGAAGCTTGTGCTTGTTCTTGCTAGCACATAAGCTCAAAATTCGTGGGTGTGGATGTACATCCATGAGGTTTGCTTACTTAATCTCCAAATCTGCTTAAATTTTGATTTTTGGTGATATTTGTATGAAACTGTTGTTCTTGTGAATTTTGTGGCTTGTTCTTGCTTGAATCTGTTTATTATACTTGTTTGAGTGTTAATTGATGCTTGGTTGGCCTGAAATCTCATTGAGCTTTTGAAAATTTTGATTTGAAAAAGTTAAAGGGGTGTTTGGGTCTACTGGTTTATGCTTGTAATTTGTTTTTTGTGTTAAGGGAAGTTGTTGTTTATGCTTTGTATCTGCTATACCTTTGTTTGAGAGTGTTTTGCTGCAAGTTTTTGGGTTTGAACACTTGAATCAATCAATCTGCTATATAGACCTTGTTTCTGCTTGTTTTGACCTAGGATTTTGGGAACACTTAGTGTGTATGCATGCTTAGGGATAAAAGTGGTTTAAACAAAGTTAACATAACCTGTTTGAAAGATTTGAGGTGTTGAAATTGGCTTGTGTGTCAAATACATCAGCAAAAGCAGAAAACTGCATGTGTTAGTGTTCATCAGTAACTTTCATTGCTTGAATCTTGCTTAATTCTTTGAACCAGTGCATGAAACCTGTTTAGACTTGCTTATTGGAGTTTATTATAGCTTGTGTGTGCATTTGGTTGAATTTGGCTGGCTGATTTGTGCTAAAACTGCTCTTGAATGCTTAACTGCTTATTGTTCATGTCTGTGCAATGTCTGATGAATGATTGATTAAACTGTATCAATTGGGTGTTAGTGATTGTGTTATTTTGATTGTGATTGACTCCTTTTGATCCAAAGATCAATTGGGTGCCTTTGTGAAATCTGAATCTCCAAAAAAGTCACTAAAGACAAAAAGTCAAAATAGTCAAGCAGTGGAAAAAGTTTCCACTGCTCAACATCCAAAACTAGCCCCTGCTAGTGCAATTTTGTCATCAGCTTATCAATAAGCTATTCTAGCTTATTCTGACTTGCAACAACTTATTTTTTGTAATAGATCTTCATTATTTGACCCATTTAAGTGAAATGGAGCTTATGAGACTTTGACTTTGACTTTTTACTAGAAAACCAACTTGTTTGACTTTTAACATAAGTGCTTATTTGATTTTCCAGCTTATTGAGTGTACCTATTTGAAAGGTCTTTGGTTTTTAAGCTTAGTTTTGTCAAAAGAAACATTTTGCAACTTGAATCAGCTTCTGAGGTGGTCTAGATCATAAAAACGACTATTTTGTCGTTTTGTGAATAAGTTTGTGACTTGTTTCTGGCTTATTAAGTGGGCTTATTTGAAAATTCTTTTTGCAGAAGTCTTTGTTAGGTCAAAAGAAGGTTGTGTGTTAAATTATAGCTTATGGCATCAACTTATGGCTTAATGGGCCAAAAAGCCCATTAAGAATAAGCTGCTTATTATAAGTTAGCTTATTTCACATTTTCAGCTTTTGGGCCTTTGGAAAAAGTTGTTTAAAATCAAATTTTGAGTCAACCTGTGCTTTTTGGGCTTATTCTGAACACTTTTTCTTATTGGGCCTTAATTAAGCCCAATAAGGGACTGTTTTGGGTTTGGCCCATTTTCTAGGCCCAATAGGGGTATTTAGGTAATTTCACTTTCATTTCTGAGTTATTTAGGTTAAATTAAGCTAGTTTGCAATTTTTTAGAATTTTTTATAATTTTTGGATTTTTAATATTATTTTAATATTATTTTATTAATAAAAATTAAAAGTCTGATTTTCTAGGTTTTTTATTTTCCTAGGTTCTAAACACTTAATTAGGATTTTTGCAACTTTCCAAATATTTTTTAGGTCTTTTAATTATTTTCTATAATTAATTTAAGATTTAATTGATTTTAGGAGTTTTTAATTGTTTAAAAATAGTTTTAATTGGTTTTAAAATTTTGAAAAATAGTTTTTAGCTTAATTAGAGTATTTTTGAGGTTTACAAACTTGAAAATCTTGTTTAGGGCTTTTTATTAATTAATTTTGATTTTTAGGGCTTTAATTAGCATTAAAAAGTCATTATCTAATTAATTAAAAGGTTTTTGCAAGTTTTGATTTTTTGTAAACTCTTAGAATATTATTAGGGATTTTTGGTAATTTTTAGAAATTTTTAGGTTTAAATTTTAATTTTGGTGGTTTTTAGGATTTTACGTGTACGCCTTTTTAGACTTAGTTTAATCCGTCTTCATAACCGTCATTCTCTTCTAATCCCTTTTCTATTTTTCTTTCTCAAATATAATCACAAATTATTCCATATCATTACACACATAACACACTAGCCTCCTTGAGAACGAACTTAATTGGTCATTAGTGCTTGGTTTTCCTAAACCGACACTTAATACTTGCCACTTTTATTGCTCTTTTCCTAAAGGGTGGTAAAAACTAAACATCATTTTGGCGCTGCTGCCGGGGAGGCGTGTTGTGTTTTGATTTGGCATTGTTGTTTTTATACTAACCATAATTAGTATTTGTATTAGTAGCACTCTACTAATACGTATTATCGTTTTTCGGTTTTTGTGTGAATATTATTACTATATTGTATACGTAGAACAATAAATACACAAGTACTCCAAATACGTGAGAAATCACAACCTTGACTTGGGAGGTCATTACCCAATCATTGTATTCGAATCTCAAACCAAAGAAAAAGGCAAAAATAGATAAATACTTTCGTGAAGCTTAATCTTGAAAATACAAACTATAAGGTGGGTATAAGGCGGATATTATAAAATATATCCTAAGGAAAAAGGCTCTTAAGTGCTTCGCGCCGCCTCGTTTCCCCGCTTGCTTGTGAGTATTTGATTGTGAGAGTGAATCGAGGGTTTTGCCGCCCAAAGTATTACTAAGTATCATATATATTTTCTTGGTTTCCATTGATTAAACCCTCTTGAACGATTTGGTGTTCCACCATCGTTCTAAAGTCATCGAAGGCGTTCACCCCACGTGATCGTTTTCATTCCTTGAGGCTTCGTTAATCAAGAGATTTGATTGAGGAGGAGATTTGTGGAATTTTTGTCTACTTAATACATTTCACCAATTTCCAAAAAGTTAATACAATCAAAAACCACAAAAAAATTGAAAAATACAAAACACCAAAAAGAATCTTCTTTGCTCGTCCCCTCGTTGTACGTGACGTTTATGCTAACTCGAAATCAAGCAAGACGTGCACGTAAACGAAAGAACAAAACTCCCACTCCCAACAATTCTAGTGAGGAGTCTCCTATTGACGAACCCATTGTAAGAGAAGCACCAACCATGGCGAATCGAACTACGATGGAGTTACTTCAAGCACCCACCGAGGGTTATGGAGAGGCTATTGTGATTCCCGCAATCCTTGCGGAGAATTTTGAGGTTAAGACGGGTTTGTTGTCCATGATCCAAAACAACAAATTCCGTGGTGATGAGAAGGACAATCCTCACAACCATATCCGCCAATTCAATCGTCTTACCGCTACTTGCAAGTTTAAGGATGTCTCTAACGACTCGATTAAGATGATGCTTTTTCCGTATTTCTTAGCGGGGCCCGCAAAAATTTGGTTAGAGAAAGAGCCACCCAATTCTATATTGACGTGGAAGGATCTCGTGTCTAAGTTTGTGAACCAATTTTTTCCGCCCTCTAAGACTACGCACTTGAAAAACGAGATTTCAAAATTTTCACAAGAATTTAATGAAAGTTTTTCAACGGCTTGGAATAGGTTTAAGGAAATGTTACATGAATGTCCTCATCACGGTTTTTCCGATTTGCATCAAATTGACACGTTTTACAATGGACTTAATGATCATGAAAGGGATTATTTGAATGCCGCCGCGGGTGGTAATTTTTTGTGTAAAACGGTTGAGGAAGCTTTGGTGATAATTGAAAATAGATCTAAGGTGTATAGTCCTCGTAGCACGTCTAGTGTTCGTAAGGCTTCGTCTTCGGCTTCACCTTCTTTGTCTAATACCATCGATGCTTGCCAAATTGAGGCGAACTTGGAGAACAAGATTTTTGATAAGTTGAAAGGACTTTTGATTGAGTTTAAAGTTGGTGAACCAAGTGCTCCCGCTACGGCTAAAGCGGTTGAGGTTTCTTGCATGTATTGTGGTGGAGGTCATGATTTCTCCGAGTGTATTACCAACGGTGGTAACACTTCGAGTGCCTTCGCGGCCACGGGAAATTACAACCAAAACGGTCAAGTTTCCCGCTCTAATCAAATGACTCCACCGGGTTTTGGTTCAAATCAAAATACTAACAACTATCGCAACAATCAAGTTGGTTTTAAGAACAATTACAACAAGGGAAACTATGGGAATCAAGGGGCTAATAATCAAGTTTCAAACAAAAATGATTTTCAAAATAACAACAAAAGTTTGCAAACATTGAAAGATCTTCCAAGTGAGTTTGTTGAATATGCTAGTAGGAATGATGCTAGGTTTGACAACATTCAAAGAGAAATCATTAGCCTAAGATCCGAGTTTAAAAACGACTTGAAGAAAGAATTGAAAAATGAGTTAGCTAATGAACTTAAAATCCACACCAACAAGATGGAAGGAAATGTCACTAGGTTGCAACAAAACCAAAAAAAAATGGAACAAGGGCAACATGAGATTAAACAAGAGATGCTTAAGGACGAAAAAAGGCAAAGCAAAGCCGTATTGAGGCAATCTAATTTTGAAGATAAAATCTCGTCTATGTTTGAGGCAATAATGTGTAAACCGTCGTCAAGTGGTCTTCCTAGTAACACCATATCCAACCCTAAGGGTGAGATGAAAGTGATTACCACACGTAGTGGTAAGACGCTTAAGGAGCCGATTCCTCAACCAATTGCTCCTACGGAGGAAGCAATTGAGGAAGAACCCGAGGTGGTGGGCCAAAAGGAGCATGTCCCAATCCCACGAAGTACCGCTCATACCACACCTACGGTTGACCCATTACCATCATTGGAACCCGAGATTCCAAAGGCTATGCCTACTATGCCTCAACCCACACCACTTTTGCCCTATCCATCGAGACTTAGGAAGGAGAAACGTCAAGAGCGCGACAATTACCAATTTGAGCTTTTTATGAAAATGTTTCGTGATTTACACCTTAATGTGAGTTTCGCCGATGCTTTGGTCATGATGCCTCGATTTGCCGCTAACTTTAAGAGTATGTTGAACAACAAGGAGAAATTGCACCAATTGTCTAGTTGTTCGTCGGTTTATCTTAATCGCATACCTCAAAAAGTCGGTGATCCCGGTAAATTTTTGATCCCTTGTGCAATCCAAGATATGGAAGAATGCTTCGCCTTGGCCGATCTTGGTGCTAGCATTAACTTGATGCCACTTGCAATCTTCAAGTCGCTCAATCTTCCTAATCTTACTCCTTCACTAATATCTATCGAGTTGGCCGACCATTCCACAATTCCCGCATGTGGTTTGGCGGAAGACGTTTTTGTGAAAGTGGGGAAGTTCTACTATCCCGTAGAATTCATTGTTGTTGATATCCCCACGGATCCTCAAGTTCCTCTCATTTTAGGTCGTTCGTTTTTAGATACGTCTATGGCTTTGATCGATGTGCATGCTAGAAAGATCACCTTACGTTTCAACGACGAGGAACTTGTTATAAACACAACTCAAAACTCTCAAATTTCTCATGTTTATTCCGTTGCAACCATAAACCTCGTTGATATGATTGACGTGGTTTGCGAGGAATTTTCACAAGAAGTTCTAGGTTTTGGTGATGAAGAAACTAGTGGCAATCCCACTATGTTGGATCCAGTTCTTGATAATTCGACAC
Source organism: Glebionis coronaria (assembly GCA_025667525.1). Classification (NCBI taxonomy): domain Eukaryota; kingdom Viridiplantae; phylum Streptophyta; class Magnoliopsida; order Asterales; family Asteraceae; genus Glebionis; species Glebionis coronaria. Next base: position 529,506,874 of record CM046882.1, read on the forward strand.
CAACCTTCACTCCATTCGAAGGTGGTGGTTTTACGTTGGAAGAATGCAATGTTCCACGTACTTGTGACGAAGACCTCGACAACGATGAGGACTTCTCGATTATCAAGGATTTTCTCAACGATTTCCCATTTCCTCCATCCGAGGAGGTTATGAGTATCGAACCCAAATCTTCACTTGAGGAACCACCTATCCTCGAGTTGAAAGATTTACCTCCTCACCTCGAATATGTCTATTTGGAGGAGGACGACAAGTTGCCGGTTATTATTGCAAAGGATCTTTCGAATGATGAAAAAACCGCACTTGTCGATGTTCTTAAGGATCACAAAGGGGCGATTGCGTGGAAGTTATCCGAAATTAAGGGGATCGATCCCAAGTTTTGTACCCACAAAATCTTAATGGAGGAAGATTTCAAGCCAACAATCCAAAGTCAAAGGAGGGTGAACCCCAAAATTCACGACGTCATCAAAAAGGAGGTCCTTAAACTCCTTGACGCGGGAATGATTTACCCTATTTCCGATAGCCCTTGGGTGAGTCCTATCCATTGTGTCCCTAAAAAGGGAGGGATGACCGTTGTGCCAAACGATGCCAACGAGTTGATTCCCACTAGACTCGTGACCGGATGGAGAGTGTGCATTGACTATCGAAAGTTGAATGAAGCCACTCGAAAAGACCATTTTCCCTTGCCCTTCATGGACCAAATGTTGGAGCGTCTTGCGGGAAACGATTTCTATTGCTTTTTAGATGGTTTTTCCGGTTACTTCCAAATTCCCATCGATCCTCGTGATCAAGAAAAAACTACGTTTACGTGTCCATATGGAACGTTTGCCTATCGTAGAATGCCATTCGGACTTTGTAATGCACCGGGAACTTTTCAACGATGCATGATGGCTATTTTTCATGACATGATCGAGAAGACGATGGAAGTCTTCATGAATGACTTTTCCGTGTTTGGTGATTCCTTTACTTCGTGTTTGTCGAACCTTGAGAGAATGTTAAAACGTTGTGAGGAAACCAACCTTGTGCTCAATTGGGAAAAATGTCATTTTATGGTTAAGAGTGGAATCGTCTTAGGGCACAAGGTCTCGAAAGCGGGGATTGAGGTAGATCAAGCTAAGGTAGACGCCATCGCCAAATTACCTCATCCCAAAACCGTTAAGGGAGTTAGGAGTTTCCTAGGCCACGCGGGCTTTTATCGACGATTCATCAAGGATTTCTCGAAGATTTCTCGACCCATTACACATCTTCTTGAAAAAGAGGCACGTTTTGTCTTTGACAAAGATTGTGTACGAGCCTTTGAGATCCTTAAGAGGAAACTTACCGAAGCTCCCATTCTTGTTGCTCCCAATTGGAACCTCCCCTTTGAACTTATGTGTGATGCAAGTGATTACGCTATTGGGGCCGTTTTGGGGCAACGTCATGATAAGCACTTCTTGCCTATTCACTATGCTAGCAAGACGATGACCGAGGCTCAACTTAAATACACTACAACGGAAAAGAAGTTCCTTGCCGTGGTGTATGCATTTGAGAAATTCCGACCTTACCTCGTCTTGACGAAATGCATAGTGTATACGGACCATTCGGCTATTAAGTATCTCATGGCAAAGCAAGATGCTAAGCCGAGATTACTTCGTTGGATTCTCCTCCTTCAAGAATTTGATCACACCATCGTTGACAAAAAAGGAGCCGAGAATCTAGCGGCCGATCATCTCTCTCGTTTGGAAGATCCTCACCAAAGTGTTTACGAGCCCAAGGAAATCACCGAAACATTTCCGCTCGAGACACTTGGTGTAGTGAATTCTAAGCTTGATCTTTCTACCCCATGGTTTGCGGATTTTGCAAATTACCATGCGGGTAACTTCATCGTTAAGGGTATGACGACTCAAGAAAAACGAAAATTCTTTCGTGACGTCAAGTTCTACTTTTGGAACGACCCTTACTTGTTTCGAACTTGTGCGGATCAAATCATCCGACGTTGTATTTTTGGCACCGAAGCTTCTAATATCCTTAGAGCTTGCCATGAGGGACCCACGGGTGGTCACCACGGTGCTAATCTCACGGCTAAGAAGGTGTTTGATGCCGGCTTCTTTTGGCCTACTATTTACCGAGATGCACAAATTCTTGTGAAGTCTTGTGATGCATGCCAACGACAAGGAAAAGCCTCACAAAAAGATGAAATGCCACAAAATATCATTCAAGTATGTGAGATCTTTGACGTTTGGGGTATAGACTTTATGGGGCCGTTCCCATCATCTCGTGGTAATAAGTACATTCTCGTTGCGGTTGACTACCTATCTAAGTGGGTGGAGGCGAAGGCCTTGCCCACTAATGATGCTCGTGTGGTAGTTAAGTTCTTGAAAAGCTTGTTTGCTCGGTTTGGAACCCCTCGTGCGATCATAAGCGATCGTGGAACCCATTTTTGTAATGACCAATTCGAAAGAGTCTTAAGGAAATATGGGGTTACACATCGTCTTTCTACGGCTTATCACCCACAAACGAGTGGGCAAGTCGAGGTTTCAAACCGAGCTTTGAAGAGGATCTTGGAGAGATCCGTGGGGGAAAACCGACAATCTTGGTCGGATAAGTTAGACGATGCTTTATGGGCCTTTAGGACCGCTCATAAGACGCCCATTGGGTGCACTCCCTATAAGCTTGTGTATGGAAAGAATTGTCATTTGCCTATCGAGTTAGAACACAAGGCTTATTGGGCCCTAAAGCATTGTAATGATGACATGGAGACCGCGGGAAAACACCGGAAAATGCAATTAAATGAATTGGATGAATTGAGGGACATTGCTTATGAAAATTCATTGATTTATAAAGAGAAAACTAAAAAGTTGCATGATTCTAAAATTAAAAACCGGGTTTTTAACATTGGGAATCAAGTTTTACTTTTTAATTCAAGACTAAAAATCTTTTCCGGTAAATTGAAATCCCGTTGGTCCGGTCCATTCACCGTGACTTAAGTGTTTTCATATGGGACCATCGAGCTAGCTCAAGATGATGGTCCTAACTTTAAGGTGAATGGACACAGGTTGAAGCACTACTTTGGTGGGGAAGTTCCATCCTTGAACTACCTCGACCAAGTCACCTTCCCCAATGATAATTAATATTGAGGGGATCGAGTCGAGCTCATGACTCGGTAATCAAAAACGAGGAGCCTCGTGGGGGAGTCCCATGCTTATCCTATGTACATATTATCGCTTTCTAATGTAGCTTACGTGTGGGGATTTGTGCCCTTCCAACCTTTGTTTCGTGGTTGTTTGTGATATGTGGTTTTTAGATCATGATCTTCACGATTGGAGCCTCTCGTGTTCGTTTTATGTGAGCACTCGATCGTTTGCTTTGGAGACATTTCTCAATATCCATGATATATCCTTTGATGTTCTAACCTTAGGTTTTTAGCACACTTCATAAACGGCTATTACTTATTGGTTACACCCTTTCCATGCTAGATTAGGCATTCGACTACGTCTCTAGTATGGGGGTGTTTGCACCCCTAGACTCGAAACATTGAGGACAATGTTTAACTTTAGTATGGGGGGGGTGAATAGATACTTGCCTTGCCAAACCTTCACGCTTTCCAAAGTTTATCTTTTTGTTTATCGTTTTTGTTAATAAGGCTAAAAATGGCCAAATTTTAAAATTTTCTCATGTTTTATAAGTGTTTGAAGACACGAATGTAGATTTTCCGATGGCGAGAATAAGAGTAATTTTTGACTCGACCGTGCGTGTTGAGCACTTAGCTTTGATTCCTTAACTACACATTAGGCTAAGTCTCTTAAATGAGGACGAGAAATGATAGAGTTAATTATAAGTTACTATGCTAAACGTAGAGTACTCGTATTCTTTCTAAAACTCATGTGTTCTCGTTGTTTGCTTATTCTCCCTTCGCATGTAAATATTTTTTGCTTAATAAATATTGACTTAGCGGTTTAGTTAGGATTGTTGGGTTTCTAGTCTTTTCTAGTAGCTTCCGTGTAATTAAATTGGGAAGACATTAAGGTATCGTCAGCGTCACGGTTTTGAAGTATTGGCACCCCAATAATCGAAAGCTTCACCCAATAATAAGATTTCAAGTGCTCACCTAAAGCAAGCAAACAATTTAAAGCCCCACAAGGCCTAAAATCTATGCAAAAATTGAAAGTAAATCAAGCCTTAATCTTCGAAGCTTTAAAGATCCAAAATTCGCCTTAGCGTGAGGATATACGTCTTTGGCTAATAAAACCACCGATGAGGCGGATAATAAAAGGCAAGGCAAGACCGAAGTCATAATAAAAGCTCCATGGCGGAGTTGAATAAAAGATGGAGGTAAACCAAAGATAATAAGGCCCTTCCGTTAGGGGGCGTATAAAAGTCTTGGTAATAAGTCTCATGTTCAAAACCGTTATAAAACCATGTTTATCGATTCTTCTTGTCAACTTAATTTTTTAACATCGTCGTCTATTAGGAGGGGTTATTGATTTGATGGTCTTAGTTACACCGTTAGGACTCTATTTTTAGACCTAAATCTCTATTATCGCATAAGTCAAACAATGTATCCTCGTGAAACATTCAAGACAAAATAAAATATAAGAGATACAACTTAGGAATAATGGGAGGATAAGTACGTGATTAGGGCATAGGAGTAGAGTTAGCATTACTAACTTATAATGACAATGATCTCGTTGCACGCTTGGCATGGAATTAGGGTGAAAATCGAGGACGATGAAATTATTTCTAACGAAGCATTCACGTGTTCTTATTCTATGAACCTAAACGTCCCATTTTGCGATGAAAATCATACATTATATCTATAACACAAGTAGTAGTAGTAATAGTAGTAGTGTAGCTAGTTTATCATTCAATAAAGTGAATAAAATGAATTTTGGAGATGCTTTGATACTTTATTCTAGCATTGCGTGAGGGCACGGCAATGGTTTAGTATGGGGGAGTGATGAGACTGCTTTTATACATAGTCTCATCTTCCAAATAGGGCTTAAAATGCATTAAATATCATCAAAATACCCAAATATATGCTTGTGTTTGTTGCTTGTGTATTTTAGGTACGGATATTGAGAAAATGACAAAAGATCACAAGAATCATGCAAAAACGAACACGGGAAACGAAGCCGCACAATGAACCAAGCCCTAATGAAGACTTTCCCAAGATCAACCCTTGAAGATTTGAAGAATTATGAAGAAGGGTCCTCCAATTATGAAGAATTGACACTTTATACCCTTGTATCCTCATAATTACAAGTTTGGTCCATAAAGTTTGTCAAAATTACAAAAAGGACCCTTAACTTTGAAGAATTGGCAAGTTTAGCCCCTCAACAAAGCTAAATTGTCAACCAATATCATCCACAAAGTCAAATATATCATGAAGTCCTTCAAAGTACAAGAAATGACAAGTTTGGTCCTTTGAAAATCTTAAAATTACACAAAGGACCCTCAACTTTCAACAATTGGCAAAAATGGTCCCTCAATTATCAAGACTTGGCAATTTCAGTCCTCCAAAATATCAATATTGCAAGTCTAGACCATTATCATTGAAGAAAATACCAAACCAGCCCTTGAAGAATTCAATTATGGCAAGAAATACCCCTGATTACACTTTGTGAAAGTTTTTGGGCAAAAAATGCAACAAGTCAAAAGTTGATAAGACTAATATGGGCGTTGATAGAGTTTTATACTGAAAAGACAAGGAGTAAAGAATCAAGGGGTGAAATCTGGCCAACATGAAAGATACCTAGACCACTCCTGGGTTGCCACGTGCCCCACTTACTTCCCTCCACCAATGGAACTACACCTTTTGTCCACCTCAGCTATCCACTTAAACCGGTTATAACTAATCTTGGATTAGTTTAATATTTTTGGCGCTTAACATCTTTTTAAAACCCAAACCAGATTAAAACATGTTACTATTACTCAAGAACACAAATTGGGGATTATTGACTAAGCAAGAATTAAGCAGCCATCACCTCCAGATTTAAGATTAAGTGGATACTTAACACAACCCAACCTTAAAAATGGACACCTCATCACCTCATTTGTCTCCTTGTGTCTCCCCTGCTCCACACCCATGCATACTGCCAAAAAGATTGTAACACCCCACTTGGATAAGTGGACCGTTACGTGTACTTATGGCGTGTCATCAAAGCATAAGGTAAATGTCCTAAAACATTAACTGACCATAAAGGAAATACCAGAATCAAACATCGGTAATCCAATATAAGCTCAAAACATGAAAAGTAAAATACTGAAAGAAAAGGACTAAACAATGTCCAAATAAGCAGAATAATGTAAGAAGTGCATAAAGTAAGAAGTCCGGATAGCTTCCATTCAATGCACATGCTCTCAGAATCCTAAGAGCGTCCTGGTGTACCTGCCGTTAGAACATGAAAGAACTACGGCTGAGCATAACGCTCAATGAACGGATATAAAGCATGATAAGGAATTACTGAAATGAAACAGATGTTAAAATGCTAGAGCTATAGGACTGATAAGTAAAGTTGCAGCGGAAATCTGTATATAATCTGTAAAGTCTGATTTATAAATATTGAAGCTGAAATGTTATCTGTTAAATCTGTATAACATGCATTTACTGTATTTTAATTGCCATAGCTTATATAGGTCACGTGCTGTAACAACCGTGCATGAATAACTGGAGGGGTGACCTCGTCATGCTATAGAGGGGTGACCTCTAAATAACTGTGCTGGGTGGAGGGATCAGCTCCAATGTGAAGGATGTAGAGCACACACCACATTCACCCTGATAACTTGTAACACTTATAAACCTAGGATGCATCCATACGCCCCACTAAAAATACTGATAAAATGGCCAAACTGAGCTGAGTGGGACGATGCAGGATATCACTCTCCTGCATGTGAGTCACGACACCGGTGCCTCTAGTGCCGTGGTTACGGTACCTCCGTAACTAGTACATAAACTGGTCGTGCTTGTATATAATGCTCAGGCAACTTATTTCGTTATTAATCATGATTTCTGATAAGCTTAAATATATACTGGGGAAAACATTTGGCTGAAGACGGGGAATCCTAATCATGCATAGAAATGAAATCCTTACTGAAAGGACGGAAGTCCGTACCTCGTGTCCAGTAATGCAATAAGATTGAAGCTGAAAGATCTACTCCGACTTCCCGGATACTACATGAATAAGGGACGTGAATGAGTTTGCCTGCTATCTGTTTATTTTTACTTATCTTAACTGTTCTTAGTTTGATTTATTTTATCCTTGTATTACCGTTTGTATACAAGCTGGTAAATTATGTTTGTTATATAATATTACTGATTAACGTATTCTCTGTATTCCTGATTACTGCATAATATATATTCTAATATTATAATATTTCTATAAATAGTAACCTGCCATAAATAGAAAGTTTCCCAAATAGTAATAAGCTTGTTTATTATACATAATTAATTTAATTTAGTCAAAACATAAGCCGTTTCTTGAAAAGCCAAATTATAGAAGCCGTAATTTAACTCAGTCTAACTTAATAAGCAAAAATAGTAAGTCATGAATTTATAAGCAATGAATAATTAAGTCTAACTTAATAAGCCCGATTTTAATAAGTCATGATTTAATCTAGCCCATTATTAATATAAGCCGAATTAATATAATAAATCAATATATTATCAATTTACTAATTGTATCCATTTTTGACGCCAAATGAAATCAACATATTCGGTAGTAGACTGATTCGAAAATGACAGGTTATATCATGTTAGAGATTTCATGTGTGACATATAAAATCTTAATTGATATAAAGACAAGTTAATTCGCCCATGGCCCAATTCGGTTTCCTTTAATTCTCGTTTATGATTTAAACGTCTTTCCAACATATATTTCTTTTCATACTATTATAATAATAATAATTTATTTTGCATTCATGATCTTAAATTGGATATACCTCGGGCCGTATAAAGAGAGATCGAAAAAGGCGAAGACCCTACTCGGAAATGAACCCGCACAGAAAATGAAATATGCCTCGAATCTTCGACCCAATCACAAACTCGTATGATAAAAGATTAAAACCATTTTCTCCTTTTTTCTTCTCCATGGCCGGCAGCTTAAGACCATTGTTAGGGTTTCTTGATTTTTTTTTTCGACTTTGCCAAATGAAAGTGTTTAGGTGTTTATTAGTTATTTTGTTGTTGGGTCAGGCCTTGAGCCTTTATTACATATAAGACTTATTGATAACATGGAGCCCGTTGTATTTATTTATTTCACTGAAAATAAATACGTACGCAATACTAAATAATTATTTTCTGAATAATTAATTACGTTACGATCTTAATTAAAACTGAGGCTGCGTAATTACTATTGACGTTTAATTATTTTCTGTATAATAAATAATTCATACGTAATATTTTATGAAACTTAATAATTATTTTATTGTAGTATTTAAATAAACTGAGACTGTGTATTTACTGTTTACGTTTTATTTAAAATTAACGCTGCGACTACGCATATTTAATATTCGAGGATTTTAAATATGGGTTTTACAATTCTTTCCCTCTAAAAAAAATAATTCGTCCTCGAATTAAGGATACGACTATACAGGGTTTCACAATTCTTCCCTTCTAAAAAGAAGAATTCGTCCTCGAATGATAAGGTATACGACTATACAGGGTTTCACAAAGATGGCCACAATCCAACGTCCCACATTCAAGCTTACATTTTAAGCTTTGTTTGAGCCCTTTGATCACATTCTCATGACAGCTATCACCACAAGACGCCAATTCAAGTCACATGAAGCCAAGATTTTCAAGAAGCTACAAGGGCAATTTTGGAACTTCAACCATTAGGGTTTTTAGTTTTTAGCTGTAACTTAGCTCATTGTAAGGCTATATAAAGCCACTTAGGCCTTCACATTTCAGTTTGCTTTTTGATTTTTCCTTGTTCAAGTTTCTGTAAATCCCATTTTCAAGTTTAATGAAATTGAGTTTGAAATCTTGAAGAAAAGTCATTGGCCAATCTTGTTTACTGCTTTCATTTGTTATATGCTTTGTAGTTCTTAAAGTTCAAAACCTGTTTTTCAAAGAGGAATGTGCAAAAGTTTGCATATTTCCTCATTTTCTTGATATTTTGCTAAGTCTTGTTCCAATCTTGGAATTCTTGGGCTATAGGGCTGATCATAGCATCCTAACTGAGTTAGTTAAGGTGTGGTGAGGCTTATAACTTGGGGATAATCAAGTGTGGGGTAACAAGTTTGCATTAATCAAGTTTTTCAAAGTTTCTGATTTTTATGATATTGTGCTTAACCCTTGTTCAATCTTAGCAGGCTTTTTGTGGAAGCTTGTGCTTGTTCTTGCTAGCACATAAGCTCAAAATTCGTGGGTGTGGATGTACATCCATGAGGTTTGCTTACTTAATCTCCAAATCTGCTTAAATTTTGATTTTTGGTGATATTTGTATGAAACTGTTGTTCTTGTGAATTTTGTGGCTTGTTCTTGCTTGAATCTGTTTATTATACTTGTTTGAGTGTTAATTGATGCTTGGTTGGCCTGAAATCTCATTGAGCTTTTGAAAATTTTGATTTGAAAAAGTTAAAGGGGTGTTTGGGTCTACTGGTTTATGCTTGTAATTTGTTTTTTGTGTTAAGGGAAGTTGTTGTTTATGCTTTGTATCTGCTATACCTTTGTTTGAGAGTGTTTTGCTGCAAGTTTTTGGGTTTGAACACTTGAATCAATCAATCTGCTATATAGACCTTGTTTCTGCTTGTTTTGACCTAGGATTTTGGGAACACTTAGTGTGTATGCATGCTTAGGGATAAAAGTGGTTTAAACAAAGTTAACATAACCTGTTTGAAAGATTTGAGGTGTTGAAATTGGCTTGTGTGTCAAATACATCAGCAAAAGTAGAAAACTGCATGTGTTAGTGTTCATCAGTAACTTTCATTGCTTGAATCTTGCTTAATTCTTTGAACCAGTGCATGAAACCTGTTTAGACTTGCTTATTGGAGTTTATTATAGCTTGTGTGTGCATTTGGTTGAATTTGGCTGGCTGATTTGTGCTAAAACTGCTCTTGAATGCTTAACTGCTTATTGTTCATGTCTGTGCAATGTCTGATGAATGATTGATTAAACTGTATCAATTGGGTGTTAGTGATTGTGTTATTTTGATTGTGATTGACTCCTTTTGATCCAAAGATCAATTGGGTGCCTTTGTGAAATCTGAATCTCCAAAAAAGTCACTAAAGACAAAAAGTCAAAATAGTCAAGCAGTGGAAAAAGTTTCCACTACTCAACATCCAAAACTAGCCCCTGCTAGTGCAATTTTGTCATCAGCTTATCAATAAGCTATTCTAGCTTATTCTGACTTGCATCAACTTATTTTTTGTAATAGATCTTCATTATTTGACCCATTTAAGTGAACTGGAGCTTATGAGACTTTGACTTTGACTTTTTACTAGAAACCAACTTGTTTGACTTTTAACATAAGTGCTTATTTGATTTTCCAGCTTATTGAGTGTACCTATTTGAAAGGTCTTTGGTTTTTAAGCTTAGTTTTGTCAAAAGAAACATTTTGCAACTTGAATCAGCTTCTGAGGTGGTCTAGATCATAAAAACGACTATTTTGTCGTTTTGTGAATAAGTTTGTGACTTGTTTCTGGCTTATTAAGTGGGCTTATTTGAAAATTCTTTTTGCAGAAGTCTTTGTTAGGTCAAAAGAAGGTTGTGTGTTAAATTTTAGCTTATGGCATCAGCTTATGGCTTAATGGGCCAAAAAGCCCATTAAGAATAAACTGCTTATTATAAGTTAGCTTATTTCACATTTTCAGCTTTTGGGCCTTTGGAAAAAGTTGTTTAAAATCAAATTTTGAGTCAACCTGTGCTTTTTGGGCTTATTCTGAACACTTTTTCTTATTGGGCCTTAATTAAGCCCAATAAGGGACTGTTTTGGGTTTGGCCCATTTTCTAGGCCCAATAGGGGTATTTAGGTAATTTCACTTTCATTTCTGAGTTATTTAGGTTAAATTAAGCTAGTTTGCAAGTTTTTAGAATTTTTTATAATTTTTGGATTTTAAATATTATTTTATTAATAAAAATTAAAAGTCTGATTTTCTAGGTTTTTATATTTTTCCTAGGTTCTAAACACTTAATTAGGATTTTTGCAACTTTCCAAATATTTTTTAGGTCTTTTAATTATTTTCTATAATTAATTTAAGATTTAATTGATTTTAGGAGTTTTTAATTGTTTAAAAATAGTTTTATTTGGTTTTAAAATTTTGAAAAATAGTTTTTAGCTTAATTAGAGTATTTTTGAGGTTTACAAACTTGAAAATCTTGTTTAGGGCTTTTTATTAATTAATTTTTATTTTTAGGGATTTAATTAGCATTAAAAAGTCATTATCTAATTAATTAAAAGGTTTTTGCAAGTTTTGATTTTTTGTAAACTCTTAGAATATTATTAGGGATTTTTGGTAATTTTTAGAAATTTTTAGGTTTAAATTTTAATTTTGGTGGTTTTTAAGATTTTACGTGTACGCCTTTTTAGACTTAGTTTAATCCGTCTTCATAACCGTCATTCTCTTCTAATCCCTTTTCTATTTTTCTTTCTCAAATATAATCACAAATTATTCCATATCATTACACACATAACACACTAGCCTCCTTGAGAACGAACTTAATTGGTCATTAGTGCTTGGTTTTCCTAAACCGACACTTAATACTTGCCACTTTTATTGCTCTTTTCCTAAAGGGTGGTAAAAACTAAACATCAGTCCACTATTTAAAGGATAAAGGAGCCAACGGCTATATCTGCCCGCGGTACCTTATCACAGCCCGCGGTACCTTATCAATAAGGTACCGCCTAGGCGCTAAGGTACCACCGGACTAGACTCCGCTCCTTTTTGTCCTTTAGTGGTGGAGGTCTTATCTGGGTATAAAAAATATCCCGAAAGGATATTCTTAATAGAGTAAGAATATGCCATTTTCAAATTTCAAATAATTAATTTAATAAAACATTTTCTTAAAAATAAAGTTTAATAAAAACTTGTCACATTTAATAAAAAGTGAGTTTTAAGAAAAGATTAAATCACTTGATCACTTGATTAAGGTTAGTACTTGTTTATCCATACCTTAAGTGAAAATGGGTAAAATAAAAAATACTTGAACTCAAGAATTCGTTTTTCGTTGTTTTCGTAAATGCTTGTTTTTACATATTGTCGTAATCAAAACTAAGCGAGACCAAAAAATGCAAGTAACGTTTTTAGTCATTATTGCATTAACAATCTCCCCCTTTTCGATTCCGACAATACATAAACTCAATCACACAAAAAAAAAGATTTTCGAAGACGAGTTTATTCATTTCTCCCCCTTTGTCGAAGCAAAAAGGTTGTGTAAGCCGGTGTTTGAAGAAACGGACTTTGCAAAGACTCCCCCTTGGTGCTTACTCCCCCTAGCTTTGGGCACCGAAGAATCGAGATATGGTGACAAGCTACATAGAAGGGTTAGTTGAACAAAAGAAGCAACCAACAATATATAGCAATAGGTCACATAAAGAAAAATAAAAAGAGAAGAAAACATAAAGACAAAGATCCAAGATAGGTCACTAAAGAAACATCATACAAAGAAGTATGGAAAAAGAAACAAGCCAAAAGCATAAATCTAATCCTAGTTATTCTAGAATTCTAACATTTGCTTGAATTTGGTGTCTTGAGGATAAGCAATCAATGCTTATATGAAAGACAAGGTAATAGCGGAGGGTGGTGGTGGTGGCTTGTTGGAGATCTCATAATAAAATTGAAGAGGAGGCTTGATTAAGAGACTCTTGATGTAGCTCAACTCTTCATATATGTGTGCCATAGCAAGATGTTGATATTGACAACAATGACAATATGTTCCATGGTGCATGACATTATCATGAGAAGGAGGAAGAACACTAAAGGGTGGTGGTGGAATAAAGGAAGTTCCACAATCAACATTCTTGGTAGGAGAAATGTGATTAAGAGTGTTCTTGGGTGGGTTTGGATTGAAATCAATTGGAGAAAATGGAGGAGATTCAAGGCTTTCATTGGGAGAATAAGACATTTTGGATGTGAAGTAATGCAAAATGCTTATGGTTTAAATAGGGAAGGCTTAGGGTATTTTTGGGGTGGTCAAAGGGTTTGAAACAAAGATTCTCAAAAAGGTTGGAGCAAATCTGGAGTTTCAGACAAAAACCCGAAAAGGAAGGCCACTGTAGGCGGTTCCTTATCTATAGTGGTGGTACCTTATCAATAAGGTACCGTGGCTCACATATGGAACCGCCTGCAAAAGCAGGGTTTGGTGTTTGGAGAAAGATTTTTCAGCAAATCTTATTTTTCTAGTCTAACTTATCATAGGGATGTGCTCATAAGCAAAGATAGACAAAGAAAACATATGCAAACTTACCAAATAGAGATTTGACCAAAATACATGGATTAAAAAATCAATGTAGGAGGTGTGTAAGACAATACCTTAAGTCATGACACAATAATCCTCCATGATTCAGTCTTGTTCTTGCTATGTTTGAGAGAATCATACATATGAATTATGTAAGCTCTATATTAATAGCGAGAATCTATGAAAAATCGTTTTTAGATTGAATTAACAATGTCAAACGAATTTCTCAACCATTTTCGAAAGAGACTTTGAGAGTTTTGAAAAGGAGATGAGAAGATATTTCAAAAGAATTTTAAAAGACTCAATGACTCAAAGTGGTAATAGAAAACACACAAGAAGAAGAGAATTTAAGGAAGATGTTCCATTAATCCTAGACCTAGATGCAAGTAATTAAAAGGTTCCCTCTTAAGTGGCTTAGTGAAGATATCGGCTAAGTTTTCCTCGGAGGTTACCTTTTCAATAGTAATGTTCCCCTTTTGAACATTATCCCTAAGGAAATGGTGTCTAATTTCTATGTGTTTGGTTCGCGAATGTTGCACGAGATTCTTGCTTAGGTCTATAGCGCCTTTATTATCGCACATGATGGGAACATCATCAAGATAAATCCCGTAATCAACAAGCGCTTGCTTCATCCATAGAGCTTGTTGGCATGCTTTACCGGCACTCACATACTCGGCTTCTGTGGTGGATATCGCAAGAGCGGTTTGTTTCTTGGAGAACCAAGAAGTTAAACAACAACCCATGAAGGTACAAACTCCACTAGTGCTTTTCCGGTCCACATAGTCTCCCGCATGATCCGAGTCCGCGTAGACAATGGTTTCTACGCCGGTCCCTTTAGGATACCATAATCCTAAATGTATAGTGCCTTTAATGTATCGGAAGATACGCTTAACCGCTTCAAGGTGAGAGGTTTTGGGAGCCTCTTGGAAGCGAGCACAAAGGCAAACACTAAACATGATATCCGGTCGACTTGCCGTTAGGTACAACAAACTACCAATCATACCTCTATATTTGGTGTTGTCTACCGACTCACAATCATCATCTACGGTGAGTTTAGTATCCGAGGCCATAGGGGTCTTCATTGGTCTAGATTCTTCTAATCCAAATTTCTTTAGCATTTCTTTAGCGTACTTAGATTGACTAAAGAAGATACCATCGTCCATTTGTTTAATTTGGAGTCCTAAAAAGAAGTTAAGTTCTCCCATCATACTCATTTCAAACTCATCATGCATGATTTTGGCAAAGTCATCACACAATTCTTGACAAGTTGAGCCAAATATAATGTCATCAACATATATTTGTACGATTATGAGGTGAGGACCTTTCTTCTTTGTAAAGAGTGTATTGTCTACCATACCCATGGTATACTCATGTTTAACAAGAAACGCTTTAAGTCTATCATACCAAGCTTTGGGTGCTTGTTTGAGTCCATAAAGTGCTTTCTTAAGCTTGTAAACATGGTCCGGTTTCTCAAAATCAATGAAGCCGGGAGGTTGAGCCACATATACCTCCTCATTGATCAAACCGTTAAGAAATGCACTCTTTACATCCATTTGTTGAAGCTTAATATCTAAGGCACACGCGTAGGCTAAAAGGATTCTAATTGATTCTAATCTAGCTACCGGTGCATATGTCTCGTCATAATCAATCCCTTCTTGTTGATTATAGCCTTGAGCTACAAGTCTAGCCTTATTACGAGACACAACACCATTCTCATCTAGCTTATTCCTAAATACCCATTTGGTTCTATAATGGTAGAACTTCTAGGTGGAGGAACAAGTTCCCAAACATCATTGGCAACGAATTGATTCAATTCTTCTTGCATCGCAATGACCCAACTCTCATCCGTCAAAGCTTCTTTAACATTCTTTGGTTCAATCAAGGAGACGAAACAAAAGAAGTTGCTTTGGTTTTGGACTTGAGATCTTAGGGTCCTTTGATTTAAGTCACCAATGATATTATTGAGAGTATGATCCCTAGACTCCTTAATGTTTACTTCCTTTTCAACACTAAGGTCTTCAACTCCTACTTTTCTAACCTCTTTGGCTTTAACTACTTCTAATTCATCCAAGTCATCATCAACCAATGGTGGTGTCTTGGGTGAAGGAGGGGTTTCATCAAAGGTTACGTTGAGTGATTCTTCAATAACCCCTGAGGTTCTATTTAGGACTATGTAGGCCTTACTAGTTTGGGAATAACCTAAAAGGATACCTTCGTAAGACTTTGGGTCAAACTTGGTAAGGTAGTATTTGGTGTTGAGGATAAAGCACTTGCTTCCAAACACCCTAAAGTATTCTAATGAGGGTTTCTTACCTTTAAGAATCTCATAGGGGGTCTTTCCTAGGAAAGGTCGAATAAGAATTCGGTTGAGAATATAAGTCGATGTATCCACGGCATTGCACCAAAACTTTTGAGGCAAAGATTGCTCGTTTAACATCGTCCTACTCATCTCTTGGAGAGTCCTATTCTTCCTTTCAACTACCCCATTTGATTGTGGAGTGCGAGGAGCCGAGAGGTTATGGGTAATACCATGAGCTTCACAAAAGGCACCAAATTGCACTTCATTATCAAATTCCCTACCATGATCCGTCCTAATAGAAACAATTGAACATCCTAGTTGATTTTGAATTCTTCGACTAAATATTTCGAAGTGATCGAAAGCTTCATTCTTAGATGCCAAAAATCTAGTCCAAGTGAATCTAGAATAGTCATCAACTATAACTAGGGTATAAAGGTTACCTCCATAACTCCGTATGGCGGAAGGTCCAAAGAGATCCATATGTAGGAGCTCTAAGCACCGAGAGGTCGATACCAAATTCTTGGCTTTGTGACTTGAGTGAACTTGCTTTCCAACTTTGCAAGCATCACAAAAGTGACTATCAAACTTAATCTTGGGGAGGTGTCTTACCAACTCCTTAGAGACTAAAGATTGAATTAAACGCATATTAGCGTGACCTAATCTCCTATGCCAAAGAGTAGAACTATCATCTATAGTCGCAAGACATATGTTGTCTTTTGACTTCTTATTAACCTTCATGACATAAAGCCCATGCTTTCTAACACCTTTTCCAATGACTTTTCCATCTTTTACGATTTCACTATCATGTTCCGAAAAGATGACCTTACACTTATTATCACAAATTTGACCTATACTTAAAAGGTTAAAACCTAAGTTATCTACGTGCTCAACATTTTCAATGGTCATGGAGTCAAGAGAAACCGTACCTTTGCCAATGATATTACCACGTAGACTACTAGCGAATGTGACGTTACCTCCATCGTATGCTTTGTAATGCGAGAACAAACTTCGATTACCCGTCATGTGTTTAGAACATCCACTATCCTTAATCCACTCATCGGGCTCTAAATCAATTCCCAAGCATATCTAGGTAACAACACACAAGATCAAACATTTGGTCCCAAATATCTCATGGGTCCAAAATTGTTAGTTCCAAACATCCCTTGCATTTGGTTGGGATGCATGAATGAGGTGGGGATTCCCCATGGAGAACAAAATGGAGGAGGGTAGTAATTCATGTAACCATTTTGTTGTTCATTACTTCTGCTAGGTGTGTTTGATCTAGGTTTAGAGTTATTATTATTCCTTCTAGGTGTTGGAGTTTTACTTCTAGGTCGTGAGTTGTTTTGATTATCTCTTGTAGGCGTTGTCGTTCTACTTCTAGGCTTAGACTCATTCCGTACTCTAGGTGGAGTAGAAGATAGTCTAGATAAACTTCTATTTCCCATGAGAGGTTTACTTAACGGCTTATATAACTTACCAATAGCATTGTCGTCAAGTATGGGTAATTGAACCTTATTAACAGTAAGATGCTTTGGTTTTTCATTTAACTTAGATTTTTCAGAAAGTTCAGAATTTTCACAAAAATCAACTTCTGGCCGCGGTACCTTATTTATGGCCGCGGTTCCATAGTGATAAGGAACCGCGCCATACGATGTGGAACCGCGTCCAGAAAGTGTTTTCTGTGAAAACCTGACTTGTTTTGGTTCACTAGTTGAAGCTTCATTTGAGTTAAAACCTAGACCAAGTTTTTCCTTAGAATGAACTTGTTTGTTTAACATATCATCAAGAGCACTAGTACCTTTCATGAACTTTTCCAATTTAATGGAGGTGCTCTTGAGATCATCATTCTCTAATCTAAGTTTCTCACAACTTAAGCAACCTAAATCAACCTCTTTGTTTTTCTCAAGTTTAGCCAATTTCTCCCTAAGTTCATTAATCTCATTTTCAAGCTTAGTTTTGGTTGATTTTAAGGTTTTATTCTTTTCTATGAATTTAAGACTAAGTTTGTGTAAGCTATCATATTTTCCTTCAAATTCAATATCATCTAAAGTGGAACTATCATTGCTATAATATTCGGTTTCGGAATGTACCTCTTTAGAAGTGTGAGACATAAGACATTTCTCCTCTTTGGGGTTGTCATCATCATCTTCACCGCTATCGCTCCAAGCGCCACTAACAAATGCCGTGTAGTTCTTATCACGAGCGGGCTTTAGACAATCACCAATGAAGTGATTTGGATCACCACATCTAAAGCAACTCCTATCACCTTTTTTGTTCTTGACAAACCGATTCTTTGACAATGTTTTCTTGTCATAGTTTGGTTGCCTAACGTGTTGACCTCGTCTCTTGAAGAACTTCTTGAAATCTCTCACCGCCAATGCATACTCCTCGTCATCACTTTCCGAGGAACTATCATGGTCACTTTGTGCCTTCTTGGCTTTAAGTGCAAGAGATTTCCTTTCACTCTTGGTTTTTACTAGTTCCGAGTCCTTCAAAATTATCATCTCATGAACCTTCAAGTTTCCTATGAGTTCATCGAGTGATAAAGTTGAGAGATCTTTCGACTCTTCAATAGCCGTGACTTTTGCTCTCCACTTTGGATGTAAGGCCCTTAGAAACTTCCTAACATTGTTCTTGCTAGAAAAACCTTCATCAAGTGCTTTTAGACTAGTAATAATGGTGTTAAACCTAGCAAATGCACTATCAATAGTTTCATCTTTTAAGATGACAAATTGTTCATATTGTTGGACAAGAAGATCGATTTTACTTTCTTTGACTTAGCTATTACCTTGGTGGGTTACTAAAAGAGTGTTCCAAATATCTTTAGCGGTTTCACACATAAAAATTCTTTCATACTCTTTCTTAGGCAAAGCATTATAAATCACCATTTTAGCCTCATTATTTTTTGAAAGTTTCTTTTTAGTGTCATCATTAGCTTTGTCAAAAGTGACTAATTCTTTTGTTTTAGAAACTTCATTAAATTGAAAGGGTAAAAAATCACCATTGGTAATAACATGCCAAAGATCTAAATCTTTTGATTTCACATAAGTTTCAAATCTATTTTTCCAATAAATAAAACTATCGGTTTCAAAAAGTGGTGGTCTTTGCATAGATTGCCCTTCTAGGTACTTGTTGGAATCCATAGATCGATTCAAGTTTTAAAATACAATATACTTTAAAAATTCTTGAGCAACCCTCTCTGATACCAATTGAGGAAACTAGAAGGGGGGGGGGGTTGAATAGTTTCTTATATTTACTTGTTAAAATATGGTTTCCAAAAATCCTTTTTCAAAAACTTAGGCTTGAGGAAATATGTGAAATGTTCTTATGCACAATATGAACAATGATAGTGTAGCTAAACTAATACGAACAAAAATATATCCACAAAGAATAAAGAATGATAGTGTAGCTAATCTAATATTAACACATGTATATGCAAAAAGAATAAAGAATGTAAAGAGTTAAGGGTAAAGAAAGATCAAACCGAACACCAAGGATTTATAGTGGTTCGACAACGAAGCTCACTCCTCGTTCCTACTCCACTCTCCGAGTACTCCTTACTCGAGAGTTCACTACACAACAAGCTCCTTATGGTGGAGAAAACCGTACACGTCGCTTAACCAATTTCCGACTCTAAGCTAAAAGTCGAGCCCTAATCGTAGCTAGGACCAATCTACACAACTATACTTAGTACATACACAACTTCCAAATAGACACAACTACTTGGATCTTCACAACTATGACACAACTACAAGTATATAAAAATTGATCTTCAATGGATCTTTGGTGGTGGACTCAACACTTCACTAGGATAGTATTCTTCTATTTGCACTTGGAGAGGAAGGGATGGAAGAACAAGATTCACTTCTTAAACCAGTAATAATCAAACAAATGATCAAAGATTTGAGTGATTAAAGAAGGGGTTTGAATCTGGAAATGAATGTGCAAAAGAGGTGAGGTGAAAAGCTGAGAATGGTCCACTATTTAAAGGATAAAGGAGCCAACGGGTATATATGCCCGCGGTACCTTATCACAGCCCGCGGTACCTTATCGATAAGGTACCGCCTAGGCGCTAAGGTACCGCCGGACTAGACTCCGCTCCTTTTTGTCCTTTAGTGGTGGAGGTCTTATCTGGGTATAAAAAATATCCTGAAAGGATATTCTTAACAGAATAAGAATAGGCCATTTTCAAATTTCAAATAATTAATTTAATAAAACATTTTCTTAAAAATAAAGTTTAATAAAAACTTGTCACAATTAATAAAAAGTGAGTTTTAAGAAAAGATTAAATCACTTGATCACTTGATTAAGGTTAGTACTTGTTTATCCATACCTTAAGTGAAAATGGGTAAAATGAAAAATACTTGAACTCAAGAATTCATTTTTCGTTGTTTTCGTAAATGCTTGTTTTTACATATTGTCGTAATCAAAACTAAGCGAGACTGAAAAATGCAAGTAACGTTTTTAGTCATTATTGCATTAACAAACCCGAATAGACTTATCCAAGTTTATTCTAGCTAGTATCCTTAACCATGTAAACCTTAATTGGTTTATTAGGCTAAGCATCCACGAGTCTCATTACTTGAGATTTTAAATTGTGGAGGACGAGAAATGATAGAGTCAATTATAAGTCGGTATTCTTGCACAAGCTCACTTGGTGTGATTATTTGCCTATTCTCCCATCACTTGCTAATAATTTATCTGCAATAAGTAAGGTCGTACGATTTGAAAAGTTACTTAGCTTCTAGCCCAAGATCGTTTAAAAGTTGCTCGGTAATGATAAGAGTTCATAGCCAAGGCATAACTTATGAAGCGGGGCGCGAAGATTGGCGAGTCCGAAAAGGCCCTAACAAGGCATGAGGATTCAATCTTATTGCTAAAGATCCAAAGTGATGTGAAAAGCATTATTCCCAAAATCAATATGAAGGATCAAGACTCACGACGAAAAGCAATCAACTCCCATAAAGATCATGGAGAAGTCTATCCGAAAAGACCCTAACAAGGTATGAGGATAAATAGATCCAAGTCCGAAAAGGAGGCGGATCGTTGTATCTCAAAATCCCAATTAGAGATTGAAGAAATAATCATGAAGTCGTGGTCAACAAAGTTGGAGTACCCCTCAAAAGTCTCCAAGTGAAGAAACTCTATTAACGATGAGAAGACCATTATCTCAAACACGTCTCTCAAGATATGAAGTATGAAGTACATGCCAAATATCGGCCCGAGAGAGGTCTCAAATCGTGAACCGAGTTATGCCAAGATATGAACTTTTTGATATCCCGAGAAGCAGTTTTAAGAGATTTTGTCCTTTAGCTAACTATTGATCAAATCGTCCTACTTTGCTTTCAGCATAAATAAACTATCGCAATAAGTCCAAAAATGCATCTTCATGATCATTCTAAGACAAAAATAAAATATAAGAGATACACCTATGAATAAGGGAGTTTAAGCATTTAATTAAGCCATGTGTGTAAGTGTTTGATTTGCTAACTTATAATAACAATGATATCGTTTCTAAGCTTAGTTTGGGGAACGTGAAACTTGAGGGTGATAAATCTTCGCAGCACCAAAGCCCTAATGTAAGTCCTTGATCTCTTTGCAAGTTATTTCCATATAGCTATTTTCAAGTAAAAATGGTTTTCTATCCTTTTGTTTACTTTAAAGTTTTAGTTTTTCTTAGTACTTTAATTTTTGTTTAGTAGTATTTTAATAAGGCCAAGGTTGATTGATTATGAGAAAAGTGTAAATTTGCTTTATCACTAAGCATTGCATGAGGGCATGGCAATGGTTAAGTGTAGGGGATTTGATAGGTGTGAAAACACCCATCCTTTTACCACTTATTTCTTGCTAAAACGAGACCAAAACACGTATTTAATATCATTTGTTTGGAATTATGCGTGGTTTTTATGTTTATTGTGTTTTCAGAGCCAACCGGATGAATATTGAAGAAAACATGGGATTGCACGAGTTTCATCGAAGAAAAAGACTCAAGACGAAGTCTATTGTCCAAGAGATGCAAAAGGTTTGAAGTCATTGTGCCTATTTGAAGATTTATCGAAGAATAGAGCCAAAGATGGAAGATTCATATATGTCGAAGAACTCGAGTCTATTAAACAAATGATTATAGGACGAGTTGGAATCATTCACCGACACTTCTCAAAATCCAAAGTCGGAAACGTTTAATTAAAGAAACGTAAAGACTAAAGAAGAAAGAAGAAGAGAATCCCATGAACAAAGCCCATTCACAAGCCCACAAAGCATACGCCTATAAATAGGCCTACACTTCACAACTTAGCTAGTCTTAGTTTTTCATTTTTTCATTTTCTCTAGTTTTAGAGAGAGAAAGTTCTTAACTTTCTCTCACTAAGATTTTTCTTTTCTCCATTTTTAGATAACAAGTTTTAAGCTTTTGTATTTTGGATTTCAATAATCTAATTCAAGTTAAGCTTTTTAGTTCTTTAATCTCCTTCTTCATTTCTTAGTTTTCCTTAATCAATTGATCCGATTGTTTCATTTCATACGGTTTGGGTGAATTGATGAGTTCGTGATTGAAGGTTAATCCTTCTCATTCCTACTTAAGCTAATACACGTATAAGCTATAAGCCCTTGATGCTTATTGGCTTATTCGATTGATTTGGCTTATTTAAGTTTAAGTTTTCTTAAAAGACATATAGTTCTTTAATCCGTTTTATTGAAGTTCGATTGTTTCAGATTGTAAAGGTTGGAATTTTTGCTTATTACTCTTTTAAAAAGTTTGAAAATGCTTATTGGTTAATGCTTATTTGCTTAAGCTTAATTTCCTTATCGGACGCCTTTTCCATCGTAAGAGGGTTTTACCTTGCTACGATCGCTTAGAGTGCGATCGGTTTGTCCCTTCCCTGGTACGATCCACGCCCACGATCACTTACTTCGATCTGTGGTGCGATCGGTTTGTTCTTTCCCTACTTCGATCGCATTGAGTGCGATCGGTTGTTACGATCCGGAACCACGATCGCGTTGCGATCTGTTAGTAAGATCGTCCACTCCCATCGTACTAGAGAGTATGATCCATCCCTTTTGGTATCATCGCATTGAGTGCGATCGGACTACTGTTTGAGTACGATCCATTGTGTTATTTTGGATACGATCGCGTTGCGATCTGGACTATTGTTTGAGTACGATCGCGTTACGATCGGACTCAGATTTATGTTTTGTTTTTGCTTAATTTTTCAAATCTAGTTTTTCCCGCTCTTTTACTTAGTTAATTTCAAACTTGTTTTTAAGTTTTTGAATTGTCAAGTTTTAATTTCCAAAGTTGCACGCTCTTATTTGTAGTTTAATTTTAAGACTTCTATTTTTCTCAACGACAATTTTAATTACTTGCATTTAGTTTAAAATTTAGATAAACGAAACCAAACCCCTTATTCGTAACCAAGAACAATCATTCCACTTAGAACCGTGATCAATTCGAGAAGATTCCGAGATTAATCTTGAACCCATACAAAATCATTGTATCAGGTCCCAACTCTTCACCTGAGCCATATTGCATCCAATAGGAACACCTAAGTAACTGAAGGGGGTATTCGAGGCATTGCAACCAGTAGACAAGGACATCATTTTAACCTCGTCCATATAAACGCCTACCCCAAACAAATTGGATTTATGATAATTAATTTTGAGCCCAGAAACCAAGTGAAAGCAATCAAGAATCACTGTCAAACTAGCAATATTACTCTTCGACCATTTTCCAATGAATAAGGCGTCATCTACAAAAAAAAAGTAAGATAGGTTCACGTTATTAATTTTGAAGCCATTTAATAAGTGTGAAAACACTTATCCTTTTACCACTTATTTCCAATAATAACAAGACCAAAACGTGTGATTTATGTCGTAAAAGTCGGAATTATGCGTGGTTTGTGTTTTTATTGTGTTTTAGGACCAAAATATGGAAAAGGAAGAAAACACGGGCTTTCACGGGCTTTTATTGAAGAAAACGGGAAAAAGACGAAGTCAAAAGATCAAGAGTGCAAAAAGAACGGAAGTCCAAGACCTATTCTGAAGATTTATCGAAGAAAAAGTCAAAAGACGGAAGTTTAACGAAGTCGAAGAACTTAAGTCTAATAGAAGAAGAAAATTAAAAAAACAAGTTCAAATCCCGAGACGACAAAGACGAAGAATTAAAGTCGAGTCGAGAAAACGTGAAGAAAGCAAGAAAGAAGATGCAACACATGCACTCCTTCCACCTTCCCTATAAATACACTCCTAATAGTCATTAGGAGGAGAGTTAGAGTTTTTAGTTAATTTTCACTTTTTTAGTTTTCTCTAGTTTTAGAGAGAGAAAGTCTTAAACTTTCTCTCACTAGTTTCATCTTTTTCTTAATCTTTCAAGATTAAACATCTTTGTATTGCTTATTTTATTAATCAAAGTTCCATTTTAAGCTTTTATTCCTTAATCTCATTTTACTTTTCTTTGATTTTAGATTGATTTTGGTGCGAATATCATAAGATCCGTGTTGTTCTAATTGATTTCGTGCTTAAAAAGTTAATCTTTTGATCATTCCATAACTTTTCATTTGATTAAGCTTTAAGACTTTTGTGCTTATTGGCTTATTTTTATGATTAGCTTATTTACTTTATAAAAATCTTCTTTAAAAAGTTTATGTTTTTATTGTTTGATCCAAAAAGTTGATTAATTTCGAGTCGGATAAGTTGAGTTAAGTGCTTATTTGATTCGGTTTTGTTGATTCGATTTAGTTTTGGGAATAAGCTCAATCTAATAGCTTATTTTCTAGCTTTTCACTCGAATCCCTTAGATTTCGGAAAGGGTTTAAAACCCCTTTCCGATTGGTTTTTCCGATCAGCCCTCCTAACCGATTCCCACAATTTTAGGAAGAGGTTCAACCACCCTTTCCGATTGCACAATCGGAAAAGGGTTTCTCTTTTTCCGATCTGCATCCTTGAGTATTCCGACGGTGGCATTTCTCCAATATTCCGATTGGGATTTTGAGTGGCATTCCGATAGGTTTCATTTCTTGTTATTCCGATTGGATAAATATTGATTATTCCGATTGGTCCTATTTTGGTTATTCCGATTGGCCCTTTATTGACTATTCCGATTGTAGCATTTACCCATATTCCGATCAGCCGATCGGAATACATTCCGATCGGGCCTCTTTTGGCTTGTTTTGGTTTCTTTCGATCTTACTTTCTTATAGTAAATTTTATTTTCAGAAAATTTTCCAAGTGTTAGTTTTATTTAGTGTGTTAGTTCTTTTCCATTGTCACCTTTAAGTTTTCATGCATTTATTTTACTTGTCATTTTAATATTAATCTTTTAACTTTCTTTTTACTCAACGACACTTTAATTGCTTGCAAATAGATTAAAACAAACCAAACCATTCTCTTGATTCACCATAAGACAATTGAGTCGCACTTAAGACCGGTTTTCAATTCGAAAAGACTTGGGACTAACATTATTTTATACTAGGGTAAAACCAAGTATTAAATGGCGCCGCTGCCGGCTCTTTTCGTTAAGATAAACGGTTTCTAGTGAGAGACGCATTGAATTTTGGGATCCGTTCTTTGAACGTTATTTTCATTGCTATAAAAATTTCCAAAAATCCATAAAAAATATAAAACTCTTCAAAAATACAAAAACATTTGAAAAATCATTAAAAGCAATTCTTTTCAAAAGGTTTTGCACCAAAAATATTATATAGGTATTCTCTTTGTGTATATTTTTCTTCTGCAGGTGTATGCGTACTAGATCTTCCAACTATTCTGAGCCCGAGACTCTTGAAGATTTAGATATGGCTCGTGTTAACAACAACAATAATCACCCACCTCAACACAATTTGAATAACAACAACAACAACAACAACAATGTTCTTTTACCTGATTTACGAAGCATGGAGGAATTGTGCCAACCCACCATGAACGGACGCGGAGGCCCGATTGCGCCAATGCACGTCACGGCTCAGGAGTTTTCGTTGAAGCATCACATGATACAACAAGTGCAAACGAACCCGTTTCGTGGAATTCCGGATGATGATGCCAACAAACACCTCGACAAATTCATTACCATGACCCAAAGCATGAAGTGCTCCGGTGTTTCTATGGATGACCTTCGCCTTCAACTTTTTCCACACTCGCTTTCTCACCATGCCGAAAAATGGTTTGACCGTCTTCCTAAGAATTCTATTCATACGTGGAATGACATGACTCAACGTTTTTTATCGTGCTACTTTCCCCCATCCATGGTCACTAGCCTTCGTAACCAAATCAGTGGATTTATGCAAGAGAATGATGAATCGCTTTTCGATGCTTGGGAACGCTACAATGATTTGATCGACCGCTGTCCTAATCACAATATGCTCCCCGTCACTCTCATTGACACCTTTTACAATGGTCTCACTTTTCGTGATCGTGACACGATCAATGCCGCCGCCGGTGGTACTTTTATGAAAAGGAGACCGGAGGAGTGCCGAGAGTTGATCGAAAACATGACTACTCACCACAAGAATTGGGATTCATCCGCATCCTCAAGATCTAACTCGAGAGTCAATGTTTCTTCTACTACCTCCAATCCTGAAATGTCTGAAATTTCTCGACAACTCGCTGAAATGAACAAGAATTTCATGGCCATGGCCACAAACCACTTTCAACAAGCTAAAGCCGTTGCTATTTCTTGTGACACATGTGGTGGCCCTCACTCTTATAATGATTGTCCTTCTACCCAAAGCAATTATTCTGAAACCGTTAACGCAGCTTACGGCACTTATCCCACGGGAGGCTATCAAGCCCGCCCTCAAGGAGACCGTGGCTTGCTAAGTTATCGTTCCAACAATTATCTTGCTCCTCCTGGTTTCCCTCCTGCAAACCAAAACCAACAACAAAGCTATAACCGAAACAACCAATCCCAACCCCGTGCTCAAAATCAATATCAATCCCAAAGAAACCCATACCCAACTCAAGGAAATTCTCAAGCTCCACCTCTCAATCAACCGATGGCAGTACGTCCAGACGTCGAGACGTTCATGAAGACTAATCGGGAGTTGGTGACGAATCTTCAGAGTCAATTTTTCCACTTGAAGAATGACATGGTGAAACAAGGGAGCGATATTCGAGCCGAGCTAAGGAATGACATGGCCAAACACAGCAATGATATTAATGCCAACATGCAAAACTCTTTTAACAATCAAGCTCTTCACCTTCGTGATATGATTGGTTCGCTCATCCAAAGTAATCAACCCTCTGCTTCGGGTACTCTTCCGAGTAACACCGTTGCGAATCCAAGGGGGGAGATGAAAGCAATCACCACTCGTAGTGGAAAAGGTTATATGGAACCCGAGCTTCCTACACCTCCACCCGTGATTGTGAACAAGGAAAAAGAGCAACTTTCCCCACCTCCTTCACCTTCTATCCCCATTTCCCCACCACCCGTGGTTGTGAGTGATCCTATTCCCTTAAAGCCTTCTTCTTCATCCAATATACCTTATCCTTCAAGGTTGAGGAAAGAGAAGCAAAAGAGCAAGGATGATATTCAAGTTTCAAACTTTCTTAAAATGTTTAAACAACTGAATTTTAACATCTCCTTTGTCGAGGCTCTCGCTCACATGCCCAAATACGCTAAGATGTTTAAAGATCTTCTAAGTGATAAAGAGAAACTCCTTGACATTGCTCAGACCCACCTTAATGAGAATTGCTCCGCAGTGCTCTTAAGGCAATTGCCCACCAAACTTGGTGATCCGGGTCGCTTCTTGATTCCTTGCAACTTCTCGGGAGTAGAGAATTGCATGGCCCTAGCCGATCTAGGTGCCAGTATAAACTTAATGCCTTTAAGTGTTTGGAAGCAATTATCTCTCCCCGAGCTAGTCCCCACCAAAATGACTTTGGAATTAGCCAACCGTACGGTTGCTTATCCAGTGGGGATAGCCGAAGATGTCTTTGTTGGCGTCGATAAATTCACCTTCCCGGCGGATTTTGTTGTCGTTGACTACGAGATGGATCCCCGTGTTCCATTAATCGTTGGACGTCCATTTCTGAGGACCGGTCGCACTCTTATTGATGTAGCCGCAGGCAAAATAATCATGAGAGTTGGTGACGATAAAATTGTCTTCAACATGGGTAAGATTTCTAAGCAACCTTATTCGTATGAGAGCGTTAATGCTATTGATGTTCTCGATGAGGCTTGTGAAGAACATTTTCATGATGCTTGCAAAAGTACTCCTTCTTCTCTACCCAATGTTGAGACCGTTGCCTCAATTGCTCCAGCATTGACTCCTTTTGGAGAAAGTGACTTGGATGATTTCGAAGCTAGCTTGGGTCCTCTCGATATTAAGTATGATAATTTGTCCACCAATTGGGATGAAGATATTCGTACTATTGAGAGACTTCTCAATGAGGACCCGTTGTCTCCTCCTGCTCCTAAAGAGGTGACTAATGATGATCCATTGTTAGTTTCACCATCTATTGAGAATCCTCCTACTCTTGAGCTTAAGGACCTACCGCCTCATCTTGAGTACGTTTTTCTGGAAGACGACGAGAAGCTACTGGTCATCATCGCAAAGCATATGCAAGAAGACGAAAAAGCCCGACTTGTCGCTGTGTTGAAGAAGCATAAACGCGCTATCGCTTGGAAAATCTCCGACATCCGTGGAATTGATCCTCACTTCTGCACACATAAAATTCTCATGGAGGACGACTTTAAGCCCACAATTCAAAGTCAACGAAGGGTGAATCCTAAAATACATGAAGTCATCAAAAAAGAGGTTATCAAACTTCTTGATGCGGGTATGATTTACCCTATTTCGGATTCACCATGGGTTAGTCCAGTCCATTGTGTGCCTAAGAAGGGCGGAATCACTGTTGTGCCCAATGCAAACAACGAGTTAATTCCTACCCGTCTCGTTACTGGGTGGAGAGTTTGTATAGACTACCGCAAACTCAATGATGCCACGAGAAAGGATCATTTCCCTCTACCTTTTATGGACCAAATGCTTGAACGTTTAGCTGGTAATGAATATTACTGCTTTCTTGATGGTTTCTCGGGTTATTTTCAAATACCCATCGATCCCCAAGATCAAGAGAAGACAACATTCACTTGTCCCTATGGCACCTTTGCTTACAAACGAATGCCTTTTGGCTTATGCAATGCCCCCGGGACTTTCCAAAGGTGCATGTTGGCTATCTTCCATGACATGGTTGAGCAAACCATGGAAGTCTTCATGGATGATTTCTCGGTCTTCGGGGATTCCTTCTCTTCTTGCCTTGCCAATTTGGAACGTATGCTTAAGCGGTGCGAAGACACTCGCCTTGTTCTGAATTGGGAAAAATGCCATTTTATGGTAAAAGAAGGCATTGTGCTAGGACACAAAATCTCTAAAGCCGGTCTTGAAGTCGACCGTGCTAAAGTAGATGTCATAGCCAAATTACCTCCACCTTCAACCGTGAAGGGTGTGAGAAGTTTTCTGGGTCATGCGGGCTTCTATCGTAGATTCATTCAAGATTTCTATAAAATCGCTCGCCCGATGACCCACCTCTTGGAAAAAGATACTCCTTTTATCTTTTCTAAAGAGTGTCTCGAAGCCTTCAATCTTCTTAAGGATAAGCTGACTAAGGCACCGGTCTTGGTTACCCCTAATTGGGAGCTGCCCTTTGAACTGATGTGCGATGCTAGCGACTTTGCTATTGGTATGGTTTTGGGCCAAAGAGTGAATAAAAACTTCCAACCAATCCACTACGCTAGCAAAACAATGACAGGGGCTCAATTGCATTATACGACAACCGAAAAAGAGCTTTTAGCTGTTGTCTATGCTTTTGAGAAATTTCGCCCCTATCTTGTTTTATCCACCACCATCGTATACACGGACCATTCCGCGTTGAAGTACTTGATGACTAAGAACGATTCTAAGCCAAGACTTCTTCGCTGGGTTTTACTCCTTCAAGAATTTAACATTGAAATTCGTGACAAGAAGGGAGCCGAAAACCTGGCCGCGGATCATCTGAGCAGACTTGAGGATCCATATCAGGGGGATCATCCGAACAAAGAGATCAATGACTCTTTCCCCCTGGAGACTCTAATGTCTATAAATCTCAATCTTGATGGCACCCCGTGGTTTGCGGACATTGCAAACTACTTAGCGGGTGGTATTCTCATCCAAGGGTTAACATCCCAACAAAAGAAGAAGTTTTTGAACGATGTTAAGACTTACTTTTGGGATGACCCTTATCTATTCAAACAGTGTGCTGATCTGATTATTCCTCGATGTGTTGACGGACCGGCGGCTTTCGATATCCTCCAAGCTTGCCACAAAGGACCCACCGGTGGTCACTTTGGTCCCAACTACACCGCTAAGAAAGTGTTTGATTCTGGATTCTATTGGCCCACCATTTATCGTGACGCTCACGAAATGGTTAAGCATTGTGATGCTTGCCAACGTCAAGGCAAGATCACACATAAGGATGAGATGCCTCAAAATTTCATACAGGAATGTGAAATCTTTGACGTATGGGGCATCGACTTTATGGGGCCATTTCCATCATCCAAAGGGAACAAATACATCCTCGTTGCTGTCGACTACGTCTCTAAATGGGTTGAAGCTAAGGCTCTTCCTACGAATGATGCAAGGGTGGTTGTGAACTTTTTGAAGCAGCTTTTCGCTCGATTTGGCGTTCCTCGTGCTATTATCAGTGACCGCGAGACTCATTTTTGCAACGATCAAGTTGCAAGAGTCATGGCTAAGTATGGTGTCAATCACCGTCTTTCCACCGCCTATCATCCCCAAACCAATGGGCAAGCCGAGATATCCAACCGTGGCTTGAAGCGAATTTTGGAGCGAACTGTGGGAGAGCATCGTGCCGCGTGGGCCGATAAGTTAGATGATGCTCTGTGGGCTTTCCGTACTGCTTACAAGACCCCGATCGGTTGTACACCTTATCGTCTTGTGTACGGGAAAGCCTGCCACCTACCCATCGAGCTGGAACATAAGGCGCACTGGGCCTTGAAGTGGGCTAACTTCGACATCATCAAAGCCGGTGATCATCGCAAGGTTCAACTCAACGAGCTAAATGAACTGAGGAATGAAGCTTATGAGAACTCGCTGATCTACAAGGAGAAGACGAAGATGATCCACGATGCTAAAATCAAGAACCGAGAGTTCCACGTTGGTGATCAAGTCTTACTTTTTAACTCTCGGTTGAAGATCTTCTCTGGCAAGTTGAAGAGCCGCTGGTCTGGTCCATTCACCGTCGCCAAAGTCTTTCCATATGGGACCATTGAGCTTTCTCAGCCAAATGGGCCCAATTTCAAGGTGAATGGCCAGCGTTTGAAGCTGTACTTTGGTGAGGACATCTCTCAGGAGATGATTCCATCCCTCACCACGTTCCCCATGAACTAAAATTGGGTCGAGTCAGGCTCATGACTCGGTGAACAAAAACAAGCGCTTCTCGGGAGGCAACCCGTGTTCTATCCTTTACTGCTTTCATAATAAGTGTAGGGGGAGCCCCGCATATGTTTGTTGTCTTGTTTCTTGTGCTGTGCAGGGATTTAAGCTTCAGAGAGCATCTTGATGACTTTTGACGAACCGTGATACCGTGTCCCATCTTCCCGGTTCTATCCTAAACTCTTGTGATTCAATATTTCATATTCTATATGTTCACATTGAATTCACTTTAGTTGTCCTTCCCTTAGCATGATTTAAACAAAGTGCACAATGTCCTAAGTGTAGGAGAGTTTACTCCCACATGCTTAAACATTAAGGACAATGTTTATCTCAAGTGTAGGGGGGACTTCTATCGAAGTAAGTGGTCTTTTCCATGAAATTGCCCTCATTTTAACCGGAAAATTTGACTTTTCGACATTTTTCAAAATTTTTAATCTATTTTGGCCTAGTTGTATAGTTGTATTTGCCTTTGTTATGTTTATTTTCTTTCCGTTGCTAGAATAAATTTTCAATAAAGTGGTTTTAAATTTTTCCTAGTCGTGAACATTTTGACTCAACCCGAGTTTACTTACCTAAGTTTACTCTAGCTAGTATCCTTAACGTGTTTAAGTCAAGTTTTGCTAGGCATTTATATAGGGAGCTATAAAACGCGAAAGTCTTAACTCTCACGGGTTAAGAACAAGAACTTTTCGCAAGTTCCTATAATTGATCCTAGAGAGTTGTTTATCAAGGGAACTTTAAAATGCGATTTCTAAACTTGAAAAAGTCTAAGAATTTGCAAGATCCTATAGGCGACTCGAAAACCCAAAACTTTGATTTAATAGGCTAAGCATCCACGAGTCTCATTCCTTGAGATTTTAAATTGTGGAGAACGAGAGATGATAGAGTCAATTATAAGTTCGGTATTCTTTCGTGAATTTATGTGAGTTAATTATGAGCCTATTCTCCCTCCGCTTGTTAATAAATTAATCTGCTAATAAATAAGGTTGTACGATTTAAAAGGTTACTTAGCTTCTAGCCCCAGATCGTTTAAAAGTTGCTCGGTAATGACGAGAGTTCATAGCCAAGGCATAACTTATGAAGCGGGGCGCGAAGATTGGCGAGTCCGAAAAGGCCCTAACAAGGCATGAGGGCTACATTTTGTTGCTAAAGATCCAAAAGTGATGTGAAGAATCATTTATCGAAAATCAATATGAAGGATCGAGACACACGACGAAAAGCAAGAACTCCCCAAAAGTCATGGAGAAGTCTATCCGAAAAGACCCTAACAAGGTATGAGGATAAATAGATCCAAGTCCTAAAAGGAGGCGGATCGTTGTATATCAAAGTCCAAAATAAAGATTGGAGAAAAATGAAGAAGTCGTGGTCCAAAGATGAAGAATCTCTCAAAAACTTCAAGTGAAGAAATTCCTATTATGAAGAGAAGACCATAATTTCAAGAACGTCTCTCGAAGATTCGAAGTATGAAGTCGCTGCCAAATATCGGCCCGAGAAAGGTCTCAAATCGCGAACCAAGTTATGCCAAGATATGAACTTTTTGATATCCCGAGAAGCAGTTTTAAAAGATTTGGTCCTTTAGCTAACTATTGATTAAATCGTTCACCTTATTTTCGGACTAAATAACTATCGAAATAAGTCAAACAATGCATCCTCGTGATCATTCAAGACAAAATAAAATATAAGAGATACACCTAGGAATAAGGGAGTCTAAGTGAATAATTGGCCCACATGAGTTCGTGATAGTTTGCTAACTTATAATAACAATGATCTCGTTTTTAAGCTTGGTATGGGGAACGTGAAACTTGAGGATGATAAACGTTCATGGCCGCCAAAACCCAATGTAAGTTTTTAATTTCTTTACTTATTTCTATCGTTTATGTTTAGTATTTAATAAAGGCCAAGGTGGGTTATTTATGATGGAAAATGTAAACCGTGCTTTAAAATTAATGCATTGCATGAGGGCATTGCAATGGTCAAGTGTAGGGGATTTAATAAGTGTGAAAACACTTATCCTTTTACCACTTATTTCCAATAATAACAAGACCAAAACGTGTGATTTATGTCGTAAAAGTCGGAATTATGCGTGGTTTGTGTTTTTATTGTGTTTTAGGACCAAAATATGGAAAAGGAAGAAAACACGGGCTTTCACTGGCTTTTATTGAAGAAAACGGGAAAAAGACGAAGTCAAAAGATCAAGAGTGCAAAAAGAACGGAAGTCCAAGACCTATTCTGAAGATTTATCGAAGAAAAAGTCAAAAGACGGAAGTTTAACGAAGTCGAAGAACTTAAGTCTAATAGAAGAAGAAAATTAAAAAAACAAGTTCAAATCCCGAGACGACAAAGACGAAGAATTAAAGTCGAGTCGAGAAAACGTGAAGAAAGCAAGAAAGAAGATGCAACACATGCACTCCTTCCACCTTCCCTATAAATACCCTCCTAATAGTCATTAGGAGGAGAGTTAGAGTTTTTAGTTAATTTTCACTTTTTTAGTTTTCTCTAGTTTTAGAGAGAGAAAGTCTTAAACTTTCTCTCACTAGTTTCATCTTTTTCTTAATCTTTCAAGATTAAACATCTTTGTATTGCTTATTTTATTAATCAAAGTTCCATTTTAAGCTTTTATTCCTTAATCTCATTTTACTTTTCTTTGATTTTAGATTGATTTTGGTGCGAATATCATAAGATCCGTGTTGTTCTAATTGATTTCGTGCTTAAAAAGTTAATCTTTTGATCATTCCATAACTTTTCATTTGATTAAGCTTTAAGACTTTTGTGCTTATTAGCTTATTTTTATGATTAGCTTATTTACTTTATAAAAATCTTCTTTAAAAAGTTTATGTTTTTATTGTTTGATCTAAAAAGTTGATTAATTTCGAGTCGGATAAGTTGAGTTAAGTGCTTATTTGATTCGGTTTTGTTGATTCGATTTAGTTTTGGGAATAAGCTCAATCTAATAGCTTATTTTCTAGCTTTTCACTCGAATCCCTTAGATTTCGGAAAGGGTTTAAAACCCCTTTCCAATTGGTTTTTCCGATCAGCCCTCCTAACCGATTCCCACAATTTTAGGAAGAGGTTCAACCACCCTTTCCGATTGCACAATCGGAAAAGGGTTTCTCTTTTTCCGATCTGCATCCTTGAGTATTCCGACGGTGGCATTTCTCCAATATTCCGATTGGGATTTTGAGTGGCATTCCGATAGGTTTCATTTCTTGTTATTCCGATTGGATAAATATTGATTATTCCGATTGGTCCTATTTTGGTTATTCCGATTGGCCCTTTATTGATTATTCCGATTGCAGCATTTACCCATATTTCGATCAGCCGATCGGAATACATTCCGATCGGGCTTCTTTTGGCTTGTTTTGGTTTCTTTCGATCTTACTTTCTTATAGTAAATTTTTTTTTCAGAAAATTTTCCAAGTGTTAGTTTTATTTAGTGTGTTAGTTCTTTTCCATTGTCACCTTTAAGTTTTCATGCATTTATTTTACTTGTCATTTTAATATTAATCTTTTAACTTTCTTTTTACTCAACGACACTTTAATTGCTTGCAAATAGATTAAAACAAACCAAACCATTCTCTTGATTCACCATAAGACAATTGAGTCGCACTTAAGACCGGTTTTCAATTCGAAAAGACTTGGGACTAACATTATTTTATACTAGGGTAAAACCAAGTATTACCATTGTAAAGGCCAACAGCCATCGCATCTTCCATAGCAACATGGAGACCTTCCATAGATATAATGAAAAGGAAAGGCGATAAGGGATCTCCTTGACGAGACCACGTAATATGCTAAATTCACAAGTAGGGCTGCCATTTATAAGGATCGAAGCCGAAGTAGAGTGAAGATAACCTGAAATCTATTTGATCCATGTTTCATTGAACCACATGAAGTGCATAACTTGAAAGAGAAAATCCCAAGAGATAGAGTCAAAGGCCTTCTCGAAATTAATTTTAAACACCATGAGTTTAGACTTTTTGCGTTTAAACCATTGAATCACTTCATTAACCATAAGAGGACCATCAAGGATCTGCCTTTGTTTAATGAAAGCCGATTGCTCCGGGCTAATAATGCTATGAATGACACATGCCAGTCAATTCGCTAGAACCTTAGCAATAATCTTGTATTGCGCCCCTATTAAGCTTATAGGACAGTAATCAGTCCATTGGGCTTGGAACTTTAGGTATAAGAGTGATGAAGGATGTATTACATCCTCTAGGGATAATACCAGTGGTGAAAAAGTGACCAACAAAAGCTAGAATGTCATTTTTAACCACATTCCAAAATTCTTTATAGAAAGCAAAAGTGAATCCATCAGGCCCCGGAGATTTACAGAGCCACAATCCCAAATAGCAGCTTTGATATCTGACTCTGAGATATGCGAAGTGAGAAGGTTATTCTGATCAAGGGATAAAGATTTATAAAAAGGACTTCTATTGACAATTTTAACAACATCGATACTCTGGAACTTCTTTTCATAAAACGAGTGAAACGCACCTTTGATATCAGCAGGATTCTCAATCCAACTCCCATCAACTTTGATCCCTTGAATAGAAAGATACCTTCGTCTTTGATTAACGACAGCGTGGAAAAATTTGGAGTTTTCGTCCGCTTCAATATCCCACTTCATTTTAGCCTTCTGTGAAGCATAAATACTATCATTAGCATCAATAACCCGTAGTCTATCAATCCATTATGCCCGATGTGAGTCGATAAGAAGATCGACATTCTGAGAATCCATATTATCGTCAAACTCCTTGATCTTTTTTATAAGATCTTCCTTCTCTTTGGCCACAAGACTTTTCTTTTTTAAATTCCAGTCCTTAATGATAAGCTTTAAATCCTTCATTTTATTTTTGAAGGAAACAATCAGATTATCTTGATTCGGGGGATTATAGTCATTCCAAAAATCAGTAATAACCGGGAGAAGGCTTTTATCTAGCATCCATGAATTATAAAATTTGAATGGTGATGGACCGAAATCATTTGACGTTGACGAGAGTAATATAGGCCTGTGATCAGATATACGACTGTCCAAGACATGCCCAGTAAACTTCTGGTATAGAGGAGCCAAAGATTCAGATATAAGGAACCTATCAAGTTTGTTGAGCTTGTCACCATGCTTGTTAAAGCGCGTGAACGTATGCCCACAAAGAAGGACATCCCATAGCTGAGCATCTCTAATGAAATTGTTAAAAACGTTGGCAGAAACATGATTAAAAGTAGTACCAACTCTTTCTACAGTCGTTCTCACCACATTGAAATCACCAAAAATTAAATGATGACCAAGGTTCATATTCATGAAATCCAAGATATCGTTCCAGAGCTTCCCTTTCTTGCTGTCATCTTGAGGGGCATAAACATTGATCATAAAACATTGGATTTGAGACGAAATCCAAATTCCTTTTACAACTAAAAAGTGATCAAAGTGAAATACATTAACTTTGGAGAAAACGATTGGGTCCCATATAGAAATAAGACCACCAAATCTACCCGATGTAGGGAGCTCATCAAACTCGAAACAGGAATTACCCCAAATTTTTTGGATCTTGAAATTGTCCAAATTATTAGAGTGTGATTCTTGAATACCAAGGAAAGCCACTTTATATTTGATGCAGAGTTTAGCAATGACTTTACATTTGTTCGCTCCCAAACCACAGGTATTGAATGACAGGATACTCATTTATAACCTTGCTTAACACCAAGACTATCAATGATTTTTTTGAGGTCATTCTTACTACCTTTCATGTCGTAACCAAGAACTTTACCCATTTCTATATTTGAGACAAATGCATCGATCATAGAGCCATGACTGCCTAAAGATTTAGTTTGAGACTTACTTACTCTTGAAGACTTAACCGGGACAGATGAAAATTGAGACGGCTGCTTGGAGCTTTGTTGCTTGGAGCTGTGATGGTTCCACCAGAATTTTTGGAAAAGGAGCATGATTCATCATTTTCGTTAACTGCAACAGTAGAAGTAGGGATTTTAGCTAACAAATTTTCCTGCTCATTAATTCCTTCCACTTCCTCCCTTAGAGTTTGTAACACCCCATTTTGATAAATGGAATGTCACGCGTGATTATGGCGTGTCATCAAAGCATGCAAGGTGATATGTAGTAAAACATACATGACCATAGGGAAAACCAGAATCAAACATCGGTTCCCAAACATAAGCCCAAAACATAAATAAAGGAAATGAACTGAATAAAGACTAAACAAGCATAACTATATGAAGGCAAAAAGGAAAAGAAGTCTCTGGCAGCTTCCATCCTATGCGCGTCCTCCAAATGCCCGAGTCTTGGGTACCTGCCGTTTTGGGACATGGAAAGGAAAGTAACGGCTGAGCAAGACGCTCAGTGCACGGATGTACAATATAGCATGAATAGGATAAGCATGTAACATATAACAGCGGAAGACTAAGTTCTGAGTAAACTGGTTAAGTATCAAGAAAACTGGTTTTATAGTTTGAAAAGCCTTATGTTTAACCTGTGAAAACTGTTTTAACATATATATATACCATAGCCCATATAGGTCATGAAAAGGTCACGTGCATGAATACTTGGAGGGGTGACCTCATCATGCTGATTAGAGGGGATGCCTCTAATCAATATACTGATTTGGGTAGGAGGGATCAACTCCTTGTGAAGGGTGCAAGGCACACACCACATTCACCATGATAAACTGAATAAAACATGTAACTAGGATGCACCCATACGCCCCGACTGATATAATAATATGGCCAAACTGAAAAGGGACGCCACGAGCAATCACTCCGCCGTGGGGAAGTCATAACATCGGTGCCTCCAATGCTATGGTTATGGTACCTCCATAACTAGGTGAAACTGGTCATGCTTGTATATGGCTATAGTTTATGCTAAATTAACATAAGCAGTTCAAAACAATAAAACAAATGCTGGGGAAAACAGTTGGCTGCATACGGGGAAATCCTAATAAGGAAGGAATGTCCATACTGAAAGGACGGGAATCCGTACCTCAAGTCCAGTGAATGAACGGAAGAAAGACTCCTACTTCTGGATCACTAACGCTACATGAATACACACGTGTATAAGTATCGATTCACTGATTACGTACTGGGTTTTGTGTCTCATTATAGCTGATTTGGTATGTTTTAGGTCATGGTTCACTGTTTAAAGCCTTAAACTGTGTTTATCTTGTATTCTGGTTTATCTGATTAAGTATTACTGGTGTTTCATGCATTATTATACTTACTGTGTAATAATAAGTAACTTTCCAAAAATAGCAGGTTTCCAAAAATAGAAAATTTCCAAAAATAGAAAGTTTCCAAAAATAGAAAGTTTCCAAAAAAATAGAAAGTTACCAAAAATAGAAAGTTTCCAAAAATAGAAAGTTTCCAAAAATAGAAAGTTTCCAAAAATAGAATGTTTCCAAAAATAGAATTTACTGCTTAAAATAGATTAGTTTCTAAAAATAGAAAGTTTCCAAAAATAGATCAGCTGCCTTAATTAAATAAGTTTCCATATATAGAAGGTTTCCATAATTAGATTAGCTGCCTGAAATAGATTGATTTCCATATATAGAAGGTTTCCATAATTAGATTAGTTGCCTTATTTAATTAAGTTTCTATAATTAGGAGTTTCCATAATTAGAATTAAGCTGATTACATAAGCTAACATATAAGTCTAAGTGTTTATAAGCTTGCTTCTTAAGTCATGTGATATAGTGTATAGTTTAATTATTATTTCATGTATTTTAATTAAACTATAGGTTAAGCATTTTAATTAAAGTATAACATGTATTAATTAAAATGAAATAAAATACTTAGGTTAAAACGTGTATTATTATTATTAATAATATAACCTAAGTCATGTCTAAATTAATTAATTATAGGCATGTTTTAAATAATTAATTAATTATAACTTATAACATAAAATACTTAGGTTAAATTAATGTCATGTTAAACTAATAATTAAAATAACCTAAGTCATGATTTAATTAATATCTCATGTTATTAATTAATTTATATCCTAAGTTCATGATTCATAAAAATTAACATGTAACATAGATCATGATTTAACCAACGAACCGTAAACCGGGCATGAAATCGACACCGTACCCCGAACCAAATCGGGGTTCCCCTTGGTTCCTTGCTGCCGTGGGACCCACACCACCAAACCGGGACTACATGGTCTCGGTGGTGGTTTCTAGGCCAAGCCGTGACCCCCTTAGGGCATGGTCTAGGCGTCGGCTAAACCAAACACCCGTAAAACACCCTTTTGATTTTACCCTTTAACCAAATACATGTTAATTTTATGTTTTTAATTAGGTTTTAAAAACATCATGTTCTTAATTAATTTTACCAAATCAAATCAAAAGAAATAATTAAAAAGAAAGGTTAAAAAGGTATACCGAATGTGTGGATCAATAAAGGATGAACAAACACTAACACTTGTACAATATCCATGATCAAAATCAACAAGAACACCTCCTTTGGTGTTGTTATAGGTGGCGGCTACAAAAGGGAAGAGGAAGGAGAGGAGAAAACTTTTTAGGGTTTTATGTTTAATTTCTTGAAAAGTGAAAATGAATGAATTTTTCCCTTAACCCCTTGTTTAGTAAAAATGATGGGCTAGGCCCATTTCTCCTCCTTAATTTCGTGGATATGGGGCCCACAAGGGGTAGCCCAAATGTTTTCTCGTGTCCCGATGTTTCGTGTTCGTTCGTGGTTAAACGTGTTCGTGTCTGAAGCGTTTCTGTTTATTTTATCATGTAGTTTACCGTAATCTTAACGGTCGTGAATATATTCTGAGTATTTACGTAATTATTATAATTAGTATTTTAAATGGTGTTCATGATTTAATTATGTTCACGTGATATATTATTAACTGTTTATCATGAGTTCGTACGTAATCGATACTTGTCATGTCATACACGTATGCACTTGCTTGATTATTAGCACATGAATGTGATCAATACTAACTGAGGTAAGTTTTAATCTAGAACGTACGATCTTAAGGGAACTATTCATGGTAAAAGCATGCGGGTTTTACAATTCTTCCCCCCTAAAAAGAATAATTCGTCCCCGAATTATAGATAAAGTAACTGAAAGCGAAACATACCCGAATCAAACTGGAAAGGTATGCAAAATAATGGAATTGAAGGTGACATGGTAGAAGGGAACGTGGAACATGACATGTCTTGAAAAGACATGGAACGTGACGTGACTGAAAGGACATATCTAATCGATAAGAGAAAAAATGGATAAGAAGTCCGGATGAACTTGTCCGTTTCCAAGTGGCCTCCCTCTTGGAACAGTTCCTTCAGAAGATCCTGACACTAATGATAAATCTCGGTCCTCCTGACCTTGACTTGGAATACGAAGAAATTCTTGGTTATCAACGGAAGGTAGATCCCCTAAATTCGATCGAGGAAATAAGAGTTAACGTGCAAGGGTACTGAAACGTTACGATGCAAGACCATCTGACTTAACTGATAATTTGAAACGATGCGCGAGACATAAAGAAACGTAGTACGTGAAACATTTTGAACGTGATACGTGAAAAATTTTGAACGTGCTACGTGGAGATATGGCGAGTGTAGTATGAGTAAACATATCGTGATCCATGATACGTGTAACATATTTTGATCATGATATGAGGAACGTGGAATGAACATGACATGTGAGACATATCGTGATCATAGAATATAATGGCGGTAACGCCAAACGCTACAAGGTGAGACGTGGAATATGACGTGAAACGTCTATCTGATGATGGAGGGTTATACTAAACTTGGGTCTGGTCTCACAAGTTCTTGCCAACTTCCCAGAATGAGAAAAGAATGAACGTAAAATCGTAAGCCAAAATATGATCATGAACGTGAATAGTGTCATGAACGTGAGCGTGAAAGCAAGTCGTGGAATTAGAATGAAGACGTAAAGTAAGTTAGGAGTACAATTACGAATCTTTGTCTGACCGATAGCTGAGGGATTGCCAAGTGATCGGATGAGCCTTGGCTGGAACATGTTTGTTCAATCTGTTGGTTCTGAAATCCGTACAGATGTAAGGATTCTGCAGACTTGATCTAACGGTTGACAATAACCCAGATAGCCTCATGCTTCTTCTGAGTTTGCTGAAATCTGGTAACTAAAATCCATGGAGATCTTGTCCCTTTTCGATTCACAATTTCATATGATGAAAACATACCCGTCTGCTGGTGTCCTATCTTAGCCTGTTTGTATAACAGGTATGAAGATATGAACGTAACTGTATCCTGCTTCGTAGAAACTTGATACATGGAAGGTTGCGAAACTCTGAGTCTCTGAATCTAGACTTCTCCTAGCGTAGGATTTTATAGAACACCTAATGTAGTGTCGGGTTCTCTTCTTTACTCATAAGCTGAGTCATGGTAAGATTAACCGTAGAATGCCATGTGATTCAGCGTGTCACTGAAATCAAACAGAATTGATATCGGAAAGAATTCCAGGGTAAAATTTCTCTTGTCATAGAATTTGAAACGTAGTGCAGATATGGTCTTCCTGTTCTTCTCTAGGCTTAGAGGAAATCAGGTTATCCTCAATGAAAACGCTGATGAATTTGTTTAGGAGTTCATGGAAACTCAATTTATTAAGTTCATAATGCGGTTGGAGCACTGATGAGACTAATTCAAAATCATAAATCTGGCATGACCGAGTCGTGCACGAATAGCAGTCATGGACATGTCCTGCTTTTCCACTCGTCACTGTTGGCAGCATGATTGTGAGTTCGATCTTGGAAAAGTGATTAACACTATACGGTTGATTGGACATGTTGTCCATATGTGGAGGAGAATAACGGTCATGAATGGTGATTTGTTTAAGTCGACGGTAGTCGACACATAATCTCATGGTACTATCCTTCTCCTTGAAGGTTCTTCTGGAGTGTAAGGAACAATTTTGGAATAATCCGTTGGTTATGCGTAAAAGGACCTTAGTAGTCGTGTGTTACTAACAGCTAGAAAATTTTAGCAATATGGCTAACAAAGCACGTGCTTGAAAAGCATAGATAACTTGTACAGATTTTCCTGATGGAAAATCAAGCTGAAAGTATTCAGGAGCCTGAACATTACTGTACATAATTATGAATCATAGCATGGTGTGGTGTTCATAGTACATAATTAGGATAAAATTTATCTCGTGTCTGTCCGAGGAAAATGCGTTAGCAGCTTGGATCTCATCATTAAGCTGAAGGAAAACCGTCGTATACGTGGGAATACGAAAGGCGTCCTTCATGGTCATGAATATATGAACTATGGTGAAAGAAATGAAAGTGACGTCGGCAACTTGACAGTTCTCACTGATGCGCCGATAACGGTATTGAAATTCTTGTGGCCTGATTAATACATGGCACAACAACATAGATATACCCTTGGAGGGTACCCTGAATTTCTTAGAAATGTTCCATAATTAGACGTGAGTCATGTGTCTTGACTCGTGTCTTGAGAAATGTGAGCGTGACATATGCCTTGACTGGTATCTTGACATGTGTCCTCAGAAAGTATACGTGAGACATGTGTCTTGACTGATGTCTTGACATGTGTCTCGAGATGTGAAACAATTAGAACTACAAATATTAGGTTAATATGCCAGAATTGGCGGATCGGTTGGACTACTGATCATTTGTATGTCTGATCACGTCCGCGGC
The DNA here is from genome assembly GCA_025667525.1 of Glebionis coronaria. Taxonomy (NCBI): domain Eukaryota; kingdom Viridiplantae; phylum Streptophyta; class Magnoliopsida; order Asterales; family Asteraceae; genus Glebionis; species Glebionis coronaria. The sequence continues at coordinate 529,549,632 of CM046882.1, forward strand.
CAGAGCCTCGGTTGCGATTTCTAGGATATTTTCTGTCATGGTAGTGGTTACTATCGTCTTGTCTGTAGGTTCCATGACGGTCATCCTCATGACCGTGACTCATGTAACTATTTAGCTGAGTGGCTGGCTGGTACTGGTTTGCACTCATATGGCTAAAATGACAGCCGAACGACGTGTGACATGTAACTATGAATTTAGGACAATGATTGATGGGAATTGTCTGATGGTGAAGCATCTTCTCATCCAATTGCTTTGCTCCGACGCCTTTGTCTTCGTCTTTTAGGATCTCCAGGTTGTGAAAAGCATCAGCATCAGCATCTCGTAGCGTCTCCCAACATCAGCAGCGTCAACCTTCAGTAACATCTCCAAGCTATGAGCGGCATCGACACTCTTGTAGAATATCAGCAAGTGAACCTACGCCTGACATGATTTAGAATCGACTAGCGAATACTCGTGAAGTATTGCAAGTGGAATACACATGGATTAAGGTACATGTAATACACATGAAATACGGTACGTGGAGTACACATGGAATACACATGAAATGATCGGTATGGGGTCGGTCATTTATCATGATTTAAGGAAAGTATAACGGTTGAACAGTTAGAAAAACCATCATGATAACCTGGCAGTATTAGCATAGACATCATTCTGGTTGCATAGAGAAACGCTAAAGTGTGGTTACACAAAATTCAACGATGATTTGCCTGACAACATGATCAATGAAAACCAACCATGACTATCATGAAAGCATGATTTAAGAAATCTAACAATGTCTTGCAGGACAACGTAAATAACAAAAGAGGCGTGAAACATAATCAACATGAAAATGGAATTATCATGAAGGAACATAAAACGATCTATCATAAAGGAGTGTATAACATATTCAGCATGAAACCGAAGTTAAACATGACAGGATGAAAACATACTTGACATAAAAACATAATAACTTATGAGGGGACATGAAAAAATTTATGCCAATTTAAATCGTGAGAAAAATTTTATGCATGAAAAACAGTGCATGAATGCGTAATGTAGTTTATAAAACCTTTATATGTGCGAGGGAACGCCTATGGGTCGGTTCCAAAACAAAAGACATGGCGAGGGGACGCCTATGGGTCGGTCCCAAAGTTAAAAGTTTCGATAAAAGCACATGCGACTAAATAGGGCCAGTCCTGTACCAACCATTACTTAGTCAAAATTCCTGTAACAGATGACATATGATATAAATGCATGAATGCATGAAACATAATAATTAAAAGTCATTGTCAGAACTTAACAGAAAAAATTTTATGTGAAAGATATGAACTACTGGGGTTCAGTCCACCTAATCACAGTTCACGAGGAACATCATGCATAGACAATGACACATAACTAAGTATGGATGACGGTTGTTCATTCCATATTAGTAAAACGATACTGGTGAAAACATCATGGTGAAAACAACAAGGTGCTGAAAACGTCATGGCTAAAACAAAAAGGTGCTGAAAACGTAATGGTTAAAACAACAACGCGCTGAAACATCAATACGTGGAATAACAATCGTTGGCTTAGGAAGCTCCTGGTGACTACCCACTAGTCACAGGTCGAGTTTTAGAGCCTACAGGTCGAAGCCTTGGCTCTGATACCATAATTGTAACACCCCATTTTGATAAATGGAATGTCACGCGTGATTATGGCGTGTCATCAAAGCATGCAAGGTGATATGTAGTAAAACATACATGACCATAGGGAAAACCGGAATCAAACATCGGTTCCCAAACATAAGCCCAAAACATAAATAAAGGAAATGAACTGAATAAAGACTAAACAAGCATAACTATATGAAGGCAAAAAGGAAAAGAAGTCTCTGGCAGCTTCCATCCTATGCGCGTCCTCCAAATGCCCGAGTCTTGGGTACCTGCCGTTTTGGGACATGGAAAGGAAAGTAACGGCTGAGCAAGACGCTCAGTGCACGGATGTACAATATAGCATGAATAGGATAAGCATGTAACATATAACAGCGGAAGACTAAGTTCTGAGTAAACTGGTTAAGTATCAAGAAAACTGGTTTTATAGTTTGAAAAGCCTTATGTTTAACCTGTGAAAACTGTTTTAACATATATATATACCATAGCCCATATAGGTCATGAAAAGGTCACGTGCATGAATACTTGGAGGGGTGACCTCATCATGCTGATTAGAGGGGATGCCTCTAATCAATATACTGATTTGGGTAGGAGGGATCAACTCCTTGTGAAGGGTGCAAGGCACACACCACATTCACCATGATAAACTGAATAAAACATGTAACTAGGATGCACCCATACGCCCCGACTGATATAATAATATGGCCAAACTGAAAAGGGACGCCACGAGCAATCACTCCGCCGTGGGGAAGTCATAACATCGGTGCCTCCAATGCTATGGTTATGGTACCTCCATAACTAGGTGAAACTGGTCATGCTTGTATATGGCTATAGTTTATGCTAAATTAACATAAGCAGTTCAAAACAATAAAACAAATGCTGGGGAAAACAGTTGGCTGCATACGGGGAAATCCTAATAAGGAAGGAATGTCCATACTGAAAGGACGGGAATCCGTACCTCAAGTCCAGTGAATGAACGGAAGAAAGACTCCTACTTTTGGATCACTAACGCTACATGAATACACACGTGTATAAGTATCGATTCACTGATTACGTACTGGGTTTTGTGTCTCATTATAGCTGATTTGGTATGTTTTAGGTCATGGTTCACTGTTTAAAGCCTTAAACTGTGTTTATCTTGTATTCTGGTTTATCTGATTAAGTATTACTGGTGTTTCATGCATTATTATACTTACTGTGTAATAATAAGTAACTTTCCAAAAATAGCAGGTTTCCAAAAATAGAAAATTTCCAAAAATAGAAAGTTTCCAAAAATAGAAAGTTTCCAAAAAAATAGAAAGTTACCAAAAATAGAAAGTTTCCAAAAATAGAAAGTTTCCAAAAATAGAAAGTTTCCAAAAATAGAATGTTTCCAAAAATAGAATTTACTGCTTAAAATAGATTAGTTTCTAAAAATAGAAAGTTTCCAAAAATAGATCAGCTGCCTTAATTAAATAAGTTTCCATATATAGAAGGTTTCCATAATTAGATTAGCTGCCTGAAATAGATTGATTTCCATATATAGAAGGTTTCCATAATTAGATTAGTTGCCTTATTTAATTAAGTTTCTATAATTAGGAGTTTCCATAATTAGAATTAAGCTGATTACATAAGCTAACATATAAGTCTAAGTGTTTATAAGCTTGCTTCTTAAGTCATGTGATATAGTGTATAGTTTAATTATTATTTCATGTATTTTAATTAAACTATAGGTTAAGCATTTTAATTAAAGTATAACATGTATTAATTAAAATGAAATAAAATACTTAGGTTAAAACGTGTATTATTATTATTAATAATATAACCTAAGTCATGTCTAAATTAATTAATTATAGGCATGTTTTAAATAATTAATTAATTATAACTTATAACATAAAATACTTAGGTTAAATTAATGTCATGTTAAACTAATAATTAAAATAACCTAAGTCATGATTTAATTAATATCTCATGTTATTAATTAATTTATATCCTAAGTTCATGATTCATAAAAATTAACATGTAACATAGATCATGATTTAACCAACGAACCGTAAACCGGGCATGAAATCGACACCGTACCCCGAACCAAATCGGGGTTCCCCTTGGTTCCTTGCTGCCGTGGGACCCACACCACCAAACCGGGACCACATGGTCTCGGTGGTGGTTTCTAGGCCAAGCCGTGACCCCCTTAGGGCATGGTCTAGGCGTCGGCTAAACCAAACACCCGTAAAACACCCTTTTGATTTTACCCTTTAACCAAATACATGTTAATTTTATGTTTTTAATTAGGTTTTAAAAACATCATGTTCTTAATTAATTTTACCAAATCAAATCAAAAGAAATAATTAAAAAGAAAGGTTAAAAAGGTATACCGAATGTGTGGATCAATAAAGGATGAACAAACACTAACACTTGTACAATATCCATGATCAAAATCAACAAGAACACCTCCTTTGGTGTTGTTATAGGTGGCGGCTACAAAAGGGAAGAGGAAGGAGAGGAGAAAACTTTTTAGGGTTTTATGTTTAATTTCTTGAAAAGTGAAAATGAATGAATTTTTCCCTTAACCCCTTGTTTAGTAAAAATGATGGGCTAGGTCCATTTCTCCTCCTTAATTTCGTGGATATGGGGCCCACAAGGGGTAGCCCAAATGTTTTCTCGTGTCCCGATGTTTCGTGTTCGTTCGTGGTTAAACGTGTTCGTGTCTGAAGCGTTTCTGTTTATTTTATCATGTAGTTTACCGTAATCTTAACGCTCGTGAATATATTCTGAGTATTTACGTAATTATTATAATTAGTATTTTAAATGGTGTTCATGATTTAATTATGTTCACGTGATATATTATTAACTGTTTATCATGAGTTCGTACGTAATCGATACTTGTCATGTCATACACGTATGCACTTGCTTGATTATTAGCACATGAATGTGATCAATACTAACTGAGGTAAGTTTTAATCTAGAACGTACGATCTTAAGGGAACTATTCATGGTAAAAGCATGCGGGTTTTACAGAGTTTCTGCCACTGTTTCTTCATTTAGGTCCTCCGTAGGTATTTCGCCTTCTTCCTTATCCAATTGGCCATCACCACCTAGAACATCTTTCGGTTTATCCGATTGACCAGACTCCGAATTATAACCAGAGGTTGCATCCAAAGGTTTAATATCAGGAGTCCATCCAGCGAATTCCTTGACAAAGACATTATATGGTTTACCAAGAATTATCACTTTGCATGTCTCATTTATATGCCCATGAATTCTAGTTTTAATGCAAACTCTTCCAGTAGATACAATTTCGTTTAGCTTTAACTGAATCCTTTGTTCAAAAATTACTTGTTTAGCTTTCTTTGGCAAAAGTAAACTTATTTTAACGTTTAGAACTTTAGATCAGCTTATGAACTTTACGACGTTATGGCTTTTAACTCTTAGCTAATAAGGTCAATAGGCCTCATTCGTTGTTTAGTTTGTTTAAGTTGTTTACGACTTATAACATAAGTATATAATAAATTCTCAATTTCTAAGGCTACATGAATAGTGGGTAAAATTTTTACCGTCATGTACGCGTCACATCAGTTTTCTCTTTTCATTCATTAAACTTAACTTTCAACCTTACTAGCGGCGAGAAACTCACCGCCACATCATACCTCACTAAATACACAACATACTCACAAACTATAAATTAAATTAAAAGAAAAAGCAAAATGACCCACCAAATGTCTAACTCACTTAGGTGAGGACTTCACCACAAAACATGCAACTCCTCACGTGAGTTTGCCATTCATCGAGCAAACCCACCTCCACTCCATCGAGCCAAAACTCTAACAACTAGGCTTATAACATCTTATATCTCTACGATATATTAAAAGAAAACTTTTTCTATCTATAAAAATGTTACAAAATAACTTACTATTTGTAATGTTTTATGTACAAATCAACATAACTTCAAAATTGAAAATAAAAATAGTAACTATCATTAAATATTAATTATTAAAACTAATCAATACATAATATTTAAACTAATTAATATATAATTTAATATTCATATTAAAACTAATTAGTACATATTAATTAATACACACTAAAAAAATATTTAATACATCTCATTACTTAGAAATACTATTATATATTCACATTGTATAACAATTAAAAACATATATTACATATTGGCTACCTAAAATGACGAGGTTCAACTAGGAACCGGAGTCACAATCGGTTCCACTAGCAAAAAAAAATGTCAGAAGATGAACCGGAAATGACCCACCGAAACTGATAAAAACGACATCGTTAGAATAACTTGTACTACTTTTTTTGAACAACACATAAATCTATACCACTTATAAAAGATATTGTAATCTCTTTCTCCAAAATTTTAAGTAGTACAACGTTACAAGATTTTGGTACAAACTTTTATAACACAAAAAATTTATAAATTCTTTATATATTAAGGGCATCTACTATGATAGGTTTATGAATATGTTTAAAGCTATGAAAAGGTCTAAGAACTTGTTAACCATAGTGAAGAACCATTTCATGCTTATGTGCCATGAAGAGGTTTATAATCATAGACCTCTTCATAATTATATGCTTTGATTAATATACGAGGTTTATAAAATTTTATGAGATTTTTACATAGTGAGGATAGGTTCAAGGTTCATAAATTAATGTTATGATGCAACTATAAACCTATTAAAAAGTTTACCATTGGAGATGCTCTAATGGTGGGCAATAAATATTAAATGACAAAATTAATACAAATTAATATACAATATGTACAAATGATTATTGCTATAGATTATAGTAATATTTTAGATAGAATTATTTAAATTGTTCACTGATGTAAATTTAATATCAAATTTCTATACTTGATTTTGAACCATTATCTTTTTTTATAATTTGCATTTTTGAAGATATATATCGTCTATTTATACATTTTAGTACAAATATAGTGAAATATTGATCATTTTGCTAATGAATTCGATTAAATCGTACACACCAAAGTAGGAAAATTTTAAGGTTATTATGATGTATGAAAACGTGTCAACTTATAAATTAAGAAGATTTTATATTTTCATATATAATATTGCGACGAATGTTACATAGATTTACAAATACTTTTTACCATCAATCTTCACAATTCCGTAATACTATTTGTATATGGAATGATTTATTATTGCTCAAAGTTATTTCAACTTAAAGTTATCATCATTATTAATAAATATAACTATAAAATATCGCGTTTACAGAATTCTAGTTTCAAATCTATACTATTATATAAAGAGCCTAACTCCGATCTTAATACCAAACCTAAAATTTACAAACCGAACTCCAAACCAAAAATTAAGATATGAAAGTAAAATTTAAACCTTAAATTATATTTTGTTAAATTATCACATTTATCCATATGTTTTTTATAACAAACTTTTGTAACAACCTTGGTAACAAACAATTCAAAAACCTTTTATCTTAAATTGAAATATCTTTTGATATATTTAATTTTTTTTATAATCCAATTTCACTATATTTTCTAAAATTTCGTGCTCTTTAATTCAACATCCATTTTAATATAATTTTATTAAATTTTAGTTTTTTCGTTTTTAATGAGTCTATTTAAGTTAATTTAATTTTTTTACTAATTTAACTTTAATTTGAACCTTAGTAAAAATTGTACTAATATTTATTCGCTAAAAAAGTAGTTATCGGGTACTCGCCGCTGTATTGCGCGGATACAATACTAGTTAATCATAATGCGCGAATACCTAGTAACTACTTATTTAATTTACTATTATTGTAACTATTTAGAAAATTTGTCTTTATTTTTCACTACCCTGCATAGGGTAAACCAAAAGAAAAAAAAAACTAAGGTAATGTTTTCGGGTCATATTTTATAATTCATTTTCTGAATTATTTTAATAACCGTCCATAAGTGTGTTACATAGTACACGATAAATTAAAATAATTTAGTAAATTGAAGCTTAAGAAGCACAAGCCGAGCACATGCAAAAGCTCGCAAGTAAAAAAGAAAGTTAAACAAATAAATAAATGATAATTTTACATAACTTTTATAAAATAAAATTCACACAATAATTTGTCGTGGTTAATACTATCTCCATTTTGAATTAAGTATTCAGTTCTTTCACTCTAATTATTTTTCGTATGTTATATAATATTTGATATAAAATATATGAAAATTATTATTATATTACACAAATCTTACTATTTTATAAATTGTATTTGTAATTCTCTTATCATTAATTTTTTAAGTAATTCAAGTTTTCACGCATAATATATAAACTTTAATGCATACAACAAATAAACAAAATACATTACATACAAACGAATAGACATATTATACAACTTTTTAATAGACATGTACATATGTCATGTGAGTTGCATCATCACATAATATATTATGTTCTCTTTCTGTGCGTAGATTTGTTTTGTGAGATTTGTATATGGATTTAACATTTATTATATATGAATTTATTGTGTTTTAAATATATTTTTATTTGCATATTAATTTTAAGTATTACTAGTAACTTTTAGGCCAAATAGCATAAAAAGGTATTCATCTTATGTTAAAATTCAATTAAAGGTACTTAATTTTTTTTTCTCAATTTAAAGTACCGATCTTTTTTCTTGTAGCAATGTTAGGACAATAACAAATTTAAAGGTTATATATTAACGACCGTTTACTTTATTATTGCATCGTTAGTCCTTTATATTAACGACACTTTATAATAACCTCAAAATTCGTTTCTTACAGTTTTACACCGTGTTTTATCTTTTTCGTTTGATTTTTACCGTTCTCACTCGGTTTTTAATCGTTTTAGTCCGTTTTTTGTTAGATTAAACACAAACGAAAACGGTAAAAATTAGACAAAAAAGGTGAAAACGGTCTAAAACTGTAAAAAAACAAATTTTAAGTTTATTATAAAGTGTCATTAATGTAAAGGACTAACGATGCAATTATAAAGTAAACGGTCGTTAATATATAACCTTTAAGTTTGTTATTGTCCCAATATTGCAACAAGAAAAAAGATTGGTACCTTAAATTGAGAAAAAAAAAATTGAGTACTTTTAATTGAATTTTGACATAAGATAAATACCTTTTTATGCTATTTGCCCTAACTTTTATGTCTTATTTTTGTTGTTCACGTTTTCTTTTTTTTAATATGTTTCAGTATAATTATTTATCGATAAAAATAGTTTGATCAAGTTTATTGTATTTATTTATTTAAAATTATTATTAATAAAAACTTAAAAAATATATTAATTATTTAGCTAAAAGTAATAAAAAATACTTAAAGTTAAAATGCAACTAATAAAAAAAAACAAATTGAGTAACTAACATCACATCACACTCTCCTTACCTGGAGATTCTCCGATAATTTCAAAAACACCACCCAAATGTTTCAAACAAACTCAAAGAAACCGTTCACCCAAACTGGGAAATAATAATTTAACCCAACTTTAACCCCTTTCTATAAACTCCCCCATCAAACATTTTATATAAATCCAAACACCATTTCATCCATCTCATCTCTCCATAAAAATTAAAAAAATAAAACCCCAATATCCCAAACACCATTTTCATCCATTCTCATCTCCGCCGTTACTCCGCCGCTATCTCGCCGTTAACCATACCCATCAAAAACAACGTTTCAATACCCGATCTATCAGATTCTCTTCAAACCCTAAATTTTCATTTTCACCCCTATGGTTCAATCTATTTACAGTTTTACCCTTTCTTGTTAAGCAGCTGTTTTAAAACCTAATCATCATTTCACATAAGTTTCAGTTTACCCTTCAACTTTTATTTTTTGACACTTTCACCCCCTGAACTTTTAGCATATTTTCAATTTGTTAAACTGGAAACACTTTCCGATAATTTCCGACCATTATCCAACAAGTTTCATATTTTCTCCTGAAGTTTTAGTTTCTGACACTTTCACCTCTCGTTTCTCATAAGTTTCACATACCCCCTCAACTTTCATATATTTACACTTTTACCCCTCGACTTCTTTTTTTCCTAAAATGAAGGACACCCACCACCATCCATACAGTATACTAAAACGAAAAGACAGAGACCCACCTTTGAAAGTAACTAATAAGAAGACAATGACGTCATCATCTTCTAAACTGCTAGCAGGTTACTTGGCGTATGAGTTTTTGACAAAAGGGTCTGTGTTGGGGCATGATAAGTTCGATAAAAAGACGGAAAAGAAGGCGAGTGAGAGATATAGTGAGATAACAAGCCTAATCATGAATAATAATGGTGATAATAGTAGTACTGGTAGTAATGATGGTGTTTGTATTCCGGGTGTTGTGAATCCTACACATGTGGCTAAGTGGATTAAGATGTAATGTAGTGTTTTTCGGGTTGTGTCGAAAATGTTGTTATGTTTTGGTTTTGTTGTTCGGTTTAGTCGTTAGTAGCAGTTTGTCATGAATCCGTCGTGTCATTTGAGTCTTTTGTAAGCTTGAAGTATGGTCACTAGTGTTATTTTATCATGGTTTTCAGTTGAACTCGTGTAGTCCATTGCTTTTGGCTTTAGTGGGCGTTAATCATGTATAAATGTGTAATGGTCACATGTCATGATATCGAGATATTGTTATGTTTTTTAACAGCGTCGATTGTTGTTATGTTTTGGTTTTGGTTTTGTTTTAGTTGTTGATGCTGTTGGCTAAATTGTTAGTAGCACTTTGTTGTGAATCGTGTTGCAGCTTAAAATGTAATGACTCGTCTCATTTGAGTTCTGTGTAAGCTTGAAGCAGCAGGCTACTAGTATTATTCTATCACGCTTTCTAGATGAACTTGGAAAGATACCCGTAATTGCTTTCAGCATTAGTGCGCGATAATCATGTAAATGTGTAATCATCACATGATATCAAGATATTATTGTTATGTTATGGTTTGGTTTGATTTTAGTTGTTGATTTTGTTTGGCTAAATTGTTAGTAGCAGTTTGTCATGAAACTATGCTTGCTATACTATTATTGTCAAAACTCAAAAGGGAAAGTATGTCATATCTAATGGTGTAATCTGTTTGCATGATATTGACTAATGTTGTTATGTTTTGGTTTGGTTATAATGGTTGTTGTTCGGTTAAATTGCTGTCGGTTAAGCTGTTAGCAGCACTCGGGTGTTTATTAGCAGCACTTTGTCATGAATTATCTGAAAGGCTTAACAAGTTGCTATAATGGTCACATGATATCGACACGTACAAGTATAACCTCACTCTGATGTTCGATCGTTTTTTTGTTCTGTTTAAGATCATTGGTGTGTTTCTGTTTGTGTTTTATCCATACATATATATATATAACTAGTTGCATAGCTTGTTCGATAGGCCGTAGGTGGTCGAGCCTCTTGAATATCAAAGGAAAATTAGGCAACGTCGTGACTGGTGACATCATGCTGGTGCCGTGGGTAAACGTTTTTCATAACAATCAAAATCCACCAATAACACCAACACACCCGTCCCTATTACCTGCCATTGTGCAAAAAGTAGTGTCATTGTGTTAATAAAAGACAACTAAAAAAAGACCACTTCGGCCGGCCTTAACGGCGCGACAGCCAACGGCGCCAGCTCCGGTATCATTGTGATGCAGTCACGTCGGCTGGTCCCGGATGGTGCTAACGAACAGCTAGGACACCTTAAGCTCTACACATCGTAACATATTTATTGAGTGCATCCCGGATGGTGCTAACGAACAGCTAGGACACCTTAAGCTCTACACATCGTAACATATTTATTGAGTGCATCGAGAACTAAAAGAAATGAATGTTCAATCCGTTTTTAAGAGTAAATAAGAGTTAAAAAAATATCCACAAGAACAAAGTAAATGTGGTGAATTCAAATGCGAAATATAGCTTCTTTTTGCACAACGCATATCGTTGATTTTTTGTGTTTTACCATTTTCATCACAACAAATAATCTTCAATCTCGTCAGTCATTTGCAACCTCGTAATCTGCAAAAGAGAACAAAGTAAAACACAACGCTTAACTTAAACTTCTACATAAAAGCAAAAGTTCAAGTAACATTACAACATTGTTCGAAGATCCAAGTAAAACACTAAAATTTATAGCAATTTTTCATTGCGGTTGAGTTTTACGACTGATAATTTGGTGGTTATTTTTGTTTCTAAAAGCTGCTTTTAGCTAGAAAGATCACACTTGATGCAATAGAGATAGAATAGTTATACTCTTGGTTACTTTTTCTTGTACATACATCCGATAACTATAACATGTCGGGATATGCGATCGTTTAGCCATCGGAAATGCGTGAGCCTATCGGGGGCACACACGAATACACGAAGAGTACGTTTATTATATATTTAATATATTTAACTCGTTTATATTTATTAAATATATAATATGTTTCACGAAAATATATTTAAACAATATTTAGTTTAACCGTTAGACGTTGTAAACTAATCAAATATTGTTAAATACAAAAGAGGGAATGTACAAAAACCAAATCATCAGGACTCCATCCCAATAGTTGGCCGCATAGAATGGACTATGAAAGAGTTGGTCGTTATTTTAAAAGATGATGAAGTGTATATCTAAAACTTGTTTGACAAGTTTATATATTCAAATTGAATAACCCTTAATAATAAAAGATACGGTTTAAAGAAAATAAAGACAATCGAATATTAACTTTGATTTGTTTTATTCTATTCCTGTGTCCCACGACACATGCTATTATATAAATAGCAAATCTCTTTTATTTTTTGGTGTGAAAAAAAAAAACAGATATGCGATATACACCAAAAGGGTTTTCTGGTTTCTCTTGCTCATTGACCATAATCAATTGATGGCTTGCATGAAATCAGTATTGGCAATTTGTACGCATGTTTATCATGCTATATCATCCATCATACATATCCCTTTCTTGATTAACAGTAAACAAAACAAGTTTTAGTATTTGGTCTTGTTTCTGTTCAATCATTCTCCAACTAAACAAGAACACTCGTTTGGTTTAGTCGTGAAGCAAGCACTAGTATCTTAACGTACTTGTGTGACGTGTAGTGTGAGCAACCATAGAGTCGACAACTTAGTCGTTAAGTTTCAAGATCAAGATCAAGACTTGTTTATTTGATTTAATCAATTAAATGAAAGGTTAGTATTTATATTGCTTTATTTATGTGTTAATCTTAAATATCAAACTAGATCCATTCCGCTGCGCACTCGTAGTTAAATGGTTAACTAGTTGTAAAATCCCAACAGTGGCATCACGAGTCAAATCGTTTGGTGTTTATGGGTTACACATAGAATAAACACGCTAGATCCGCTTAAATACTCGCTTTATTTTTTTCTATGGCAACAACATGCATTCTTGCCATGAATTTTTAATCTTGATCTAGATCTAATAAAATTGGGTAGGTTTATTAAATTGGTTAATAAATAAAATTTTATTTTTATCTGTCAAAGACTTTAGCAATCACATTTGTGATGCATGCTCGTCACCAAGTACCTAGCAACTTGGTGAGGGTCTTTGATTCTCAAATTGGGGAAGACTCATTCGAGACTTGGATCTTATATGATTTATCGCTTTCATATAGAGTCTGTCTTCTGCTTCTACCCCCTTCTGGTCTGTTTTTATGTGCTTATTTGTTTTCCATTATGAATTGCAAAACGTAATAATTCAAGATTCTAGGAATCATAAAAACAGATCTCTACTTATATCGAAACTAGCTTTAAAAGTATGTCATATTAATACACTTTTTCCTTGCGAATCGGCTATGTGTTATTTGTTAAAAAATCGTTTTTTGGAACAAATATTAATATGGACATAAGATCTATGAAACTTGTTTTTATTATAATCGAATTGTTTTGCGAAATCATATTGTCACTCGAGTTGGGCTTACATACCGTAATGATGGCTTATAAACTATCTTCTCAACGACGTGATTTGCAAAATTAATTGATTTATAATACTTAAAAACAACTTTTTGTGCTTTACTAATGGTGGACTTGCTATTGCACTACGTGCTCTAGTCAAGCTATCTAGGGTTTGAACGATCTTTAATCTTTCCCCGTGTCATATACATGTTTCGGCATCTATATGATAATTATCCCAAGCACTTGCGCCTTCGGGCGCATGAAGAGTAGGATATAGGGTTTGATCATTCTTTAATGATTTCCCGCGGTAAACACACCTAAACCAAAAAGTTAATAAAATGTTTTCTTAACTTGTGCTAAAAGATGATTGCATGCATCTTTTAGACGTTTTTGACATTTGTTTTCTAAAACTTATGTGATACCTATTTGAATTTTAAGTCTATGCCATCCAATTTAATAGCACTTGTAGTCTTTTTTCGTCATCTGGTCAGACCTAGGGCGAATCATGCACCCAAGGCGATCTTTGTCACTGGTCAGACCTTTGCCAATCATTGCATGCTTTAAATTGGTACGACTTAAAGTCGAGTTCCCGGTCAGATTCGGAACCCGAGGCATAAGATGAGATGAAACATACTCATGACTTTATTACGTGTAGAACAAGTTTGCTTGAGATGTTCAATGGTACTCGAAAGAGATGAGAGAACGTCCCATCCAAACACTCTACAACAATATACTTCATGAATCGTCTCATAATTCTAAGAGTTGCACTTGTAATGCAATTAACGCTCGACGCTTACCTCTTGCCCTACTTGCTATTAGACGGTCGGACCTCTAATATTGAGTGGGAGTGCAAGTAGGATCTTAGTCTTATTAGTAATTAATTGGGTAGTTAATTCTATTAAGAATTCAATTATCGAAAATACTAAATTGAACTTTCTAATGTTCCGATTAATTGTGTTATTGCAACATAATTCGTAAACTAAAGTTGTTTTCTTATAGAAAACAAACATTGTCTCTTTTCTTGGTAAGAAAAGTGAGACTTACTCCTATCTTTTCTCATTAGTTGACAAGAATAAAACAGGACCATAATTGAATCGTTATCGATTGCATTTAAACTCACTTTTAATATTTCATTATCCTAATCCGGTTCTGAAATCATTGAAAGATAACATATTTTGTGTACCTAATGTCTATAGCTACCAAAATAAATGACATCCTGCACTTGTCACGATGTATGAGTTTAAACCGTAAAGAGTAAAGAATTTACTAGCACTTCGCTAGGTATCTTTCTTGGACTCTTGATTATTCCTTAAAGTGCTAAATACCCTTGTGGCTTTGTAGACGATAAAGGAGGAATTGCATGCTAAATAGTCAAGTTAATTAAAAGCATGAACGGCTAGTCCCTCATCCACACAAGTATAATTTCATATACTTTGTTCAAATACCTAAGTAAATGTATACTTGTAGGAATTTTTCAAAGATAAGGAAGTCAATAAATTGCTATTTACTTTTTACTGGTGATGTAACATCTCTTATGTTGACAAATCCAGTGGGAGTATTGCAGTTTATTACTGAAATAATATCCATGTAATATTGTCAATTTCAGTGGGAGCTACAAGATTTATTTTCTTGCTTAGTCATCCATATTATTTCGAACTTGCTTTGAAATAATTTATCACTTCAAAATATGAACAACCATTGCTTTAAGGAAATTGCATTTTATTTTATAAGATAACACGCTGCCTTTCTGATGTCGCCTTCTGAAACGTTATCTATAGAATAATAATCCATAATTCATTGTCTAAAGTTATGGTTCTAAATCTACTTATAATATCAATGACATTATCATATTGTTTACACAATCAACCACATGTTGTATTGCTTGTCTTCATAATATGATGTTGTGCCTTACACAAGTGGGAGAAATCGTAAAGTGTGTGCAAGGAACAACATATATTGGTTTCACTTGCTATCAAGGTAAGAAAGCTAATAATTCTACTAGGACTTGAACACACAAGATGTTTGTTGCCCTACTACATTCAAATGTCATGATATAGTGAAAAGCTACTTCAACATTTTTACTACATGTTTAGTAAATACAATTATGGTTAAGATATAATAATCATAATTTTGAAGTATAAAAATTAACTTGAAATTACTATTGAACTCAAGAGTTTGCGTTCATGATTGCTTTAGTTAGTATAATTATGTTTTTCCTTGATAACACATAATTATAAAGTCCTTGAATTACTCACCGACTTCTAACATAAAGTATTTAGTAAAGTAGTTATGTCTTCTTGTTAACACATAAACATTAGATCTTTGAATTATTCAAAGACTTATAATGTATACTTGATATGTTCTGTTTTCTTGTAAACGCGTGAACATATAATTCTTGAACTGTTATGTCTTCTTGTAAACACATGGTTCTTGTATTATTCAAGGAATATACATTATAGCATGCACCTGGATTTAAAATACTGATATTGTAATTTGGTACACGATCCGATTGACAAGTATTTAATCCAAAGAGTATTAAATTATCTATGGAATTCTGATGTAGCCTCACAATTCCAATACTCATAGAATACCGAAATATTATGGTATGTCTAAAGAGTTGAAACTAACTATATTTGTATAGTTTGATTTATGATAGCTTTAATTATTCTACCTCCATGATCTATCAAGGTTAGAAAATTGCGTGTGTCATTGATACACTCAATATAGTTCAAACCTAGAAGGTATTCAAGACAACCCACAAATTGAAAACCCCTAATTTATTAGGGACTTTCGGTTGTTCCACTCAAACCAATTGAATCCTAAAACCTTTTGGGTTTTTCGATTTTCTACACTTCTTAGCTTGACGATTGTAGTGTTGGTGTTCCTCCTAGCTTGACGTAACACAAACCTTTCCGAAGGTTATTGGTTAAAAGAGTGACACAAGAATTATGGTTCTTACTAGAAACCCTAATTAGGGTTCTTGGGAGAAATCCCAATATGTCTTGATTAAATTCTTTAATTTGTTAATATCTTATGAAGCATACTATTAACAAACTTGAGATAAGAATTTAAAATGTGTTTTGTACTCTCTCTATTAAGAACAATTTATTGTTACTTAAATACTTAGTATTTAGAGAATGATCTCTACTTACAAAAGTAAGTGGGAGTTATAACAAATCTTGAAGATATTCAAGAGCAAAATACACAACCTTCAAAATCCACTTGTTGATGTCATATTTTGGTTAAGCATGGAAATGTCAAACCAAAGTAAAGGTTACTCTCATTCATAATCCACAAGGATACCTCATCACTTGATTGATATTTTAATATCAATGCTGAGGAGTATAAGTTAGGAGATCTTTGTAATCCACTAACTGCTAAGATTAATTATCATATCTTGAATCTGATAAATGTCTTAGAACTATGAGTGATAAGATGCAGTCCTTAAAGGGAGAATCAATCTTTTGAATTTGATTGATGTTTCTCCTAATTATAAACCTATGAGGTTGGAAGGAGTTTCTTTTGAAAAAAGACTCACAAGGACAAAATGGTATACTTAATTAATGCATGGCTAATAATAGGAAGCTTTTAATTATACTCAAGCAATTGACTATGATTGAATCATTCTTCCATACACGCATTGGTTAAATAAAGATAAATTATTGTCATACATGTTTCTGTGTATATGGAATATGGCAATTAAGCTTTATAGTTTTTCCTTTAGTGATTTACCTTAGCAAGGACGGTGTGAAATCAAAGGGTTTAAGATTCTATAAATCTTTATTGAGTATACACGATAGATAATCCAAGTATGGATTAAATCATGCATCTAGAATTTAATTACAATATGATTTTGATTAAATTTAGATGAGTTGGAGTACACTTGACATTAAGTGGGAGCACTATATGTTTTTTCTTTAAATTCATATGTTGTATAACATAGTGAAGATATCATTCCATTTAAGCTAGATGATAATCCTTAAGATTGGAATGAAACTTCATTTGAGAATTTATGGAATAAAACAAATGACTTTGGAATAAATGTTTATTGATATAAGCAATGTGGTAATTGAGTCAAACACAATGCAATACATCATTGAAGCAAGTCTTGCATGATATATTTCACTAGACATAATGTTGTACATAAATGGAAATCTTATGTTTTTAACTAAGGATTCATTATGTATATATATTATATTGTGTATATGACTTGTTGTCACTTTTGTACAAGAACAAAGTGAGATGACAAAAACAATATCTAACTGAGAGTATTTAGATTGTTGTTAAAACATATATTTACGAATTATAAAGCATAGTGATGTATGTGTACACTGATGCTGGAGGATAATCAATCTAGTAAAGTGAGATGTTATCATTTATGATAAATCTGCTAAACTAGATGTGCTCACAATGAGCATTGTTGCATTACACATTAAGGAATAAGAATACTTTACATTTTAAGAAACTGTAAAGATGACTGTCAGTATATCGTTGATGTTAAATACCTTATACAAGGATTGACGATATCCCCTACTATGAAACTTGCAATAGTATGAGCATGTAAGAAAAGACACTCATCTTGTTTTCCAAATCTTTCACAATTGTGAAATTTGAAACAAGTATTCAGAAACTTTACTTAGATAACTATTTAGCTTTCTTGTTAAAGAATAGTTGAGAATGTTGGAAACATTTGACTTCAACTTGCTAAATTAGTTTCATGCAATCTATTTTAGTATTTGGATAATTGGGATGGTAAGACAGTTATTACTTTGTGATGAATAAAGATACTTGATATTTGTATCCATTCATATAATTACTGTTGTTCTATATTTGTATGTTTAATCCTTGAATATTTGATTATTCTAAATATGTCCATTGTCGGTTAGCAATATGGGAATATTGTCTACATTAAGACAAATGTGAGTGTTGGTTGTATTCTTTGAATATATGGACGGTTCCCACCAAACTCATGTGTTATTCATTAGGGATGCATATTGGACACCCCGAACTTTTGAATCGTTACTTTTGGATCCTTGTCATGAGTAAGATTCCGAAAATGGTGAGTAAGTCATCCTTAGACTTGAGATGCAAACAAGTTTGTGCATGTGTGAATATCACTTCTTGATTATATGTTAAACGCTATCTCGCAAGCGGTAGTTATAAAGGCTATAGTTGGAAGTGTTGTGAAGCAGCATCCACAGACACTTGCAGTCAATATAGAATTTGTTCCTCCACTTGATATAGTGCAGATTAGTACCATTGGGCCCTCTCCAGAATTAATCAGATAATTGTGTGGCCGCACCCAAAGAGTAAATCAAGATGATACTTGTTTACATTTGGTATATCTGAATTAACTTCTATAACGAGAAACTAAACGTTAAACTATATGGAATGAGTTAGGATCCATATCCATGGTTTAACGGTACTAGTAACAAAGGGATGATTATTAGCAAGTCACATAATCGTATACCATTAATACTTTTGAGATATTCTTCTTGAAACTATACCTCAATCATTTCCGGTTATAATAAAGTGTTGCTAGATACTTTATTATGGACGTACTATGTCTTAAACTCTCACAAGTGGGAGCTGTCGGGATATGCGATCGTTTAGCCATCGGAAATGCGTGAGCCTATCGGGGGCACACACGAATACACGAAGAGTACGTTTATTATATATTTAATATATTTAACTCGTTTATATTTATTAAATATATAATATGTTTCACGAAAATATATTTAAACAATATTTAGTTTAACCGTTAGACGTTGTAAACTAATCAAATATTGTTAAATACAAAAGAGGGAATGTACAAAAACCAAATCATCAGGACTCCATCCCAATAGTTGGCCGCATAGAATGGACTATGAAAGAGTTGGTCGTTATTTTAAAAGATGATGAAGTGTATATCTAAAACTTGTTTGACAAGTTTATATATTCAAATTGAATAACCCTTAATAATAAAAGATACGGTTTAAAGAAAATAAAGACAATCGAATATTAACTTTGATTTGTTTTATTCTATTCCTGTGTCCCACGACACATGCTATTATATAAATAGCAAATCTCTTTTATTTTTTGGTGTGAAAAAAAAAACAGATATGCGATATACACCAAAAGGGTTTTCTGGTTTCTCTTGCTCATTGACCATAATCAATTGATGGCTTGCATGAAATCAGTATTGGCAATTTGTACGCATGTTTATCATGCTATATCATCCATCATACATATCCCTTTCTTGATTAACAGTAAACAAAACAAGTTTTAGTATTTGGTCTTGTTTCTGTTCAATCATTCTCCAACTAAACAAGAACACTCGTTTGGTTTAGTCGTGAAGCAAGCACTAGTATCTTAACGTACTTGTGTGACGTGTAGTGTGAGCAACCATAGAGTCGACAACTTAGTCGTTAAGTTTCAAGATCAAGATCAAGACTTGTTTATTTGATTTAATCAATTAAATGAAAGGTTAGTATTTATATTGCTTTATTTATGTGTTAATCTTAAATATCAAACTAGATCCATTCCGCTGCGCACTCGTAGTTAAATGGTTAACTAGTTGTAAAATCCCAACATAACAATCATGATGCCTTCGTTAAGCCACTTAATTTGGTCGTGATGCCACTTAATTTGGTCAGAAATTTCTATACTTATGTTAAGTGCATTTTATTGGCTACCAGTAGGCTATTCCAAACATTCTAAGCTGTCCAGAAAACAATTATACGCACACCTGATTTGTGTGGCACTAATATAGACTCGTTAAATCCTCTGCACTATATAAGGGAGAAAACGGTGCCTTTTATGCCCGTAATTGCTGATATTGTGCGTGTAAGTAACTATACATTATAGTACTTGTCAAACAGGAGCTAGTGTAAATGCATTATTGATTATTCTGTCATCAGTGGGAGATGAAAGAAAAGTGGGATGGGTTTGTTCCACGTCGACGGATAAGCAAACTTATGATATTTATAATCGAACATATTCACATTTAGTTATGTCTCCTTTAATGGCAAATAACAATTTCGGCACAACGACAACTGTATATATTCGATTTAGTTCTTGTTTGATCGGGATGATCGTTTACTATATTATGGGTGACTTTTTTGTGTTTTTGTATTCCTTCGCAATTGTTCTACTCACAAATGCCGAGTTGTACATCTTCAGAGAAGATAAGATTCAAACTCTTTCATGTATATCACTTTTAGCGAGTGATGGCTCCTTAATAACGAGAGAAGAGAAGACGAGATATTTAAGTTGACAAAATACATAACATGATTATATAGCCTAGGCTTGTATCGGGATAGGACACCACTGGGTGCTAGCTGCTTAAGAACGAAAGAAGAGAAGACTAGGAATTTATTTGACAAAACACATAACATTATATAGCCGAATAAACATAAGACATTCATAATATGACATAACATATCGTAAATAAACATAAACATAACATATAGATAGCATTGGTCCGTTCGACCCAACCCACACAAAGCCTGGGCGTATCATTTACAGTTTTCATTTTTGTTTTTCTTCACAATTGTTCCACTCACAAATGACTATAGCTGTACATCTTCAGGGAAGATTAGATTAAATTCTTTCATGCAAACTGATGTTTTTGACACCTTTTCGTTGGGTTTATGTCATCTACTCAATCCTTACTTCTTTGAATCTAAGAATATACATTATCGTTTATGATAATTCATGGTAAGAATCTTTTTCATCAGAAAAAATGAAAGCAATAAACTTACAGTGGGTCGAAACCTCTTCCCTTAACGCCCATTTATAGAAGTACTCGGCTGCTGAGGCGCTTTGGCACCTGTAAGATCACACATTTGAAGTCGGTAATATATTCCAAAAGATATAGCTTCAGTCATGCTCAAAAACAAATTCTCACAACAGACACCTTTTACTTGTGTAGAGAGTGCCTCAAACAGAAGATTTGATGGTGGTTTTAGACATTTAGAAGCCTCAGCTGGACTGAAAAAGAGATAAGACTGACCTTAGGTAGGTACAACAGTGTTTAAATCATAAAAGAGAATATCTCACTGATACATTATAGCCAGTATTAGGTTATAGACGAAAGTTTGACGTTCCAGATTTTTTGCAATGGATGGTGTTAGCTTAGGCTTTCCACCAGATGTCCCTGAGCTATACAAGTGTAGGAAAAAGGAAATTTAAGTTTGCCTTCACATCTAAATGTACTCATTAGCACAACGATAAAAGGATACTTTCAGAAGAGTCATCGCTAGCTGTTTGCTATCCTTTTGATATAAGGATAGATGTCCTTATATATGTCAATATGTCATCACCGGTATCTTCTGCTTAAATTCACCCACATTACTCATGGACATTCCCCACAGGTATTTTGCAAGTATTCAGTCATTTTGTTTCTTGTTAAGACTGACTGCAAGAAGTCTTCTTGAACTGTATCAGCTTCGAATGTTAGCTTCTAAATCTCCTTGAGAGACACATCTCCTTTGTACTCGAATCCATCAGTAGAAAAGAACAATAGTAACAACAATGTGGACGCATCTTGAGCTTAACTGGGAGGACAAGTCAAAGGTATGGGAGAGAAACAAATTGAACTTGACAAGCGTGTTTTACGCTCTCAAGTAAGTATCCTTGATTGCAGTATTGATATATAAGGTTTTCTTTTTGTTGTTGTGAGTAATATTGTTAAATATTGATGCATTTTAGGGAAGAGAAAACGCTAGGAACTTATTGATGAGTGTGTAAAACAATCAGTAAGTTAAGAGCTTACTGATAAATTGGTGTATAAAACAGAAAGGAAGACATAGTAAAAAAGACTCGTCCTCATATGTAACCTCTCCTTCAAAGATTTCATCATTTATTCATGTTTGAACAGGACGTCAAAAATCCCGACTTTATCAAAGAAAAGACAATGCTTAAAGTTGCTACATAAAAGCAAAAGTTCATGTAACATTATAAGATTGTTCAAAGATCCAATTAAAACACTAAAATTTACAGCAATTTCAGTTTTCGTAGCGCTTGAGTAGTAATAATTTGGTGGTTATTTTTGTTTCTAAAAAGCTGCTTTTAGCTAGAAAGACCACACTTGATGCAATAAAGATAGAATAGTTATACTGTTGGTTAAATTTGCTTGTACAAACATCCAATAGGCGATAACTATAACAATCATGATGCCTTCTCTTGTCATACTTTGATCGTTAACCCACTTTTTATCTATAAGTTAAGTGCATTTTAGAAGTTGCTAAAAGTATATTGACTACCAGTAGGCTATTCCAAACATTCCAAAGCTGTCCAGAAAATAATTACACGCACACCTGATTTATGTGGCACTAATGTACACTTGAAAAATCCTCTGCGCTATATAGGGGAGAAAACGGTGTCTTTTATGCCCGTAATTGCTGATATTGAGCTGAAACCATCACCTCCCTAAGCCATATCAAACATAACTAGTTCTTGTAAATGCATTATTCTGATATTGTGTGTGTAATTAACTATACATTATATTATGTGTCGAAAAGGAGCTAGGGTAAATGCATTATTCTGTCGTCGGTGATGAAAGAAAAAT
Source organism: Glebionis coronaria (assembly GCA_025667525.1). Lineage (NCBI taxonomy): Eukaryota > Viridiplantae > Streptophyta > Magnoliopsida > Asterales > Asteraceae > Glebionis > Glebionis coronaria. The sequence continues at coordinate 529,572,637 of CM046882.1, forward strand.
GGGATGAGTTTGTCCCACATTGATGAATGAGCAAACTTATGGTATGTTTATAACTAAACATTTTTGACACTTTGTTATATCTCGTTTAATGGTGAATAACAAGCGGTCTACACAATCCCTATCGAGCATGATAGGGATTTGTGTGGTAAGGATTGTCGTTTACTATATTATGGGTGATTTTTTTGTGTTTGGGGTTTACAAATTTCGTTTTTGTTTTTCTTCGCAATTGTTCCACTCACAACTGACAAACTGTACATCTTCATGGAAGATAAGATTCAAACTCTTTCATGTAAGTCGGCAAACTGATGTTTTTGACACCTTTTCGTTGGGTTTATGTCATGTACTCCATCTTTACTTCTTTGAATCTAATAGTAATATACATTATCATTTATGGTAATTCATGGTAAGAATCTTTTTCATCAAATTATGAAAGCATCAAACTTACATTGGGTCGAAACCTCTTCCCTTAACACCCATTTAAAGAAGTACTCGCCTGCTGAGGCAAGCTTTGGCACTAGTAAGATCACACATTTGAAGCCGGTAATATATCAGAAAGATATAGCCTCAGTCACGCTCAAAAGCCTCAGTCATGCTCAAAAACAAATTCTCACAACAACCTTTTACTTGTTTCGAGAGTGCATTAAATCATAAATCATAAAAGAGAATAGCTCACTGATACATTATAGCCAGTATTAGGTTATAGACGAAAGTTCTACGTTCTAGATCTTCTGCAATGGGATTGTGTTAGCTTAGGCTTTCCACCAATGTCCCTGAGCCAGAAGTAGGAAAAAGGAAAAGTAAGTTAGCCACTACATCTAACTGTTTTCAAAGGATAAGCACTCATGTACTACCTGCTTAGCATCTCTGTTATGGGATGATCAGAAATTACAGAACAGTCGTCATCGTTAGCTATCGTTTTGATATAAGGATAGATGTCCTTATATGTCCCGACTGGTACCTTCTGGTTAAATTCACGTGCATCACTCATTGACACTCCCCTCATGTGTTTTTGCAAGTATTCAGTCATTTTGTTTCTTGTTAAGACTGATTGCAAGAAGTCTTCTTGAACTTTATCAGCTTCTAAATTTAGCTCCGGAATCTCCTTGAGAGCCTCATCTCCTTTGTACTCGAGTTTCTTTCCATCCATAAGTAGGAAAGAACAATAGTAACAACAGTCTCAAATGGGTCATTTTTAATATAGGTCAAATGCGTCGTCTTTTCTTTCTAAGATATAATCATTTCAGCCGCGAGTGTTTTCTATGGAATAGGGTATGCATATATAATAAAAGATGGTGTTTTCGATAGGAGAAAGTTTATGTTTAAGACTTCGTGGACAATCTGTTGGTGTTAAGAAGCCATTGAAGCCAGGCAACGTGATTACGAGCCGTTATAACCAAGCAACTGTTAATTCATCTATGAAAGTAGGGTTGTTAACTCATAACGTTGATAGGTAGTCATTTACCGAGGTTCAAGTAAAGAAGAAATGGGAAATTCCAACGCATATAGTGGTTCCAAACAGATTGGATCTTGATGGTAATGACTAATGAGAATCAGAGTGAGGATATTCTAGGATCAATTGATGTGGCGATGCCTATAGTGGTACCAAGCATTAGTACAGTACGAATTATGGACAAGACGGATAGAGAATTAGGTCTGGCTAAGAGGGTGACTCACTTGGTTGGAAAGAGGTCTTATTTTGCTCAAAAGGATGAGGAAACAGTTTGGCAAACATTAAGTTTTAAAAATGATTGTGATGTGGTTTAAAAATGTAAGCAAACCTTTCTGAAGATGTTATTAATCGAAACATTAGAACATTTTTGTTTTTCCTATGGCGTGCAAAGATGTGTTTTTGTCAATCTTCAGTGTGAAATGCTTTGTAGACCTTTGGTCTCTGCCCTAATTGACATCTGCGCAGATAGTTTTTCAGAGAAAATACACAGAACTTATATTGCTCCACCACAATATGTAAGCGAAAGCGGTTATTTAACGTCTATTGCAATGTAACGGTTCTTTTATGTAAATCTGCAATACCGACGATTATAGTTTTCACATAGTTTTAGAACGTCCTGTATTGCCATTTAGATTCTTTGCAGCTTTGGTAAACATGTTTTTTCTTCAGACCATCTACTTAGGTGGCAATCCGACCCACCGGTTTATTATAGGGTCAGTGACCGTTTAATCAAAATGGCTTAGGAGGAAATGGGTTAAATGAAAGGAACATGTTTTAGTCAAAAGAGACTTAATGACGAAACAGAAGGTTATGTTTGACGAAATGGACTCGAGCAGGGTCGTAGCTTATAAGCTATTACATATTTACATGTCATTGTATTGGTTGTTTCTTCAATTCAAATGAGAGTGGAAAGAAACAATTGTAAAATGCTTTATTACCTTTTTAATTTGTTTCAAGTTTATCTTTTGCATGCAACATATTATTAGCTGCTCGCGATTTCGCACAGGTTTATAAACTAGTTAAGTATACATTATATTTCGTGTGAAGAAAGAGCTAGTTTAAATGCAGGAGAGGAAAGAAAAGTGGGACGAGTTTGTCCCACATTGATGGATGAGCAAACTTATGATATGTTTATAAGAAAACATTTAAACACTTAGTCATATCTCCTTCAGTGGAAAATGACAATCTGACTATATCGAGAACCATAGAGCTCTATGGTTCTTTGTTTGGTCTCGATTGTCATTTACTATATCATGGGTGATTTTTTTGTGTTTGTGATTTATGATTTTCGTTTTTGTTCTTCTTTGCAATTGTTCCACTCACAAATGAGACGAGCCGTACATCTTCATGGAAGATAAGATTCAAACTCTTTCATGTAAGTCCGCAAACTGATGTTTTTGACACCTTTTCGTTGGGTTTATGTCATGTAATCCATCCATCTTTACTTCTTTGAGTCTGATAGTATACATTATCATTCATGGTAATTCATGGTGACAATCTTTTTCACAAAAAAATGAAAGCAATAAACTTACTGTGGGTCGAAACCTCTTCCCTTAACACCCATTTAAAGAAGTACTCGGCTTCTGAGGCAAACTTTGGCACCTGTAAGATCACACATTTGAAGTCGGTAATATATCAGAAAGATATAGCCTCAGTCATGCACTCATGCTCAAAAACAAATTCTCACAACCTTTTACTTGTTTAGAGAGTGCATTAAACAGAAGATTTGACGGTGGTTTCAGATTTCTAGAAGCCTCCGCTGGACTGAAAAAGAGATAATTTAAGAGTGACCTTAGGTGCAAAAACGGTGTTTAAATCATTATAGCCAGTATTAGCTGTTATAGACGAAAGTTTGACGTTCCAGATTTCTGCAATGGGATGGTGTTAGCTTAGGCTTTCCACCAATGTCCCTGAGCCAGAACTAGAAAAAAGGAAAAGTAAGTTAGCCACTACATCTAATTGTACTCAAAGGATAAGCACTCATGTACAACCTGCTTAGCATCTCTGTTATGGGATGACCGGAAATTACAGAAGAGTCGTTGCCGTTAGCTATCGTTTTGATATAAGGATAGATGTCCTTATATGTCCTGACTGGTACCTTGACCTTCTGCGTAAATTCACGTACATCACTCATTGACACTCCTTTTTGCAAGTATTCAGTCATTTTGTTTCTTGTTAAGACTGATTGCAAGAAGTCTTCTTGAACTTTATCAGCTTCTAAAGTTAGCTTCTGAATCTCCATGGCAGCCTCATCTCCTTTTTACTCGAGTTTCTTTCCATCCATCAGATAATAAAGGTCTCAAATGGGTCATTTCTAATATAGGTCAAATGCGTCGCCTTTTCTTTCTAAGATATAATAATTTCAGCGAGTGTTTTATATGGGGTATGCATATATAATAAAAGATGGTCTTTTCGAGAGGAAACATTTATGTTTAAGACAAGGAGATTTGGTGGACAATCTGTTGGTGTTAAGAAGCCATTGAAGCGGGTCAATGTGATTACGAGCCGTTATAACCAAGCAACTGTTAATTCATCTATGACAATAGGGTTGTTAACTGATAACGTTGATAGGTAGTCATTTACCGAGGTTCAAGTAAAGAAGAATGGGAAATTCCAAGGTAGTTCCAAACAGATTGGATCTTGATGGTAATGAGAATGAGAGCGAGGATATTGTGGGATCAATTGACAGTGGCAATGCCTATAGTGTTACCAAGCATTAGCACAGTACGAGTTATGGACGAGACGGGTCAAAATTTAGGTCCGGCTAAGAGAGTGGCTAATGCTCCAGCGCAACGGATCGAGATAGTTTTTTCAGAGCAAATACACACAACTTATAATGCTCCAGCGCAACGTGTAAGCGTACGCGGTTATTTAACGTCTATTGCAATGTAACGGTTCTTTTATGTAAATCTGCAATACATTATACCTTTCACATAGTTTTAGAATGTCCCGTATTGCCCGTTTCGATTCTTTGCAGCTTTTCTTAAACACATTTTTCTTTGAACATGAAAAAGAAAAATCGCCTTGTCTAAAAACTTGCCATGTTAGAGATGCTCCGCTGAAACGCGTGGCTGCTATCATCACCCTCGTTCAATGAACATTATGTAATTTTAGGAAATAAAAAAGAGGAACATCGTGCGGAAAACAATGAAAATAGCAAAATTAGACCAAAACTAGATACACACACATAGTTAATGTATGTCGTCCATTAAGACATGCATTCCATAGACCTATACTCTTAACAAACTCAAAATTCCTTCATTTGTGATGATACTTGGTGCTCTCCTACCATCCCCTGGTCATGCAGCAACTGTGCGTGATCCTTAAGCAGCCCATCGGGACCTGCATTTAAATCCAAAGACAATACTAAGACATCACTATGACACATACGTCTTATTAATCATACACATTGATGCACAAACGGCATATGCTACATTTTAGTCAATCTCACGTTTTCCAAACAACTACAAGTATATGCACTACCGAACGATATATTTGTAAAGTAATGGATGAATTTTTAAAAATGCAGATCACGACTTTAAGACAAAATTAAAAGGATCAACTGATACAAAAATAACAAATGGGAGTTCAGGTTTGACCTTCAGAACACATGAACACTCTCTGATTCAAATGTCTGGAGTTTAAGAAAGCTTGGACGATAAGCTATCCCGGTGAAGCATGGTTGTGAACGTATTTTCTTTTGAAATATTTTCTTGTGAGGGCAATATACCAACAATCCAACCCCATTAAATAACATCAAAATTGTTCCATCGTTTGAACCGTCCAATAGAGCCAAAGGTTGAGCCATCCACCAATCTACTTTAGCCATATTCGTTTGCTTAATCACCACCTCTTTATGCCAAGATCTCTTGATCCTGTATTCTTTCATCACCCAAACTGTGAGCTCAAAATAGGATGTATAACACTGACTCAAACAACCATTCACGATTCCCAAACTTTGGAAACGAATATCACCTAGTTTTTCTACAGGTGGAGATGGGAATAACTCGAATGTCTCATTGTCAATATCAAAAGCATAAAGCTTTTCAGGGGAATCCTCATTAAGAACAATCCAGTGAATACTACCATTCAGAAAAGTCCCGTAGGATACTTTCAGCAAGTAAGGAACATGGCTGAGTTGTCTCCACTGGCCTTTGCCAAGGGTGTATACTTCAGCTTCTACCAAATCCTTTTGAGATACAGCGTTTCGGAGAATCCGTATCACTTTGTACTCCTTTGTCAATACACCGATTCCAAAACCATAAAGAAAGAAAGTACATGTTAATTTAGTGTGTTGTGACGACGGAAGGATCATGTACTCTCTAGTGACTGGATTGCATATACAACAATAATTGTTATCGTTTTTGTAGTAATATTGCCCCAAGCAGACCAAACCATTGACCGAAGGCATTGGAGATACATCAAATTTTGTCGGTAAAAGGCCAAGATCAAAATTCATGACAGGATCATGGTATAAACGCATGTCATCTTCAACTTCCCACCACTTTATTAAGCTATCCATATACACAAATACAGTTTTCTGAGGGATGGAGTAATGATGAATCATGACCCCTGCCGGTGATCTCGAGAGGTGAAGGTTAACAAAATAAGAGTCAGAAACAAGTTGACGCCAATTCTTGCATACACACTTGCAGTGAATGACCGTCTTGACAGGAAGCCTTGAGAGAACATCGGTCATCACATTTGGTGGTAAGTCCTCTATCGACGGATTGAAAGACGACATGATGATCTGGCGACTGTTGAAAAATATAAAAGGTGATTATTATAGTTTGGTGATTGGTCTATTAAGTTAAGCATTAAAATGTAATTTTCTCATTGAGGCATTTTAGCAATTCCTTGTTAAATGTATCAGCAGTTAATGGTATTTGTTTCGGCTTATGACTTACTTGCTTGTGGGCTTATGTTTCATAAGCTCACTTTTTGTGCCTTATTTTCCAACTTCTCGATCGGCTTATATAAGTGAAAGTTTAAAAATAAGCCACAAATGTGAGTTTATGAAACATAAGCCCAAACGCAAATAAGCCATAAGCCGGCTATATAAGACGAAACAAAACCCCCCCCTAAAACAACACATAAACCACACTAACATAACTCAAATAGCTTAAAAACCTTAATGTGACCCAAAACAGTAGTAATATAAAACAGATTCATTAGGCACTAACATTAAAATCATAACTAACTATGAAGCTCATATGAACAAAATCAATTAAAAGATGAAAAACAACCTTCGATGATGGTTATTCTCGCCTTAGTTTTGTGTGGTGAACGGGGGTGGTTGGTTTTATATGATAGGGTACACGTTGGGTTAAGGCTTAGAAATAGAAAATAAAAAATCGAATCGAATCAAATCGATCCTGAACCGACCATTTTTATTCAGTTTTCGATTTTATGTATTTATATCGGTTTTGCTCGGTTCGGTTGGGTTTTGGGTTAAAATCACGGAAAATACGCTTAAACTATATATTCTGTTCGGTTTTCCTTGGTTTCGTTCCGTTTCGGTTTAATTCGGTTCGCGTTTTTTTCAAAATCAGTTTCTGTTTGGTTTGATTATTTCGGTTCGGTTCGATTTTAAACAGATGCTCAGCCTATTGGGTATAGACTAGGGTGGCAACTTTTTACTTGAACACGAAACCTGACATAAAATCCGACCAAAAATCGAGACGAAAATTAATATGTTTGGGTGAGTTTAAATGGATTTTAGGTCGGGATTAGGTGAGTATCTGACCCGTTTATTAAAAGGTCAAATTTATGTCGAAAATAAATTAAACGAGTTAACCCTTCAACTTATAATTATGAGTTTAGTCGGATCGAATGGAGACTGGCCAAACGGTTTAATCGAATTACTTTTAAGCTTAATAACTATAAATTTTAAAGGATACGATGAACACACATATTTTCTTGCGACAGTGATATAAACTCAAACCAAATCAACCACTCAAGGTTGTTAAAATCACGATTTTATTATAGATTGTTTTTGGTTTTATAAGATCGGATGACGATCGAGATCTCGAAATATCCTACTTACATGTTTAAAAGTCTTATTTTCGTAGGAGCTCATATTAAAATGTGATTTTATAACAAACTTATAAAGAAAGAATAAGCTCTTATAGAATATTTGCAACAATGCTATGGTAATAATTTTTATTGTTTTAGTTAAACATATTTCATATATTAATAGTTTATTAGTTTATTTATTTAAGAAAAGGAAAAATGAGATAGAATCGGATCCAGATCTTATGATCATATGGTAAGATTAAGATCTTATGTATTTTAAGATCCTAATCATAAGAGATAGATCGCGATATAACTAGTCAATCACATGTAAGGCTGAGCAGTGGATCCAGATCTAGATAAGATCGGACCGGACCGATGACCGAATTGATCTACAATCTCGGACTGAGACCGGACCGAAATAGTCCGGCCTAGATCGGTCCGGTCTGGTCCTAATTAGACAGAATAAACGAATTTTTGGTAAGATCGAACGGACCGAAGACCAAAATTATCCAAAATCACAGACCGAGGACCGGACATAATTTGCTCGGTCCGATCCGGGTCAGTTTTCCGGTCCGATCTAATTCGACGGTCTAAGGGTATGTTTGGCATCCTTAGGAGCTGGAGTGGAGTGCTGGAGCGGGTTGCTGGAGCTGAATGCTGGAGCTTGTGGCTTGAGCTTTTTTTACATGCTACTTTAACTAGCATGCCATTTATGAGCTTATTTTTTTAGCAAGCTCTGTCAGCCAAACGAGACTTATTTTTAATAGTAACTTATTTTTGAAAAACAATAAGCTCATGCTACGATAAGCTCTGATAAGCTCACGTGTCAAACATACCCTAAATGCTTAGCTTAATCACATGTTAGAGCATAAAAATGTATCAAGTTAATGATTTGATGCATTGAGTGCATTTAATGCACAACATATAAATGATTACTTTATTAAATTTTGAAAAAGCATTTTTAAAAGCTTTAATTGCAATGAAAAAACTATTATAAAACTTTTTAAAATAATAATTTTTTTTTTCTTTTTGTAAAAAAAAAAAGACGAAAGTCGTACTATTCTCTCTACAATAAGAATTAACCAAATTGTTAGTACTAAAATTTCGTGTTACTTCATATAACATAAAGTTGGACGTTGTGGGAGAAAAAGTCGTGTATGAGCAAGTAATGTAAATAATTTGTGATGAGATGACAATATAGGTTCGAGATTTTGATGAATGAAGACTAACTACACTCGTACCCGCACTAACTGAACACACGACTTATGAACTAGCTTAAAACTTAAAAGTGCACTGGGGCGTTTGGTTCAAAATTTAAAATTAGAATTTTTTAATCTCATTAATAGGAGCGGAGCTAGTAATAGGATTAGTAAGTGCTAAGACTCTCTTAGTCAACATATTCTATTTATTTATTTGTATTACATTTTTCTATTATTTTCTACATTAAACCTTCTTATCTCTATAACTTTTTGTTTTAAGTATGGTTAGCCTCTTTAAACTAAAAATCCTAATTCCGCCCCTACTCATCAAAGTTTATTCTTATGGGCCTTTTGGTAGAAGTATATTAGGAGATATTGAAGGATATTCATGGTATTTACAGTTTAATTTCTTCCAAATATTGCGTTTAACATGACAAACAATGGATTTAAAAAATTTCTGAATTGTCAAAAAGAGGGAAATAAAATATTTTCAAAAAATGAAGAATTTTAATTTACTTGACGATTATTTAATATAAACTTTTTTCTAGTGACTTTTTTCTAGGGTTTTTACTCTTTTAATAGAAAATTTATAAAATTTTAAAAGCTTTTATAGAAATTGTTTTTTTATAAAACAATAAAATAATTTTTTTTTTTAAATGATATACAGCTAAAAAAGTTAATATAAAAAATATACAAATTATGTATAATTTTTTCTACAAAATTTATAAAAAAATGAAAAATGAAAAATTTACTCATTTAAATAGAATATATATTTTTTTAAATTCACTCGATTTTTACTCGTATAAACAAGAAAAATAAAAGTTATATACAAATTTATATAAACTTTTTATAAAACTTATATAAATTTTTTATAAAATTTATAGATTTTTTTATAATATTTATAGAACTTTTTATAAAATTTATATAATTTTTTTATAAAATTTATATAATTTTTTTATAAAAAATGAAAATTCGAATTTTACTTGTTTATATAAAAAATTTCTATAAAAAAATATTTATTCGTGTTAATTGATTCGAGCCAAAATCAAGATTTCAAAATAATATAAATTTCTACAAGCCAAACATGTGTAGGCACTTTAAATCCTAAATCTTAAATTCTCAAGAATTTTAATTTACTAGAATTTGGGATTTCAAAATTTTAAAATCTTGAACCAAACGACATCTTATTTTAAAACATCCTTAACATTTTAGATCACACGTGAAAGTTGGGTAAAAATTATAAAATAATAATGAACTTTTAAAATTTACCATAATGAAACTTTTATTTTTTTCTATTATCAATATCACTAAAATACTTTCAATTTTTTTTCAAGTTGAATCAACCATCTATATATACTAGGTTTAATGCCCGTGCACGCACGGGATTTGAACATAAACGATAAATTAAGTAAAAATTTCGTTATTACGATTTTATATATAGTATATATATATTTTTTTAAAGACATATAATGTTTATATGTTTGATTATGTTGTTGTTTTACTCTACACCGTGTAAATTATTATAAACACATCTGAATTCTAATTTTTGAATTTCATACTCTTTTTACTTTAGATATTTTTATTCTAAATAGTTATCTTAATTATTAATCAACAAACGATTTACATCAACCTTACACAACCTTACGCTTACACGATTAATAAATTTATGATTTTGTAATGTTTAATATTATTTTATGAAACAATATTAAATTTTTAAATAATTTTTCATTATGTGATAATATTAATTGATATTTTGTGTAAATATTTGTTACACAAAAAATTTGACTTTGTTTAACTGAAACACTAATTATCTTTTTCTAAACATTGTGTATTTAGTAACACATAACATCCTTACAAAAATATATGTTGTTATAATATGTAGAGTCTCGTCTATTTATTTTCATCTCACACCGATGACTAAGGTCATGCATTTATTTTGATATCTATATTCATGGTAATAATAATTTACGTAGATTGCATTGCTTACTTTGTTAAGTGTCAAAATAAAAATAGACAATAGTTTGTGTTTAACTGAATATTTATAACCGTTTGATTTGTTGATTTTTTTTATATAACATATGTGAAAATTTAGAGGGTATAAAGTTTAAGGGGGTATTTTGTTTATTTTATAAAGTTAATAAAAAATATGAAAAATTATAAGTTTACATTTAAATACATCAAATTTATTAAAAATTCAACCATTAAAGTTTTATCAATCCTCTCCTCTTTTTTTAAGTTTTTATTTTCACAAATTTGACACATATATCTTTGTGTATTTTTATCAAATTCCTCCACCAAAATTTTTAATTTTGACTAAAATGAACTCAATTTTGACTTTTTTCCACAAATCACATCACTCTATTTTGCTTATGTGTCAAAATCAAGTCATTTGATTGGTCTAATTAGTTTTTCTACAACCTCCACATTTCACTTAAATTCTCAAAAAATCTAATTCTTTTATTGTATAAAAGATTGTGGCAATGTTAGTCCATTTAGCCAATATCGTTTGCAAAATTAGTCATTTATATTAACGGACATTTTTAATTAACTAAAAAAACTCTTTTTACTTTTAATTTAATTTTTAAAATGTTTCATACTTTAAAAAAATTTAGGTACATTTGAAATCGAGAAAAATATCAAAAATTATTTTCACCAAAAAAAATTAAAATAATTTTTTAACAAATATTTTCTTTTTCTTTTTCCAAACTTATAGAAGATTAAAAATTAAATTTCATTTACTTTTACAAAACTTTTTTTTCTAATAAGTTGCACTTTATTCTTTTTGAAAAGTAAAAAAAAAAAAATTTTCTAACTTCAAAAAATATCGTAAGAGAAATTTTTTTATTTATTTTTCTAACTTAATAGAAAATATTTTCTCTTCCGCATTTTTTTAAAGTTAAGTTTTTGTTTTATACTTTTCTATAAGAGTAAAATGCAACTTATTTTGGAAAAATAAAATTTTAAAAAGTACCGAAAAAATTTAAAAATGTAAAAAAAGAGTAAACTGCAATTTATCTTTTTATTTTCTATATGTTTGGAAAAAGAAAAAAATCGTTACGAAATTTTTTATTAATTTTTTAAAAAGTACGAAAAAATAAAAAAATTAAATTAAAAGTAGAAAAAGTTAACTTTTTTTGTTTTTAGTTTATTAAAAATGCCCGTTAATATAAAGGACAAATTTTGTAAACGTTTGTAGGCTAATTGGACTAACGTTGTCACAATATATAGACGTTTGGTTATACTTGGTGAAAATTTTAAAATTACGTTGATAGTATCTGTAATAAGAAAATAAATGTTTCATTGTAATAAATTTCATAAAATCCGTTTTTATAATTTTTATCCCGTAAAAGTTGAAAGAAAAAAAGGAAGGAGACGAAAGATAATGTTGAGTAAAAGTGCACGAAAACGAAACAAAGACGAGAAAAATGTAGAGAAGTATGTGTCGACACATAAACTGAAATTACTCTCCAATCTCCATACAAAGGTTATTAAGAATATTTACTATCGTGATTTATAAAGTAATAAGAGTGTCATTATTTTATTAGGATGAAGATTATGTTTATGTTTATGTGAAATGAAAATGTTATTTTTAAATTTAATTTAAAGTTTTGTAAAGTATACGTTTATTTGAAGAAAGGTCTATAATTTAATGTTATAAAGTGATTTGAGACTATTATATATTTTTATAAAAGTTTGGTGAATCTTACCCATCCATAAAAATTTATTTCCTTTTTCATGATAGCGAAAATGAAGTTGTTTCAATCGATAATGATATGGTGAAGTTTCTGGCAGCTAGACGGAGCTGCCAGGGGTTGGTTATGGTACCCGAAGCTTACTAGAAAAACGGAAGGATTCTTATGAAGATGTCGATTTCAATTATAACCTGTATGATGATTAGGCCACTAAATGTTAATTGAGGTGCTTTTGTTTAGTTGATATGTGTAGTAGTTTGTTTATGTAACGAGCTGAGATATTAAACTCACTCACATCTATTACACTAAATTATTTTTTAATATAAAAGTTTACTAAGGAAACCTTTTATTAAGAAAAAAACTTATATTGTATAAATTAATGTTATAAATTAATTTAGTGCTATTATAAATGTTTACAAAAATTTGTCATTATCAATTTATCATTGCCTTAAATTACTTCGTAAATAGTAGCTCAAAATTATCTATCTAATAATAGAGGAGAATCACGATTCCATAGGAACAGCGATTCTCCTCTATCAAAGACTAAAATACTATATATTATTCTCTCACAGACTCATGGCTCTCTCACAAATCTTTCACGTAATTCTCTCTACTCTCATACACAAACAGTTCCCTGCGTTTCGTTCTTCATCCTCTTAATTGACCCTTAATTAATGGATCCCGTTTATTGACCCATTGATCCCGTTTTGTTGATCCTTAATTAATGGAGTCTTGCCCTTTGGTGATTGGGTTGCCCCTTTGGTGTCTTTGGCCATTAATTATCCGTCGTCTACCTGTGTTGATGGCTACAGGACTTGGTGATTGGGTTGCCCCTTTGGTGATTGGGTTGCCCCTTTGTTGATGGCTACAGGACTTGATGATTGTTGGAAATACGTTTTACGTATTAAGAGGGATCGGTCACTCCATTAATAGTCCATGTAATAGCTCGTAGTTTAGTTACTTATCTTTATTTAACAAACAACCCAAGCCTAGCCTACAACATGTGTAGGCCGGCCCAAATGTAAGCCCAAACCCATGACAAGGGCTTGGGTATATAAACCCTCTCCTTTGATGGAGAGGGTAGTGGTTTTCATATTTTACACATAGTTCTCATTAGTTTCTCTCTCTAGAATTGAATAACCTCGCTCTGATACCAATTGTAGAAATTAGAAGGGGGGGTTGAATAGTTTCTAGTTAGTTTTCAAAACATTTCGGCTTAATCCACTGTGTGCGGTTCCTTATGTGTACCCGCGGTTCTTTATCAATAAAGAACCGCCGGTCCATTTAGAGAACCGCCGACAGTGAACTTAACCTTTTGTTACATGTTAAACTTTGACAATCCTTTGTATCAAATTCTCGATCAAGCTTGACTAGATATGAGATGTGTTTGACTGAAAGATAAATACTACAAGTAAGTAAACACACAAACACATCAAATCAAGAGTACATCAAGCAATAGTCTAAACACTAAGCACACACGTACTAAGCATAAGCTTTTCCGCAACTAGGATGTTTAGACTAAGTGATGTATACTTGACCATAATCTAAACACGAAGCACACACGTACTAAGCCTTAGCTTTTCCGCAACTTAGATGTTTAGATTATGAGATGCACACAACACACAACATATAAATACATCTATAATAGTAAAGACATAAATGTAAAGGAAAGTACCGACAAGATGATTTATAATGGTTCGGTCACGAAGCTCCTCTTCGCCCTACTCCACTCCTCGAGTACACCTTACTCGAGAGTTACTTCACTAGTCAACAAAACTCCTTTCAAGGCGGAGAAAACCATACACGTCGCTTACACATTTCCAACACTAAGCTAGATGTTGAGTCCTAATCTTAGGTAGGACCAATCTACACAACGTTGCCCACTTCACCATTTAACGACACAAGGCTGGATGTCGAGTTCTAATCGAAAGCTAGAACCAATCTTCACGACTCTTCACTTTGAAGCTAAGTGAGAACTTCACACAACACAACTACTAATCACTTTAAAGTTTAGTGAGAACTCACAAGACACAACCACATCACTTTAGAGTTTAGTGAGAACTACCTAGACAAAACCACATCACTTTAGAGTTTAGTGAGAACTACCAAGACACAACCTAATCTACCCACTAGTTATGTTTTATGGCCCAACATAACAAGCCTTGTGTTTTATTGCCTAAACACATAAACCATATAGATCCAAGCACACAACACTTAGATCTATAACTCTAACACTATATCCAAGTACTAACAAGACTTGGATCTACACAACTAACACCTAATCCAAGGATACCCATCACTTGGATATTCTACCCTTACAAACACATCCAAGTGTACCCACAACTTGGATCTTCTACATATACATAGTAGGAAGACAATAATCATGACTTGATCTAGAGAGATCTTCATCATGTTATGACTCAAGACACTAACACTTCACAAGGGTGAAAGTGTTCTTCTCATTGCTCTTGATGAGACAAATGAGGGATGGGATATTGGAAGGTTTTTGTGTGTTTTTGTGCAAGTAAAATGGAAGAGAATAATCTTCTATTTATAGCCAACTCTTGCCTTGGAGAGCACCTTTTTACCCAATGGATAAAAGAGTGGACTACCCATTGGATAAAAGAGTGGAGTACCCATTGGATAAAAGGATGCACCTTATATTCTTGGAGCCCAAATTCAAAATTTGAATTTTGAATTTATTAGTTTCCCTCCATCTTCTAGAAGCTTCTATAAATCTTGAGTAAGCCTAAACCGGCTTGACTGCCAGCGGTTCTATATCTTCCCGTGGTTCGATATCACTAAGGAACCGCGTGTTCTATAAGAGAACCGCGCGTCCTTCTTGTCTTTCATGACGAATGTAATCTTCAAGGTGTCAAGAGAAGTATACATAAGTATGCTTGAGTGATTACGAGTACCTTACACATTTTACATTATGTATTGCGAGTTATACGTTTGTCATCACCAAAACATGAAGGGATCATCTTGATTAAACATCGTAATGTTTGCACTAACAATCTCCCCCTTTTTGATGATGACAAACAAGTAAACCGTAACGTATAGTAAAATGTGAAACGTACTCGTTTACACTTCCTTCTCCCCCTTTTGTCGAATAAAAAAGGTAGTCGTCATTTGAGGAAGAGTAGAATCCATATCATTTGAGGAAGATCACGCATCCAAAGGTAGTCGTCGTTTATAGAAGAGAAGAAACAACTTTGAGATAGCTTGCATCCAAAAGATATTCGGTTGAGAGGCGAGAATCCAAACCGTAATCCCATCATCCAAAGATATTGAGCTTGCGTCATCCTAGTGAAGTCTTCAATCACCATAGGTTAACCACCTCCATGTCTTCGAGATCCCATAATTCATTACTTGCAAGATGTTCAATGAATGCAATTTAAGTGAGTGAACGATCGCAAATGTAATGAGTTGAACTCTTGAAAATGCTCCCCCTTGATATGAGCTTCCCCTTGCTTGAGGCACCAACAAAGCAAGAATAATGACAAGCTACAAAAATGGGTTAGAAGTATCCTACAAAACAAGGTTAGTAGACAAGAGCATATATAAAAAGAGCATATATTGTCGAGAGGACATACTCCGCTTTAATATCTTGGAAAAAATACCAAACTAAAGAGAGTATGACATGGACAATAAAAACAATTCCACATAGTCAAAAAAAGAGAAAGAAGGACTATGATGAAAAGAAAAAAGAGGATGATAAACAAGTCGTTTGCACAAACAATGACAAGCATTGAAGAAAGAAGTGTGCACGCGATGCTATCAATCCAAAAACAAGTCAAAGGAAAGGATCTTGACAATATCAATTCACAATTGTTGGAATAGAGGTAGAGAAGAAACATCCATACTAATTGTAATGATAATATGTCAAAGGACTAAAAGCTTAGAATTTATGGAATCACCCAAGAAAGTTCAAGATTTAACCAAAATCCTCTCAAAAGGTTAAAAACTTAGAATTGTTGGAATCACCAAATCCAATTGTAAATTTTAACCTCAATCGACTCTCAAAAACAAGAAGAATAAACAAAAATAGAACCAAAGACATTATAGGCAAGGATGCTTATGAATGTCGACACCAAAAAGATGACTCAATGAAAAAAAAAGATCAAATAAGCCAAAGAATATAAATACCAAGATGGATGGTGTTTAGCATACGATAAACTACATGCTCAAAGTTCCGTAGCTCTTCTCAATCAATGTGAGTGTTCAGAGAACAATTACATGATGAGGAAAGGGTGAGGCTCGACTCAACTTAGTTTAGAAAGATAGAAGAGAGAGACTCGACTTAGAGAGGCATGATTGAAATAAACCAAGAGAAACTCAATCAAAGAAGTTAAGGATAACTTCACAAATTGATTCATGAATACTATACCTTAGAAGGTGATACTGAAATCTCGAAAGAGAATGAGAGAAGAAACTCAAAAGAAGCTCAAGAAGACATGAAAGAGTTAGTACAAAATCTAACACATAATCAAGTAAGCACATAGGATAATTCATGCAATGCCTAATGAAGTCTACAACAAAACAATGTAGAGAAGGTGCGCAATTAACACATATGCAAGAAACATGATTACTTAAAAAGAGAAGACTAAGTAAAACATGTTAGCACGTAGCATTTAAGGACATGCATGAGTTAGACACATCTAAGAGAATAAAGATCATACAAAGATGAGAAAAAAAGCCTAAAACTTAAGCATAATTTTAATCTTAGTTACAATAGAATCCTAAGATTTGCTTAAATTAGATGCCTTAGCAATAAGCAATCCACATGCTTAAATGAAAGACAAGGGTGGTGGCGGAATTTGGTGGGGTGAAAGGTGAAGTCACCAAGGGTTCAACAAAGTCATTAACAATGGGAATGCTTTGGATGGGTGATGTGGGTGATTTTGAAGGGGTAAAGGTGAAGTCACCAAGGTATCAACAAAGTCATTCACAATGGGAATGCTTTGGATGGGTTGAGGTTGGGTAGTCACATCCAAGAGAGTACTTGGAGTGAAGGGTGAGGTTAGCTCATTCATTCTAGATTGGAATGAAGAGGAGGTAGAACCATGTGAATGGTTGGTACCATGGGTTGAGGTAGTCTTGCATGGATCAAGAGGTGGTGAGGGTGATGAAGAGATGAGAATTGGAACAATCTCATTCTTGGGTGTGTGAAAGGGTGAAGAGTTAAGGTTGGGTAACTTAATCTTAATTTTGAGGTGCCTCTTTGAAGAGGAGGTTTTGGATGAATTGGAGGTTCTTGTAGAACAGGGTAGTAATGGGTGGTTTAAGGGGTAAGGATGAATGGTTTGAGGTGTGAAGAACATGGCTAACAAGGTGGGTTTAAAAGGGTGAGGGGATGATCCAAACTAGTAAAGGGTTAAAAAGGGAAAGCCCAAGATATTTTGGGAGTGATCAAAGGTTTGAAACAAAGATTCCAAAGGGTGTTGGAACAATTGGGAAGTTTCAGAAAACCCGAATTTGAGAGCTTCTGCCCGCGGTTCTTTATCTCCACCGGCGGTTCCATATTGATATGGAGCCGCGGTCTATTTAAAGAACCGCCTACAGAGGCTAGGTTTAGGTGGTGAAGGAGGATTTTCTAATTCAGCAAATCCTAATGTTCTAGTCTAACTTATCATAAAGTCATGCTTAAGAGCAATAAAAACTAGAACACACACAAAGGAAAGACACATAGGTTCAATTAGCACGTAAGAGGAAAGCTAAGAAAAACCTAATGGCTACAAAAGAAAAAGACTCCTAATGACATACAAAGTTCATCAAAGTAAACTATCATTAGTCATATATAGGAAGAGCCATTTAGCCAATTTAGAGAATGAGTATGAGACTATCACTAGAGGTGCTCAATTAAGGCTAAACACGACCATTTTTACGAGTTATACACCAACTCAACTTCCCACATGGAAGTAATTCAACCGTTAGGTCAAATTAAGATCCTAGTGCATAAATTCTCTAGTAGTCATTCTCAAGTTAGACTAAATATAATTCCAACATTTGCCTAATAAAGTTTAACAAGGATGAAACTTGCATGGCGACACAATGCATGACCTAATGAGGGTGAAGAATGCACCATTGCATATCTTGTCAAACAAGTCTAGTTAAGGTTATTTACCTTCATAGAACTTGAGGCCAATAACTTTGAAGTGTATAAACAAAGTTTACACAAACCAAAGGAACACTCTTGATTGGTCTTTCGGAAATGACACATTTATAAATTGCATAGCAATGTAAATTACTTGAGTATTTCGGATGAAACATCCAAGTTATCAAACCGAATCTATTGTGCATTATAAGTAATTATTAAACAAAATATGTCTAACAATTTGAACAAGTAGATTCAATATAACACCATCAACACAAGTGTGAGTTATGATCTGATGTATATTATTGATAAACCACATTCATGTCTACACTAAAAAACATGTCAATTAGATTCGATAATGATACCAATCATAGTTTGAATAATGCATTGATATTTAATCGAAATATTTCTTGATTCCCACAAACACTCTTTTAAGAGAAAATAGCAAAGATTTTCAAAGGGTGTTTCATGTTTTATAGTGAGACATTTATCTACTTGAACTAATAACACAATGATCGAGTAAGACGACCCAAATCAATAGATTTGACAAGCTCCCAAAGCTTTCAAACCTAAAAGTGTTAAAGAACATGCCGAGGTGTACAAGATGTTTATGTAACATTTGTAAAGCAAGAAATGTTAATCCTATATGCAATGCACACATAATGTTGCAACTAAAATGCAAGAAATCTAGCATACATCCTAATTAGGAAAAACTAGATACTAACAAATACCAAGCAAGGCACAAGAGACTAGACATATAAGCAATACTACTACAAATAGCAAGGAACACTTAATAATGTCTACATATAATAATAACACACAAGGAAACACACACAAACAATTAGCTAAACACATAAAAGCATTCGTCCATGTTTTGAGTGTTAGATACAACAAAGTATTCATAGCTTGATTTTATTTGAAAATAGTCTTTGACCCATTTAAAATTTAATTAAGTTTAACACTTTGTAAATATATCAATTTTTAAAGATATATCACCAAGAGATGTCCAACTTAATAGAAAAGAGTAAAACACAAGTTTTACGACAAACCGAGACTCAATACTTTGGACAAAGTATATAACTTATAAAACATTTAAATTTTAAAGTTTGAATAAAGGTTTGGAAGCATTTTTAGTTGAGAGAAAATTCAATTACGTTCGAAATGACGGGTGGCACGACTTCTACGGACTTACGGTTGATTTTATATGATTTTTCAAAGATTGCAAAAATCTGAGTCAGACTGACTGCGGTTCCTTATTGATAAGGATCCGCGGGGAACAATAAAGAACCGCGGTCAGAGGACAAACAATGAGTTTTTGGCCAAAATCATTTGGTAACTTTTTGGAAGGACTTAGGACTCTAAAAAATCATTTTAGACACATAGAACTCGTATTTTAGAGTTAATTATGACACAAAAGATTTTTATACTTCCAAACATGAAAAGATTTAATTCAAGCTATTATACAAAGTTTATTTAACACCAAAACTTGTACGAATGAAACAACAAAACACATTTCGTAAGTAATCACTCTTCATGAACAATTTGATACAAAGATCGTCTCTATTTTTAAAAACCGTTTTCATTTTTAAAAACCGTTTTCATTTTTAAAAACCATTTGTTTTGAAAAAGAGAGCAAAGATCAATCCAAGCTTTAAAGTACAATATACTTCAAAGATCTTGAATAACCTCGCTCTGATACCAATTGTAGAAACTAGAAGGGGGGGTTGAATAGTTTCTAGTTAGCTTTCAAAACATTTCGACTTAATCCACTGTGTGCGGTTCCTTATGTCTACCCGCGGTTCTTTATCAATAAAGAACCGCCGGTCCATTTAGAGAACCGCCGACAGTGAACTTAACCTTTTGTTACATGTTAAACTTTGACAATCCTTTGTATCAAATTCTCGATCAAGCTTGACTAGATATGAGATGTGTTTGATTGAAAGATAAATACTACAAGTAAGTAAACACACAAACACATCAAATTAAGAGTACATCAAGCAATAGTCTAAACACTAAGCACACACGTACTAAGCATAAGCTTTTCCGCAACTAGGATGTTTAGACTAAGTGATGTATACTTGACCATAATCTAAACACGAAGCATACACGTACTAAGCCTTAGCTTTTCTGCAACTTAGATGTTTAGATTATGAGATGCACACAACACACAACATATAAATACATCTATAATAGTAAAGACATAAATGTAAAGGAAAGTACCGACAAGATGATTTATAGTGGTTCGGTCACGAAGCTCCTCTTCGCCCTACTCCACTCCTCGAGTACACCTTACTCGAGAGTTACTTCACTAGTCAACAAAACTCCTTTCAAGGCGGAGAAAACCATACACGTCGCTTACACATTTCTGACACTAAGCTAGATGTCGAGTCCTAATCTTAGATAGGACCAATATACACAACGTTGCCCACTTCACCATTTAACGACACAAGGCTAGATGTCGAGTTCTAATCGAAAGCTAGAACCAATCTTCACGACTCTTCACTTTGAAGCTAAGTGAGAACTTCACACAACACAACTACTAATCACTTTAAAGTTTAGTGAGAACTCACAAGACACAACCACATCACTTTAGAGTTTAGTGAGAACTACCTAGACAAAACCACATCACTTTAGAGTTTAGTGAGAACTACCAAGACACAACCTAATCTACCCACTAGTTATGTTTTATGGCCCAACATAACAAACCTTGTGTTTTATGGCCTAAACATATAAACCATATAGATCTAAGCACACAACACTTAGATCTATAACTCTAACACTATATCCAAGTACTAACAAGACTTGGATCTACACAACTAGCACCTAATCCAAGGATACCCATCACTTGGATATTCTACCCTTACAAACACATCCAAGTGTACCCACAACTTGGATCTTCTACATATACATAGTAGGAAGACAATAATCATGACTTGATCTAGAGAGATCTTCATCATGTTATGACTCAAGACACTAACACTTCACAAGGGTGAAAGTGTTCTTCTCATTGCTCTTGATGAGGCAAATGAGGGATGGGATATTGGAAGGTTTTTGTGTGTTTTTGTGCAAGTAAAATGGAAGAGAATAGTCTTCTATTTATAGCCAACTCTTGCCTTGGAGAGCACCTTTTTACCCAATGGATAAAAGAGTGGACTACCCATTGGATAAAAGAGTGGACTACCCATTGGATAAAAGAATGCACCTTATATTCTTGGAGCCCAAATTCAAAATTTAAATTTTGAATTTATTAGTTTCCCTCCATCTTCTAGAAGCTTCCAGAAATCTTGAGTAAGCCTAAACCGGCTTGACTGCCCGCGGTTCTATATCTTCCCGCGGTTCGATATCACTATAGAACCGCGTGTTCTATAAGAGAACTGCGCGTCCTTCTTGTCTTTCATGACGAATGTAATCTTCAAGGTGTCAAGAGAAGTATACATAAGTATGCTTGAGTGATTACGAGTACCTTACACATTTTACATTATGTATTGCGAGTTATACGTTTGTCATCACCAAAACATGAAGGGATCATCTTGATTAAACATCGTAATGTTTGCACTAACATAGTTATCATTAGTTTCTCTCTCTAGAATTGTGTGAAATCCACCATCTTTCTATCTCTTTCTCTCTCTAAAACATAAGTAAGATTTACATATCCTACAAATGGTATCAAGAGCCATGGGATGATTGTTTGGTTTTTGTATTTGTGTTCTTGATTCTCTGGCTCTTTTTGATCAAATATCACACGAACCAAATTTTTTTTTGTGTTTTTATGAGTTAATCTTGATATACTTCATCTAGTTACTTGTTAAAGTGATTTGGTATTGTTATTTGGGTTAAAAAAACAAAAATTTTGGGTGTTTGATTCATTCTTAGGCTTAGAATCTCGAATTGGTTGTGTTATTGTACTGTCCGAGAAAAGTGGTAAGTTGGTATCCATAGTACGATCTGATTGTTGCGATTGCATAAACCATGGGGTTTTCTACTTGCGATCCAAGGTCACGATCACATAATACGATCACTCGTTTCGATCACGAGTACGATCACGAGTACGATCACTCGTTGCGATCTGAGTACGATCGTTGGGTTCGATCAAACGAGTGCGATCAGGGTACGATCGTTGGGTACGATCAAGGGGTACGATCACTAGTACGATCTGAGTACGATCATAGTGAGTGCGATCACCAGTACGATCTGAGTACGATCGTTGGGTACGATCACTAGTACGATCCGAGTTCGATCCGAGTACGATCAAGGAGTGCGATCTGAATACGATCATAGAGTACGATCCACAAGTGCGATCTGAGTACAATCCCTACTGCGATTACGTGTTGCGATCCAACATTTTTTCAAAAACGTACTTTATCGTGTGTAATTTTGACTTGGATTTTTGGTTTCTCGAGAACATAATTTAGGGGATTTCAACATTATTTCTTGGCTTTAACACACAACAACAAATACATTTACTTTCTTTCATTGACCGATCAAGTTTGTAAATCTTAACTTATCGAAATGGAGTACACATCTCTTACGGATAAGTCTATCCTCTCGGGTACGGATAATCGTCCACCAATGTTGGAGAAATATATGTACGAGGATTGGACTTCCCGAATGGAACTTTACATGTTGAACAAAGAGAATGGACATCTCATTTGGGCATCGGTGCTCAATGGACCATTAGATTATGGTACAGTGACGGAAGGTACAACTACTCGTCCTCGAACAACGGGTGAATTAACTGGAGATATAAAGATTCAAGACAAATGTGATAAGTATGCTACAAACATCATTCTCCAAGCCCTTCCTCCAGATGTCTACAAACTTGTCAACAAACATAAAGTTGCCAAAGAGTTATGGGATAGAATTCGAGTTCTAATGCAAGGCACCTCGTTAACTAAACAAGAACGAGAGTGTAAGCTTTATGATACTTTTGATAAGTTTTCCTATGTGCCAGGGGAGACTCTCAATGATTACTATCTGAGATTTACCCTATTGTTGAATGAGCTCAATATATATGGCATGGCAATTCCTACGTTTCAATATACCAAGTATTTGAACACTCTTCCTTCAGAATGGAAAAAGTACGTGACGGATGTTAAATTGGCTAAGGACTTGCATAACACCAATGTGGATCAACTTCAAGCTTTTCTTCAACAACACGAATGCCATGTGATCGAGGCTTGGTTGTCTAAACCTCAAGTTCATGATCCACTTGCCATGTATGCTTCTCAACAAAACATGGCTTATACTTATCAACAACCATCATACTTGCAGCAGCCACCACCACACACCTATCAGCAACCACAACAACCATCTTATCAACCATCGATGATGCCACAACAAGCATTTCAACAAAGTGTTCATCAACAATCTTTTCCACAACAACCAACATATCAGACATCACCATCATAAGCCAACACTTCTCCAATGGGCTATACTCCTCAGCAAGGATATTTTCCAATAGAAGCACAATCAGCACAAGCTTTCTACTCTAATGAACTTCCACCAATCCAAGCACCGGTCTTTACTCCAAATGATACGCCAGCTGATGTTCTAAACCATCTCACTGCCTACTTGTCAAAACTTGTTGCAACTAGAGGATTTCCACCAACAAACAATCAATTCCGCACCTCTTCAAATCCTCGACAACAAGCTACTGTTCAAGATGGTCAAGTAACAGTGCAACCTATTCAGGGAAGGCAAAATTCATATGGACCTCCTACAAGGACGGTGAATGCTCAAGCTGTGAATTCACAAGCTAATGGAAATGGAAGTCCCATTGGTCCTCAAAAGTGTCACACTCCCAAAATATCAGAGTATAATGGCGACAAGGGAGTGGTGACGTCATGATTATCATACACACACAGTTACAAAGAACGACCTCTAAATGAGACGTTTGGAAAATAGATCACTTGTAATTGATAAAATAAATAGTTTTAACATAGTGCGGAAGCATAAAACTGGT
Organism: Glebionis coronaria; assembly: GCA_025667525.1. Lineage (NCBI taxonomy): Eukaryota > Viridiplantae > Streptophyta > Magnoliopsida > Asterales > Asteraceae > Glebionis > Glebionis coronaria. The sequence goes on from CM046882.1 coordinate 529,597,052, forward strand.
CACAGTTACAAAACATAGTTTTCCAAATAGTACAAATGATCTTTGTTTCAATAAAAATGACGGCACGCATGAGACCTCACTTAGCATCTTCCTTCTTAATACCTGAGAAAAACATTGCTAAAGCGTCAACATAAAGTTGGTGAGTTCATAGGTTTAGTTAATTTGAAATGTTTAATGAACCACAAGATTTTCCCAAAAGTGATGACAATATAACAAATACAAAGTCATCCTAAAAGTATTTATTACAGTCTAAGCTCGTGACACCGAAGCGTTAACACACCGGTAGTATAATCATATAAATGTAGCCCAACTGGATGCCTAAACCCACGACATCCTATCTCAGACTCAAATGAAACTGTGCCCGCTTGTCCCCTTGTTGGACAAGACAGACAGGGACGTCAATCCCGATAGATCTATCCATAACATTCGCGCTTACACAAAGTAATTAACGGTTCACGATTCACGGGCCAAAGCAACTGGGTTTTTAGTGGGACTTAGACTAATATATAAATCAGTAAATGCACTTGTGTTCATACGTTAAATCAAGCAATGTCTCACCCCAAAAAGCAGTAAAAATAGTTAAACATGGGGCTATAAACTCACCTCGTAATTCAGCAAAATGACGAAGATAAAGGTAGCTCGAGTGTACGGTTACGCTAGCCGCGACCTATTTAATTATAAGGATCGTGCTACGACATTAAAAATTATACTAGTAAAAAGACACGACACCCTAGTTGGGCTTGACAATACTTTTCGTTTACGGAAAAACACGATACACAAAAGTCGGTTATTAAACATTCGGGATTTACGGCTAAATAATACTTTTAAGTTAACAAATTTTGTTTTGGGCCTTATATAACCCAATACACCAAAACCGGCCCAACAAAACCCAACATACCCACCCCATGGCTCGGCCCAAGGGTTATTTAACCTGGCCCGGCCCAGTGGCGATACAAACAAGGGAGGAAAAGGGTTATTACGTGTTTTGTTATCTCACACAAATCAAAAACACTCAGTCCTCTCTCTCTCCTCTCTCGAAAACACTCCCACCGCCCCTATTCTCTCTCTCTCTAAAAAATGGATCGGATCTCAACTCTCCCATGGCTAAGAGGGTTTTCAGATTAATACATAATTCATTTGTGATGGTTTATGGTGGTTAAGCTCGCGTGGGATGTGGGGTTTCATCCTCACATCAAACCGATTCGGTTTTCGAGGTGCTTTTCCCCAGGGGTTTAAGTTATTCATCATTCAAAGATAAGTTTTCATCTCTCTTTTTCTCTTAATAAAGTGGTTTATTGATTTTCGTTTATAAACGATTTGTGGTTTTAAATCATTTGTATAAACATGCTGTGAACAAAAGGCTCTCGAATTTAATAAGAAACGAATTAGGGTTTCGAAAATAATTAGGGGCTTTTCCAAATCTCATGTTTAAATACAACTAATTAACGTTTTCTATCATAAAAACATGTTAATTTCAATACATAACCGATTTTGTAAAAATTAGGGTTTCGGTCAAATTTGGGGGTTTATTCATACCTTGGTTCCAATTAAATTAATTAATTAATTCGGGTTTGGATTGGGTTTAATTAGGGTTTTAATTAATAAAATGAAATTAGGGTTTATATAATTGGGGGTTTTTGTACACGGTTGATTATTCGAAATTAAATAACGTTTTTAGAATATATAAAGTATTAATTTCGTAAATAAAAAGGTTTACAATTTTTAGGGTTTCGAATTAAAAAGGGGGGTTTTATACCCGCGGCTTATTTGTGGGTTTGGTGATGTTTCTGTAAAATAAATAGTTAAAATCTTGGGTTATGGTTACTTTGAGTGGTAAAGGTTTCGGCAGAAACAAGGACCTTGGTTTGGTCTTGGTTTGGTTCTCGGTTTGGGTCTCGGTTTGGGTCTCGGTTTAGGTCTCGGTTTGGTTGTGACAGGAATAACGTAAAAGATATGGTAATAGGGTCTCGGTTTGTTCTTGACAGAAAATAATGGGGTTATGGTCAAGTTCAAGTAAAAATGCTATGTTTTACCTTTACAGTTTTGATTAAAATAGAACCGTAACAAAGACTAACACATTCGTTTTATTTTCGCAGGTTTGGTTACAATGACGAGCACAACTAGGATTTATACAGAAAAATGAAGAGGTGATTAAAAGACTCACAATGGACGTTTCGGTTCGGTTTGTAGGTGTGGACGAGAAAGGATGGATCGACTTTGACACTACTCTTTACTTTCACCCAGGATTTGTGTTTAAAACTTGTCCAGGAACAACTTTTGTAATATTTGGACTGTGAATATTGTTTGTGTTATGTTTGGACATTGGATAAAGTTTGGACTATATTTAACTTGTATTATTAGTTTAGGGTTAGACTCAAGCTGAAATTGGTATGCTTGTGATGTACCCATTTTGGGTAAACTTGGCATGTGTGCTGGATTGTAGTGTTTAGTGGGTGAATAAACAATGTAATCAAGTTATGACTGAATATTGACTCTTGCTAAACAAGCTTTTGAAATAAAAGTAAATAAGGGTTCACAATTTAAATTCTTGTACATGTTGCACTAATATACCATTCGGCCCAGGTTTGTCGAGTGTCTAAGTCTTAGATGCGAAAACTTAACATGCACGACTCGATAACAATTCGACACACGATCTAAATCAAAGACGAATATGCGTGACCTCGAGGGATTTAGCAAGTAATTCAAATAGACACACGGCAATGCATAATACGTTTAATAACTTCGTGCGTTTCATTCATAAACTAATAGACACGAAAAACTCGAGTTGTTACATTCGCTCTCCCTAACAAGGGCTTTGTCCGCAAAGCAAAGTAAATAACACATTTATATCGACAACTCATTGGTAAATAATTAAGGTACTCCACTATATGAAGAATTTTAAGATGGAAATTTGACGGATGTCACAGTATTCCCATGTTTTAGAGATTTCGTCACGAAATCAAGACGTTGTTGTAGTAGGATGATTAGCGAAAAGATGAGGATACTTGCTCTTGAATTGGTCTTCACGTTCCCACGTGTATTCTGGACCTCTACGCGCATTCCAACGGATCTTTACAATAGGTATACGACTTTGCTTGAGCTGTTTGACTTGACGGTCCATAACTTCTACCGGTTCTTCTACAAAGTTGAGTTTGTCGTCGAGTTGAATCTCTTCTAAAGGAATAACGAGTGTCTCGTCGGCTAAACATTTCTTCAGATTGCAAATGTGGAACATATTATGCACTCGGCTAAGTTCTTGGGGTAACTCCAAACGATAGGCTACGGGGCCAATCCTTTCTAAAATCTTGAAGGGGCCAATGTAACGAGGATTCAACTTTCCACGCTTTCCAAAGCGAATCACACCCTTCCAAGGTGAGACCTTCAACATGACTCTATCGCCAACCTCAAACTCAAGGGGTTTGCGTCTCATGTCAGCATAACTCTTTTGTCGATCTCTCGCGGCTTGCATACGGCTCTTGATCTTAAAGATCTTCTCAGTAGTCTCGTGTATGATCTCGGGTCCAGTGAGTTGTGCTTCACCAACCTCTGCCCAACACACGGGTGAACGACACTTTCTACCATACAGTGCTTCGAACGATGCTGCCTTAATGCTAGTGTGATAACTATTGTTGTATGAGAACTCCACTAGAGGTAGATGTCTATCCCATCTATTTCCGAAGTCAATCACACAAGCTCTCAGCATATCTTCTAAGGTTTGAATGGTCCTTTCACTTTGACCGTCAGTTTGGGGATGGTACGCAGTGCTCATATCCAACTGCGTTCCCAATGCCTTCTGCAGCGACTTCCAGAACTGCGAAGTAAATCGGCTGTCTCGGTCGGAGATTATAGACACAGGCACACCATGCCTCGTGACTACTTCCTCCAAGTATGTTCTTGCTAACTTATCCATTCCATCGGTCTCCTTGATTGGTATGAAATGAGCCGATTTGGTGAGTCGGTCGACGATTACCCAAATGGTGTCAAATCCGGCTGAGGTTTTAGGTAGCTTGGTAATGAAATCCATAGTGATCCTTTCCCACTTCCATTCTGGCAGTTCGGGTTGGACCAACAATCCTGATGGTTTCATATGTTCGGCCTTGACCTTGGCACAAGTCAAGCACTTGCTAACGTATGTAGCAATGTCTGCCTTCATGTTCGGCCACCAATACAACCTCTTCAGATCATGATACATTTTGTCAGATCCCGGATGTATGGAGTATTTTGACTTATGCGACTCATGCATAATCAAAGATCGTAGGTCACCATGGCACGGTAACCAACTCCTATTATCAAGGCATAACGTTCCATCCGAGCGAGCTTCTAACTTCTTTATCATGCCTTCAACATCTTCAGTCTTGAGAATTTCTTCCTCGACTGCCTCTTTCTGAGCCTTGAGAATTAGGGATGGAAGGTCTAAGTCAATGGTCATCACCAAGGCCTTCACCCTAAGAACTCTCTCCTTTCGACTCAAAGCGTCGGCCACGACATTTGCCTTGCCCGGGTGGTAACGGATCTCGCAATCGTAATCACTGAGCAACTCTAGCCAACGTTGTTGTCTCATGTTGAGTTCCTTTTGATTCAAAATGTGTTGTAGACTCTTATGATCAGTGAATACAACACACTTAGTACCATAAAGGTAGTGTCTCCAAATCTTCAGGGCAAACACCACTGCTCCCAACTCTAGGTCATGGGTTGTGTAGTTCTTCTCGTGCACCTTTAGTTGTCTTGATGCGTAAGCTATGACCTTAGTCCTTTGCATCAGTACCACACCTAACCCTTTTATGGATGCATCACAATACACCACAAAGTCTTCATTACCCTTGGGTAGGGCTAGTATAGGTGCTTCACACAACATCTGCTTCAATGTCTGGAATGCCAAATCTTGATCCTCTTTCCACTCAAATTTCTTATCTTTTTGAGTCAACTCCGTCATTGGTTTAGCTATCTTGGAGAAACCTTCAATGAATCTCCTATAGTAACCAGCAAGACCTAAAAATTGGCGTATCTCCGTGGGTGTTGTTGGAGTCGCCCAATCCTTTACGGCCTCGATTTTAGCAGGATCAACGTGAATACCACTGCTATCGATTACATGCCCAAGGAATTGCACCGTGTTTATCCAAAACTCACATTTGGAAAACTTTGCATATAACTTCTCCTTCCTTAGCAGCTCTAGTATGGTCTTCAAATGTTCCTTGTGTTCTTCTTCATTACGAGAATAGATGAGAATATCATCGATAAATACAATCACAAACTTGTCCAAGTATGGTTTGCAAACTCGGTTCATGAGATCCATGAATACCGCAGGCGCGTTTGTCAAACCGAAAGGCATAACTTGGAACTCGTAGTGTCCGTACCGGGTTCTAAAAGCCGTCTTATGAACGTCTTCCTCTCTAACCCTTAGTTGATGATATCCTGACCTTAAATCGATCTTCGAGTATATGCTAGATCCTTGCAATTGGTCGAAAAGATCGTCAATTCTTGGTAATGGGTAACGGTTCTTTATCGTCAGCTTATTCAATTCTCGGTAATCGATACACATCCTAAAGGATCCATCTTTCTTTTTGACAAATAAGACCGGTGCTCCCCAAGGTGAGGAACTTGGTCTAATGAAACCTTTGTCAGAAAGTTCCTTTATTTGTTCAGCTAACTCTGTCATCTCGGCCGGTGCTAAGCGATATGGGGCTCTAGCAACAGGCGCGGCTCCTGGTGTAAGATCAATGTGAAACTCCACTTGCCGTGCTGGTGGTAATCCTGGTAAGTCTTCTGGGAATACGTCTGAAAAGTCTCTAACGATCGGTACGTCTTCCACTTTCTTTTCGTGATCTTCTTCTCCTTCCTTTTGTGTTATTTGAACCAAGAATACTGGACATCCCTTCTCAATGTATCTTTGGGTTCTAATACATGAGATGACTTCCAGTCTTGATCCATTCTTCACTCCACTTCTTTTGCCTTGTATGATTAGTACATCGTTTCCATAAGGAACACGGACGCACTTCTCATGACATACAATTTCCGCGTGATGCTTCGACATCCAATCCATTCCAATGATGACGTCAAAACTTCCCAATTCTATGGGGAGTAAGTCGATACTGAACGAACGATCTTGTAACCTTATACTACATCCGTTCAGAATAGCGTCGGTGGTTACTGACTTCCCATCGGCTAATTCTACATTATACTTAACGTCTAACGCAGTAGGAGTAATATTTAGGCGTTCACTAAATACAGATGACACAAAACTCCTATCCGCACCAGAATCAAATAGTACTGAAGCATAGTTGTTATTGACTAGAAACGTACCAGTCACAACATTGTTGTCTTGCACCGCAGCTTCAGCATAGAGATGATACACTTTGCTAGGTGCCGTGAATCCTCCAGGAGTACTAGTTGTGGCTCGGTTATTCCCTCCCCGGTTCCCTTGATTCTGTTTCTTATTTCCTTGGTTGTGATTCTTATTGCCTCGAATCTGGTTACCACGACCTTGGTTCCCACTGCTTGGACACCTGTTCTTGTAGTGACCTTTCTCTCCACATCCAAAGCAAGTGACATTTGCTCCTTGGCCACCTTGTGTTCCAGGTCCTCTTTGGTTAGCAGGACGAGGTGGTGCTCGACATTCCTTTGCCTTATGTCCGGCCTTCCCACAATTGTAGCACGTAGGGGGACATGCTCCTTCGTGGTGTCGGCCACACTTTCCACAGAAAGGAAGTCTTCCAGCGTAGTTTCCAGTATTACCTTGTCCAACAGTAAACACCCTTGCTACTTCTTGTCGCTTGTTCTGGTTGTAGTTGTTTGTGTTGTTGCTGTTGTTGGTATTGTTGGTATTGTTGTTGTAGTGGTTGCCAGACCACTTCCTCTTATCCCCAGTATTTTCTCCCAACTCTTGTACCACTTGGTACATCAGACTCTGAGCCATATCGATTGCCTCGTGCAAATCAGTTGGCTTGGATGAAGTCACATTCCCTTTGATGCTCAAAGGTAGTCCTTCAATGTATCGTTCCAACAATCGGTCGTCGTTGGGCACCATTTCGGGACATAACAAGATCAGCTCTTGAAAGCGCTGATTGTAAGCAGTAAGAGCGGTACCCTTGACCTTCAGGTTCCACAGCTCAACCTCCATCTGCTTGACTTCATTTCGTGGGCAGTATTTCCTCACAAACATAGCTTTAAACTCACTCCAGGGCGTCGCTTGGGCAACGTCAATGGTCACTGCACGAGCATAGACGTTCCACCAAGTCAAAGCACCATCCACTAACGTGCTTGACGCAAACTTTACCTTATCAGCTTCAGCAACATTGCTAATCCCAAATTGGGATTCTAGCTTCTCAAACCATCTGGTTAAACCTACTGCTCCTTCAGTACCGCGGAAACTTACTTGCGTAACTGCACGAAATTCCTTGTAGGTACAAGTCCGTGCAATGGCATTAGTAGCTCCTTGGTTGGTCTCCTCCTGTGTGCTTGCTGTACGATTTGCTTCGGTTGTTACGAGTGCCTCGGCCACCCGTTCGGCTATCATTTGACTTAGCATGACGGTGTCAATTCCACCGGTAGTAGCTGGTGGATTCTGCGTTTCAGATCTTCTAACTGGCGCCATAATCTAAAAAGGTAATAGGACAATGAGTTTTGCCAGACATAACATGCATGGCACGCACAATACAATTATGAAATGCTCCAGGCTATAATACACAATATATAATGATCTCACAATTTTTGTAACCCATAATATCATTCATAGAATTGTTTGGTAGTACATCATAATTTGTCATACATAATAAAATAAAAAAAATGAAAATGCCAACTAGCTAAGATAAACTTCAAAGCTTAGTGGTCATACAACGATAAGTCAATGGTACAAGATAAATCTAACTAGTGCCCTCACGGCGCTGATGAAGCTCTCTCTCCAACTCTGCTAACCTCCTCTCAACCACGATCTCACGAGCCTGGGAATCTCTAAGTCTAACATCAGTATCATAACAAGCGGCTCTAAACCTCTTATCCAAGTCTGCAACAGGGTCCTCCACAGGTGCCTCTAGTCCGCCTGTCTCAACCAATGGCTCTACTCCCCAACGGGTCATCAGGCTCTCGATCTCCTCAAGACGAGCATTCGGCATGGTATCCATCTGATCAAGAACAGCATGAAGCTGTCCTCGTAGACGGGTCATACAAACCGTCAACACTGTCTCATCCCTAACTGGACTCTTCTTTGCCAGTGCCTCCAGCTTATCCTGCACCTCATTATACTCCTCACCTAAAGCCTCTACAGCATCCTCCAACCTGTTTAAACGTGTCGTCACACATCCATCTGCTGCCCCAAGCATCACCACTGTCGATGTAGCTCTCCTAGGAAGAGGAGTCGTAGCTCTCGGCCCAGTAGAGATGCCAACATCAGCAAGCATCTCCTGGTACACAGCAGGTACAGTCTCTGGTGGTGGTAGTAGTAGTGGCACCTCTGGGACAGGACTGGCAGGTGTGCGGGCTGCATGCCTGTCAGTGGCAGTGAAGGGTATGAGGGGTCGGTAAGGTGAAAGTGGTGGTCGAGCAGCTCTCCCCCGAAGACGTCGCCTCACATAGTAGAAAGGTAGAGTACCAGGTGCTGGAGCAGGGATGTCAGTCCTCTCCCCTTCGTCTTCAGATGAAGATGAGGAGATGTGTGCGAGGGAAACCTCAGGAGTAGCAGCATATGTAGTAGGAGGGTCCTCAGTGTCAGTGACCTCCATGGGTTCACCTTCCCCATCGGTGAACTCCATATCATCATCCTCTGTCTCCTCTATCGTCTCATCCCTAGTGACTGATGCCTGACCTGGTGACTGCACCACATCAGTGTCTAGGTCATCCTCTCCTCCGCCTTCTAGGCTAAGTACGTCGTCAGCTGATGCATCAGGGATACGGATCGGTGAACGATGAACCTCCTCAGTCTCTCTCTCAGTCTCATCATCTGAAATCATCCGGTACCACGGGTATCCTGATGGTGATCCTCTAGGTAGTCCTACTGATGAACTGATAGTCGACTGTGAACTGCGGTTGTAGTATGCTCCTGTAGACGTGGAATCATCAGAAGAAGACATCGCTGTAATCATAAACAAAATAAATGTGTGTAAATACCTCATATAATTAGTCCGTAAAAAGGGACATTAACATAACATAACAATCATTGTTGAATCCACATGTATCCCATATAACATAATTCAGATTTTGTTGTTGCACATGTAACCCATGTAAATATACCTCGTAATTGTTAAATCACATGTATTCCATTTATTACTTATCTATATCCATGTATCTATATATACTTAATACTTACAATCCGTATGATAATCGATTAAACACATAGCAGTTATAGTCTAGAGTTACTAAATGCAACCTAGTTCTCTATAACCATGGCTCTGATACCAATCTGTCACACTCCCAAAATATCAGAGTATAATGGCGACAAGGGAGTGGTGACGTCATGATTATCATACACACACAGTTACAAAGAACGACCTCTAAATGAGACGTTCGGAAAATAGATCACTTGTAATTGATAAAATAAATAGTTTTAACATAGTGCGGAAGCATAAAACTGGTCACAGTTACAAAACATAGTTTTCCAAATAGTACAAATGATCTTTGTTTCAATAAAAATAACGGCACGCATGAGACCTCACTTAGCATCTTCCTTCTTAATACCTGAGAAAAACATTGCTAAAGCGTCAACATAAAGTTGGTGAGTTCATAGGTTTAGTTAATTTGAAATGTTTAATGAACCACAAGATTTTCCCAAAAGTGATGACAATATAACAAATACAAAGTCATCCTAAAAGTATTTATTACAGTCTAAGCTCGTGACACCGAAGCGTTAACACACCAGTAGTATAATCATATAAATGTAGCCCAACTGGATGCCTAAACCCACGACATCCTATCTCAGACTCAAATGAAACTGTGCCCGCTTGTCCCCTTATTGGACAAGACAGACAGGGACGTCAATCCCGATAGATCTATCCATAACATTCGCGCTTACACAAAGTAATTAACGGTTCACGATTCACGGGCCAAAGCAACTGGGTTTTTAGTGGGACTTAGACTAATATATAAATCAGTAAATGCACTTGTGTTCATACGTTAAATCAAGCAATGTCTCACCCCAAAAAGCAGTAAAAATAGTTAAACATGGGGCTATAAACTCACCTCGTAATTCAGCAAAATGACGAAGATAAAGGTAGCTCGAGTGTACGGTTACGCTAGCCGCGACCTATTTAATTATAAGGATCGTGTTACGACAGTAAAAATTATACTAGTAAAAAGACACGACACCCTAGTTGTGCTTGACAATACTTTTCGTTTACGGAAAAACACGATACACAAAAGTCGGTTATTAAACATTCGGGATTTACGGCTAAATAATACTTTTAAGTTAACAATTTTCATTTTGGGCCTTATATAACCCAATACACCAAAACCGGCCCAACAAAACCCAACATACCCACCCCATGGCTCGGCCCAAGGGTTATTTAACCCGGCCCGGCCCAGTGGCGATACAAACAAGGGAGGAAAAGGGTTATTACGTGTTTTGTTATCTCACACAAATCAAAAACACTCAGTCCTCTCTCTCTCTCCTCTCTCGAAAACACTCCCACCGCCCCTATTCTCTCTCTCTCTAAAAAATGGATCGGATCTCAACTCTCCCATGGCTAAGAGGGTTTTCAGATTAATACATAATTCATTTGTGATGGTTTATGGTGGTTAAGCTCACGTGGGATGTGGGGTTTCATCCCCACATCAAACCGATTCGGTTTTCGAGGTGCTTTTCCCCAGGGGTTTAAGTTATTCATCATTCAAAGATAAGTTTTCATCTCTCTTTTTCTCTTAATAAAGTGGTTTATTGATTTTTGTTTATAAACGATTTGTGGTTTTAAATCATTTGTATAAACATGCTGTGAACAAAAGGCTCTCGAATTTAATAAGAAACGAATTAGGGTTTCGAAAATAATTGGGGGTTTTTCCAAATCTCATGTTTAAATACAATTAATTAACGTTTTCTATCATAAAAACATGTTAATTTCAATATATAACCGATTTTGTAAAAATTAGGGTTTCGGTCAAATTTGGGGGTTTATTCATACCTTGGTTCTAATTAAATTAATTAATTAATTCGGGTTTGGATTGGGTTTAATTAGGGTTTTAATTAATAAAATGAAATTAGGGTTTATATAAATTGGGGGTTTTTGTACACGGTTGATTATTCGAAATTAAATAACATTTTTGGAATATATAAAGTATTAATTTCGTAAATAAAAAGGTTTACAATTTTTAGGGTTTCGAATTAAAAAGGGGGGTTTTATACCCGCGGCTTATTTGTGGGTTTGGTGATGTTTCTATAAAATGAAATAGTTAAAATCTTGGGTTATGGTTACTTTGAGTGGTAAAGGTTTCGGCAGAAACAAGGACCTTGGTTTGGTCTTGGTTTGGTTCTCGGTTTGGGTCTCGGTTTGGGTCTCGGTTTGGGTCTCGGTTTGGGTCTCGGTTTGGGTCTCGGTTTGGTTGTGACAGGAATAACGTAAAAGATATGGTAATAGGGTCTCGGTTTGTTCTTGACAGAAAATAATGGGGTTATGGTCAAGTTCAAGTAAAAATGCTATGTTTTACCTTTACAGTTTTGATTAAAATAGAACCGTAACAAAGACTAACACATTCGTTTTATTTTCGCAGGTTTGGTTACAATGACGAGCACAACTAGGATTTATACAGAAAAATGAAGAGGTGATTAAAAGACTCAGAATGGACGTTTCGGTTCGGTTTGCAGGTGTGGACGAGAAAGGATGGATCGGCTTTGACACTACTCTTCACTTTCACCCAGGATTTGTGTTTAAAACTTGTCCAGGAACAACTTTTGTAATATTTGGACTGTGAATATTGTTTGTGTTATGTTTGGACATTGGATAAAGTTTGGACAATATTTAACTTGTATTATTAGTTTAGGGTTAGACTCAAGCTGAAATTGGTATGCTTGTGATGTACCCATTTTGGGTAAACTTGGCATGTGTGCTGGATTGTAGTGTTTAGTGGGTGAATAAACAATGTAATCAAGTTATGACTGAATATTGACTCTTGCTAAACAAGCTTTTGAAATAAAAGTAAATAAGGGTTCACAATTTAAATTCTTGTACATGTTGCACTAATATACCATTCGGCCCAGGTTTGTCGAGTGTCTAAGTCTTAGACGCGAAAACTTAACATGCACGACTCGATAACAATTCGACACACGATCTAAATCAAAGACGAATATGCGTGACCTCGAGGGATTTAGCAAGTAATTCAAATAGACACACGGCAATGCATAATACGTTTAATAACTTCGTGCGTTTCATTCATAAACTAATAGACACGAAAAACTTGAGTTGTTACATTCGCTCTCCCTAACAAGGGCTTTGTCCGCAAAGCAAAGTAAATAACACATTTATATCGACAACTCATTGGTAAATAATTAAGGTACTCCACTATATGAAGAATTTTAAGATGGAAATTTGACGGATGTCACAAAAAGGTTGTGACTTGCTACAATTGCCGAGGACAAGGTCATATGGCTAAGCAATGCACTCAGCCAAAAAGGAGAAGGGATGAAGCGTGGTTTCCTGAAAAGATGTATTTGGTCGATGCTCAGTCTAAGGGGGAGATTTTGGATTCAGAGGAGTTAGCATTTCTTGCAGACCCAGGGGAAGCAGATACTGAAGGCATTGCAGTCGTTTCTACTTCTAATGCAGCTTATCAAGCAGATGATCTTGAAGCATATGATTCGGATTGTGATGACATTCACTCTGCCCAAGCTGCTCTCGTTGCTAATCTCTCTCACTACGGTTCTGACGTCGTCAGTGAGGTACCCACCAAAACCAATCTTGGTAATGATGATAACCCACGTCAAGTTGGGCATGAAAATGACAACCTCAACCAGCATTCGGGAACTAGTAACTCAAATGATGTGGTACCCAATCCTACACATTTGAGTGAACCTCAACCAAATGCTACAACGGGTATGGAATCTTATGCTCAACATGATTTGATCATGGTACCTAAACATATTATTGATCAAATGCATATGGCCCTCAGACAATCCGTAGATACCAATTCCACCCTAACTGCTGAGCTTGCGTTGCATAAAGAAAAGGTCAAAACTTTTGAAATGGTCCCTCAAGCAGAGAAAATAGCATGTTCTGAATTTGACCAATTTCGTTTTGAAAAGATTGAACACTTGAAAGAAATAGAATCATTAAAAGCTAATCTTTCCAATGAATTAAAAGCAAAAGAGTCGGTTGTCAATGATTTTTAGAAACTTAAAATGGATTTCGAAACTCTCGAGTCTAAAAAGTTTGAATCGGAAATTAATGCTACCAAACTTCTTAATTCAAAGAACAACAGCTTTTAAAACAATACGCTTCCACAGAAAAGGTTCATCTTTTAACTAAATCATTTAAAGAACTCGAACTTAAGCGTCTTCAAGATTTACCACCTAATCCCGGTTATGCAAAACAAGCTCAGGAATATATTCCCGGTCTTTATGATATGACCATAATTGGCAAATCGAAAGAAGCACCTTTTGTTCGTAGTACTGAGGAGACACAATCACTTGCGGAAGAAACTCATTCTAAAATGCTTTCAAAATTCCATACGATTGATTATGATAAGCATAATAAAGATCAACTTTCCAAAAAGACACGAATTCTCTTACAAAAGGAATTAGCTGAACTAACAGTTCTTGTGCCCCCAAGTTTGTCAAACGAAAACCCTCCTAGTACGTCTCCTACACTCGTCAAAACAGATTTAACGAAGTTACTTCCACCGGTAAGTAAGGCATCCGTTAACTTAAATGCGGTTCACCAACACTTAGCCGATTTTGGCAAGGTCATTTTGGAACGTACGACGGCCACGGCCATAACAGAAGGTGAATGGAACTTTGAGCACACTAGAGCTGCGTTCCGAGACGAAATTGTTCCGTTTGTAAAGAATGTTAAAGCTTGTCTTAGTAATCTTGATCAAAATTTGCATTTGGAAATAGAAGAATTTAAACGTGTTTTCAATGAAATGGATGATGCTTATGAAAACAGTATACTTGAAATACAACGGGTTTCTCGCCAAAATGATCAGCTTCTGAAGCAAGTGATGTCTCATGATATTGTTTCCGTCTGTGTGAATAAAAGTGTTGATAATGATTCTATTGTGCATAATGTTGAATCTGTGGATAATGTGGTAGATAGTACTTGTCACGAATCTGATGCTGAATTTTTAACGCTTCAAGATTTATATTCTTCGCTTTCAAAACGTTTTGATGAGATTCAGACACACTGTATTTTGAATGCAAGCAACAATTTATTCAAGAAATCATTGAAACGTCATTCGAAGGTGTTAATATCGATGATGCAAACTTTGAAAATAATTTTCGATTGAATTTACAATCAAAACAACGTCAGCCAAGTGACAAAGTTGCTAAATCTTTGCCGGTAGACATAGAGAAATCTAAGGAGCTTAACTGTGTGAACGTACTTGAGGCCGCTGAGAATTTTAAACTTGATCTAGATAATCGAGTTTCCAAGATTTTGTCCAAAGTTGATAACTTAAAACAGAAAGATACACGACTCTTTGATTCAGTAAAGCCCGCATGTGTTAATACCACTGCACAGAATCAATCATTGATTGAACAATTGAATCAGAAGTCGGTGGAAATATCTGATTTGAGGGAACAAATTTGTGATAAGAATCTGGTCTTGGCTGAGTTAAAGGAAACACTTCGTACTCTAAAAGGTAAGAATGTTGTGGATAACGCAGCCACTGTCTCAGCATCGTCCTCTAGTGCAATCAAAAGGACCCTTATAGCCGTCACACCATTTAATAAGGGCCTTAGGACTAAACCATCTCAAACTTTGGTCACTAAAGATAAGGCGGAATCAAAACAAGCTTCTAATATTCCCGTGTTGCCTTCTACATGAGTAATCACCACTACTAAGGCTCAAAGATCTAAGCTTAAAAGAAACAAGAAGAATGATAGGATCTTGCCCCCATCTAGTAGTCAAGAGAAGAAGAAAGTAGAAGCCCATACTAGGAATGTTATTTCTGTTTTGAATAAAAAGAATCATGTAGCTAAACCTAAAGGCTCTGCGGTTGTGCAGCATTCTAAGCCTACTGTGAATTCTAATTTGAAATGTTGGAATTGCAATGAATGTATGTTTTCTAGTCGTCATGATTCTTGCCTTATTAACCATGTGAATGAAATGAATGCCCGGAAAAATGGATTAGAATGGAAACTGACTGGGAAAGTGTTAACCCAAGTTGATTGGATGTGGCACCCCACTGGTAGAACTTTCACTATAGTAGGAAATATGTGCCCTTTAACTAGGATCACTCCTACTAAAGCGAAGAAAGCGTGCCCTTTAACTAGGAGTACCAAGGCTACCAAAACACAAGCGTGTCCTTTAACTAGGAACACCGACACTACCGTAGGAACCAAGTGCCCTTTAAATAGGTCTACTCCCACTGTAGTGCCCGCGAATAATCCAAAACCTAAGAAAGTTGGAACAGTATAACCTGTTAGTGCTAAGACTCACATTAGAAAACACAGGAAATCTAAGGGTCACAAAAATGTTAGCAATTCTGATAATATTTTATCTGTATCTGCTAACACTCCGGAACCAATAGTTTCCAATGCATTGTCTATTGTTGTTTTTGAAAACAGGTGGTCCAAATTGTTCTCTGGTATTTGGACTCTGGTTGCTCCAAGCATATGATCGGAGATCGCTCTCAGCTCATAAATTTCGTCAGCAAGTTTCTTGGTACGGTTCGATTTGGAAATGATCATATTACAAAGATAATGGGTTATGGTGAATATCATATTGGTAATGTTATAATTTCAAGAGTGTATTATGTGGAAGGTCTCGGTCACAACTTATTATCTGTGGGATAATTTTGTGATGCAAACCTAGAAGTTGCTTTTCGTGAGCATACCTGCTTCATTCGTAATTTGGAAGGGGTTGATTTATTGAAAGGTACTCGAGGGAATAATTTGTATACTTTGTCTCTACAAGACATGATGGCCACTTCTCCCGTATGTCTTCTCTCCAAAGCATCGAAGACTAAGTCATGGCTATGGCATCGACGGTTATCTCATCTTAAATTTGACGCTATTAATCATTTGGCGAATAACGAACTTGTTCGTGGTCTTCCTAAACTTTCATTTCACAAGGATCATTTGTGTTCCGCGTGTACTATGGGGAAAAGCACTAAGAAATCATACAAACCCAAGACGGAAGACACCAACCAAGAGAAACTTTATTTGTTGCATATGGATCTTTGTGGGCCAATGCGTGTTGAAAGTCTTAGTGGCAAAAAGTACATCCTCGTAATTGTCGATGATTACTCTCGGTTTACATAGGTGAAATTTGTTACAACAAAAATGAGGCACCTAAATTTATCATCGGATTTCTCAAGATGATTCAAGTGCGTCTCAACACTATTGTCCGACGCATTCGTACAGATAATGGAACCGAATTTGTGAATCAAATCTTGCGTGATTATTATGAAGAAGTTGGCATATCTCATGAAACATCCGTTGCACGCATTCCACAACAAAACGGTGTCGTTGAAAGGCGAAATCGCACACTTATGGAAGCTGCTCGAACGATGTTAATTTACGCAAAGGCTCCATTGTTTTTATGGCAGAAGCAGTATCTACAGTAGTGTACACCCAAAACCGGTCACTAATTCGTAAACGCCATGGTAAAACACCTTATCCATGGAAAAGTACCAGATTTATCATATCTTCATGTATTTGGTTCTCTTTTCTATCCAAATAATGATGGTGACAATTTGGGTAAACTTCAACCAAAGGCTGATATTGGTATTTTCATTGGTTACGCACCCGCAAAGAAGGCATACCGAATCTACAATCGTAAGTCTCGTAAGATCCTCGGAACTATGAATGTTGATTTTGATGAGCTGACAGCAATGGCTTCTAAGCAAAGCAGCTCTGAACCCGCACTTCATAATATGGGACACAGTAACATTAGTTCTGGTCTTGTCCCAAACAACCCTACTTCATCATTTATACCACCTACTAGGAATGACTGGGATACGTTGTTTCAACCGTTCTTTGATGAATTCTTTACTCCTCCAAGTATTGTTGCTCCAGAACCTGAGGTAATAGCTTCGGTAACCGAAGTTGTCGCTCCAGCAACCGAAGCACAATCAGATACGTCTGCACCTACAATTGGTCAAGATATACCTTCAAAAGTAATTCACAACCTACACCCGAATCAACTACCCATGTCATGCCTATTAATGATGAAGAGGATGATGATGATCACGATTTGGAATTCGCTCAAATACGTGAACTTCCATTCTTTGGTGTACCAATTCCCAACTCTAATCAAGCCGGGCCGTCCACCTCAGAGGAAGCTCCTACTACAGTTTACTCCAATCCACGGATTCGTGAACATGGCAGCAAGTGGACAAAGGATCATCCTATAGATTCTATTATTGGTGACCCTAATCGTCCGGTATCCACACGAAGTCAACTACAATAAAATGCAATATTTTGTCATTTTGATGCTTTTCTCACTGAAGTTGAACCTAAGACATGGCAAGAAGCTTTTACTCAATCCTGTTGGATAGAAGTTATGAAAGAAGAACTTAATGAATTTATACGTCTTGAAGTATGGGAACTTGTCCCATGCCCGGATCAAGTGCAGTTACTCACTATGAAATGGGTTTACAAGGTGAAACTCGACGAGTTAGGCGGAATATTGAAGAACAAAGCTCGACTAGTAGCTCGTGGATACAAGCAATTATTGGGCATCGAATTTATGGAATCCTTTGCACCTGTTGCCCGTTTGGAAGCTATTAGACTATTCCTCGCTTATGCAGCCCATATGAATATGATCGTCTATCAGATGGATGTGAAGACGGCATTTCTTAATGGTGAAATCAAGGAAGAGGTCTATGTACAACAGTCGGATGGTTTTGTGAAACCTAATTATCCTAATCATGTGTACAAGCTTAAGAAGGCTCTCTATGGGTTGAAGTAAGATCCACGTGCATGGTATGATCTATTGTCACAATTCCTCATTACTCAAGGCTTCGCTAAAGGCAAGGTGGATCTCACGCTGTTCATTCAGAAACGAGGTAAAGATATGATTATGGTACAAATATATGTTGATGATATTATATTTGCAGCCTCGACCCAAACCTTATCCGACGAATTGGGAAACTCATGTCTTCCAAGTTCAAGATGTCAATGATGGGCAAGGTATTATTTTTCTTAGGTCTTCAGATATCTCAGAATCCCAGAGGCATCTTTATCAATCAATCCAAGTATGCCCTTGAATCTCTTAAGAAATATAAGATGGAATCTTGTGATCCCGTGGATACTCCAATTGTGGAACGAACTAAGCTTGATGCAGATCCACATGGAGTTGCCGTTGATCCGACACTGTATCGTGGAATGATCGGTACTCCTCTGTATATCACAGCTAGTCGACCTGATCTTTAGTTTGCTATATGTATGTGTGCTCGGTATCAAACTCGACCTACTGAGTTACACTTGGCCACTGTGAAACGGATCTTTCGATATCGTAAAGGAACCATTAATCGGGGACTTTGGTATTCGAAAGACTCTTCGATTGCACTTATGGCGTATGCAGATGCGGATCACGCGGGTTGTCAAGATACCAGGCGTAGCACGAGTGGAACTTTGCTACTACTAGGAGATCGACTAATCAGTTGGGCATCGAAAAGGCAGAAAAGCGCTGCAATTTCAAGTACAGAAGCAAAATACATAGCTATGTCTGGTTGCTGTGCTCAAATTCTTTGGATGAGATCGCAATTAACCGACTATGGTCTAGGTTTCAACAAAATTCCGATGTACTGCGACAACAAAAGTGCAATTGCCTTATGCTGCAACAATGTTCAATTCTCCGGGTCGAAGCATATTGACATTCGCTACCACTTCATCAAGGAGCAAGTGGAAAATGGAGTGATCGAGCTTTACTTTGTCCGATCTGAGTATCAATTGGCGGATATTTTCACGAAGGCTTTAGATCGCGCTTGAATAGAATTTTTGGCCGACAAGCTAGGAATGAGAACTTTCTCGCCTGAGACTCTAAAGGAACTGGCAGATGAAGTGAAAGAATAGTGGTGGTAAACTATTCTACATATCCTTGGTGATCATCTGTATATATTGTTTATATTTTTATCCACAAAAGCAAAATATAAAAATATAAAACCATATAAAAACCATAAAAATTGAAAAATTCATAAAAATCCAAAAATATTTTTACTTTATTTTTCAAAGGCATGTCTTTTGGTACGATAATATTTACGGCCTTAGAAATGTTGATTAATATTGACGCGGCGCCATAAATAGAGTTCGTACAAAAGTTGTAAATATTTCATAAAACATGCCCTTATGGCTTGTAGTTATTTCTGACTGCAACCCGGTTTTCACTTTAAAGTCAAGTATTTCTTATGAAAGCTTTGGCTCACAACGGGAATTAATTTTCTCGGGCAAGGTTTACTTTAAAACCTTGTAAGGGATCAAGTTTACTTTATAACTTGGTCTAACACAAATATATGTACGTTTCAGTGCATTTATTTGTTAAAACAAGAGAAGTCTTGTTTTTATGAAGTTATCATCTCTATAACCATAGCATCTACAATTGGTATCTACATACTCGACGATGCGACTACTCAACCAACGACTACAACTCTTTCAATAGATTACGGGTCAACAATTGAGGGGGAGCCATTGTCAAGCATTCAGAATCTTCGATGCCGAAAGTGCCAGGCTCACTAATTGGTGTCAAGACAACCATACCAATCGTACACGTGGTGTCAAGAGATGACTTCTACAGTGACGAGGCGACCAACATATGCCGACAAGAACCATTTGATCTTATCATATGATGTTCTCATCAATCAGGTCCAACCTTGTCAATCTTTTCTAATATGGTGAATATGTGATCATGTTACAAATCGGTATCATATCTCATACTTTTGGTATCATGAAGATAAAACGGACTTGCATTTTTCTTCCCAAAACCTTTGTTAAAACTTCATTAAATCAATTGATATTAAAAACATCGATTGGGTTAATATTTTTAATATGGGGGAGAAAATGTGATTTAATATGGGAAATTATCACAAATGGTTTGACTTAATGTGCTGGCTCATCCTGACATATGCGAAATGTTTTCGAATATCGTGGCATGTGTTAAGGGGGAGCAAAACGGATTTGCATATCAAAATGGATTTTCATGGTGACATATACTTACCCAAAACCCATTTATTTCACGACGATGAAGATTGTGGTGACATAAGGATGGTGGGATAGGTTAAGTCCTATGATTCTTCCAAAACCGGAGGAATCTTCCCAAGGACATTCTATAGCTAGAAATAGTAGTCCTTAGGAAAGATGGGGAAAGATTGTGAACGTAGCTGAATGCCGACCAAGTACTTAAGTTAGCACTGGAACAATCACAACAAGGTGCTAGTTGTGACGTATTGGTAAGCATTGAAGGGGTTGAAGAATGAAAAAGAATTGTAAAGATAAAGGGTGTAAAGAAAGAAGCCCTCCTTACAACTTTAGGCAGAAACCAGGTCAACACATATGCTATTGATATCATTTTAATGATGCTCGAAATTGAAGATAGACATCATGGACCCAGTGATGCAATGCACAACCCATTCCAGCTAACTCAGATATCTCTCAAAAGGTATTTGTTTTAATCACACGGAGACAACACGTTATCTATCGATTTATTCACTCTGAATAAATTGGTATTGAAATGGTGGCACTCCTCTGCAGCCTCCGATCACTAAAATCCAAAATGCACGATCGAGTCTAGAGCCATTTGAGATCATCAAATATCTCATTAGGACACACTTTCATATTTCCTTGCTTCTTCACACACTGTGAAAAGTAAGAAAGATCTTAAGAGTCCTACGCAAAATCTTCATGATCTTGCCTGAACATCCGAGTAATACGAAAGTATTTACAATGAAGATGGAAATCCTTCTTGAGCGAATATCAAAAAGCTCATGGTAGGTGACTTGTGCGATTCTTTATGAATCAAGCTTGTGATAACTGGAAAGCAACAATGGTTTAATTCTTAACTGAATTTAAACACGTTCCAGGCCTCTACGCAATATCTTTGTGATCTTGCCAGAACACTCAGAGTGATACCTTAGTGTTCACAGTGAGGAGTGGAAATCCTTCTAGTGTTAACCTCAAACAGCACTTGGAAGGTAACTTGCAAGATTCAATATGAATCAAGCTCGTGACAACTGGAAAGCAACGATGGTGCGATTCTTTAATGAATCAAACTTGTTCCAGGAATCAGAATTGACGGCTTCAATCATGCGGATAATTTTATCCAAATGATTCACTCTTTACGTTCGCAGTCAGCTTTGGACGGTCGAGTAAAGAGAACGGGTTTACCCACGAAATCTTGTCAAGGATATTTTTAATTAAATCTACCTGCCACAAGTACGATATTTTATATCGTCCAACGGTCTTCACCGACCGGAGGTAAAATGCTACCGAATTAGAATGAAATGTTCAAAGCCATTTCGTTCGTGTCTACTTATGTTGTGGCATTTGAAGACGGTGGCGTTGCGGAATCCGAGAAGAAGTCGTCCCCGCATGCTTATACTTTATGTACTTAATACCTCATCTAATTCAAGAAAGCCTAAAAGTTAAGTCTTCCGCTGTATCGAACTCTGAAGCTTTCAAGAATTACGAAGGTATAAGTATGTGGGACATGGTGTCACGAAGAGGCGAAGATCACAAGTGATGGATGCACGAGATTAAGGCAAGAGATTAATTCTCAAGATTGATATCAAAGATCATATCAACATGTTCACCAGAAAAGGAAAAGAAAAAGAAAGACGAAGACTACGAGCTCAAGACAAGCATAGTATGCTAGGTTTATCTTATTATTGTAACTTGGGTAATGCCCTTGTTTGGAGTGACCTCCCTTAGGGGGAGATTGTTGGAAATACGTTTTACGTATTAAGAAGGATCGGTCACTCCATTAATAGTCCATGTAATAGCTCGTAGTTTAGTTACTTATATTTATTTAACAAACAACCCAAGCCTAGCCTACAACATGTGTAGGCCGGCTCAAATGTAAGCCCAAGCCCATGACAAGGGCTTGGGTATATAAACCCTCTCCTTTGATGGAGAGGGTAGTGGTTTTCATATTTTACACATAGTTCTCATTAGTTTCTCTCTCTAGAATTGTGTGAAATCCACCATCTTTCTATCTCTTTCCCTCTCTAAAACATAAGTAAGATTTACATATCCTACATAGTGGCTACAGGAAATCACATCCCAGCCGTTATCATCTATTCGTGTCTTGATTTGGACCGTTGATTACTTTACCGTTGCAGCCATATATATCGCACGGAACCAGCAACAAAATGACATGTGGCTTCATTATTTGTGTAGCACCCCAATTGGATAAGTGGACCGTTACATGTATTTATGGCGTGTCATCAAAGCATGAAAGGAAAATGTCTTGAAACATTAACTGAACATAACGTAAATACCGGAAATACCGGAAACAAACTGTGACAACCGGGAATTTTGTAGACCTTAAATAATAAAAATTTATATTATTTAATAATCGAAATTCGTTTTCGAGAGATATCAAAGTTATTTTAATTAAAAACGAGAGTTTATTTTACATATTGTAAAATACTGCGCAAAATCTAAAAACTGACGCGATATAAATTAAATTTATATTTAATTACTCAGAAATATTTGCTAAAAATATTTATTGAATTATCTGACATTTTTATTTTGGTTTTAATAACGTACGTTGGAAACGAGAACATTCAAGTGGAATTTTATTTTTCCATGAACGCAACTATTTGAGTTAAACGATAAACAATAACGATTTTAAATAAAAATGTAGACAATTGTGAAAATTAGTCGAGTAAATACTCTACTTTAATGGAAAAGTAATTTTGAAATGAACGGCGCAACATTCGTTGAATGAATCAAATTTTTACTTTTATAAACGAGTCCCGAATCATGTATTAACAAAAGTTATAAGAAAAATTACATTTTTAATCCTTGTATTATTAAAAACCTTTCATTTTGTTTTATCAAAAGTTTATTAGTATAAATAAGCAAAAATTAGGGTTTCACCTCATTATTTTCCTCAAACCCTAATCCTAAAAATTCACACACACACTCTCTTCTTTTTCCGGCGCCACTCTTTTGCCGGCGAGAAATTCCGGCCACCGGAATCCGTTCCCTCCACCACTTAAAATCTACAGATCGGATAGGTCTATGTTGTACACCATTGAAATCCATCATTAACCTCACCAAACCACCATAACATCACCTTGCACCACTCACTGCCTACCAGTCGTCAGTTTAACCATCACCACCACCGTTGTATTCAACCACGCATAGGCAACCACCATAGAGTCACGACCAAGTTTGGTGGCTGCTCTAGCCACAATCACAGATCCGTCACCAATCAAGACCACCATCGTTGGCCGCTGTCTTCGTCGACCGTCGCCACATACACCAACCACCTCGCCACCACTACAAATCCATCACACGCCCGTATCCCACCCTTTTCGATTAGATCTGTTCGTCATCAACCATCTCGCCATCACCATCACGATAGCCGTGACCCCACCACTTGAGCCGTCTACAGCAACACGATCCGTCGTGGTCAAATCCCATGACCACTACCCACGCATCACAAACACGAATCATCGTCATCAGGCCACCACAGTGGTGGTGTGTTTGGTTTGTTGCCATATATCAGAACTTGACTGTTTATTTCAATTATATGAAGACATCACGAGAGTATGTTCATTTGGAGACATAACCTACTCATAGGGTGCGTTTTGGCTACAACAACAACACAAACGAGGATGTTTGTTTGATGTCTAGCAGAAAAACGCAATAGGGTGCGTTTGTTTGGGCAGAAAACACATGAGGGGGCGTTTGTTTATGATGATAGCCGAAGAGGCTGTTGGACCCGCTGATTTACCAGCTGTTAGGGTGTTTGGATCTGCTGTAAACCCGGCAGAAAGTGTCACGGGAGCGTTTGGGATTGACAGCACGTGTTAAGGGTCTGTTCGGGGGTTAACAGCAGGCGTTTATGGTCCGTTTGGGATTGCAGACAGGCGTAAAGGATGCGTTTGGGACTGCAGACAGATTTTGAAGGGTGTGTTTGGTTGCTGATTAATAGCTTTGAGTGCGTTTGGACGCGAGACTTCAAAGGTTTAAAAGTGCCGGGCGCGATTTTAGCTCGTGGTTTGTTGTGGTTTAGAAATCGACTAATAACGTATATAATTTTATAATTAATTATAATGGAATAAACGGTGGTATACATATACAAATATATATAAATGGTTAAATAAATATGTCGAATATTATCGTTATCACGAGAACTATAAAAATGACTATACGCTTAAATATGTGTTTTAATAGCTCACATCGGGCACTTGACTTTTAATTTATAACACATAGGTTGTTGTTTGTTCTATTTAATTATGGTAATTAAATAGTCTAGTTGGGTATATGTTTGCTACAAACTACTATTATATATGTAAACCGATAAAACAAATAAATATCATTATATTTATAAACCAACAAAACAAATAAGTACTAGTAGATTTATAAACCGATAAATTCATTATATTTATAAACCAACAAAATAAATAAGTACTAGTAGATTTGTAAACCGATAAATTTATTATATTTATAAACCGATAAAATAAGTAGATTTCTTTGTATTGATAAACCGAACAAAGTTATACTTTTACTTAAAAGTGAGAATTATTAATTAAGTGATGATTTCCTTATAAGGTGTCGAACTATGTTGTCTAATTATTCTTATCACGATCTTTATATAATAACTGTAAAATAAATATATACATTAGTTTATTTTGTAAGATTGTTGTCTATATTATATAGTTCAACATAAGAATGTTTTAATCTTTGGTTTACGTAATGTGTAGGGAATACACTACGTATTTGGTGTGTGTGTGCCTAATTTATTCACTTTATTTAACCAACCACCGAACTATTATAACTTGTAACTAAAATATATTATCAACGAGTAACGTTGATGTACATATCTATCGAGGACTCAAATACACATTTTTTTTAGTTATTGGATTTAGCCGATTAGTAAACCACAACACCATGACCAGGCCATATCGATTTTCGTTTGTGCGGAGCGTATTAATAGCATCACTAGCGTTTGCTCTACATCGTCGAGGTGAGTTTATACCCCACATTTTCTTGTTTTAAATCGAATTATAAATGTTTTATAATTGCTCTTTGGGGGAGGTACATGCTTGGTCAGAAACTACTTATAAACTTGTTTGGTTGTCAATAACTGTTTATCTGTTTATAAACGTCTTGATTGTAATAAGATAATTTTAAGCTTATTTGGTTGGTCATAAACTATCTTTAAACTGGTTTAACTGTTACGTGCTGAGTGGTCAACTCCATTAATTGTTATACGTAGTACTTATGAATGTTGATACCAAAATTTCTATTGTGGATTTAGTAGCCCAAAACTTTAACTGCTTTTTCACTGCTTCTCGGGTAGAGACAATGGTTGCAAGAATGAACACAAGTGCATATACTCGTTTATGTATTGGTCTAAGTACCGCTTTAACCCAATTACTTTGGCCCATTGTCATGAACCGTTAATTTCGGCCGGATGACCGGACGAAAGCGCGAATGTTATGGATAGATCTATCGGGGTTGACGCCCCTGTCCGACTTGGTCCAACAGAGGACAAGCGGACACAGTTTCATTTGAGTCTGAGGACGGATGTCGTGGGTTAGGCATCCGTAGGGGTTGCATTATATGATTATACTACCGGTGTTGTTAACGCTTCGGTGTCATGAGCTTAGACAATAATAAATGATTTTTATGGTGACTTTGTATTTGTTATATTGTCACCAATGTTTGGGAAAATCTTGTGGTTCATCAAACACTTCTTTTATTATCTAGGACCTTACTTATGAACTGGAATATCTTTTATCATCAGGGAATTCAATTATAAACGAGAACATCTATTATTATCAGTAAACTCCGCTTATACAAATAAACTCTGGTTTTATCCGTAAACTTTGTCTTTACTATTTAACCCTGTTTTATCATAAATCTGTTATTATTAACAAAGCCTGTTTTCATCAAGAACGCATTTTACTAAGAAACTATAAATTTTTAAACTCTTATATTTTTACTGCAAGGTGCAGTGGTTGATATAAACTCTAATTTTTCATAAACACCTTAAAACCAAACTTATGAAACTCACCAACTTTATGTTGACATTTTTAAGCATGTATTTCAGGTACTTAACTATGTGGATTAATTGGAGTCTGCTATGTGGTTTTTGGCATGTAGAGGTCGTTCTCGGATCAAGCTCTCGATTACTCATGAAGTCACAAGTCCCCAAAGCAAGTCTTCCGCTGCAGTGAATTTGGGGGTGTGACAGATTGGTATCAGAGCCTTGGTTATAGAGAACTAGGTTGCATTAGTAACTCTAGACTATAACCGGCTCTCAGTTTTATTTAGTAGTAACACACATCACATCATACTTATTCCGCTGCTATATGGATATTTGCAATGAATGTTTGCTATTGCTTTATTGCCTGCCATGTTATTACTTGTTTACATGAGTTTGATTGCTTGATTAGTGCACTCAGACATATAATATACTTTTATATATGAACGCTAGAACATTCATTAGGCATTGTAAGTTACACAATGGTCCCACATATCTTTTTATAATCAAACCTAGAGACATTATATGAATTTTTGTTGACGATTGGTCATGAGTAATCCCCAGGTTCGAGCTAATTCATTCAAAAAGGTTGAGAGGTGTAACAATACTTAATTATGCCTCAGTGAGCCTCATGTTTGATTGAGTGCGAGATGGAGTTAAGTATGGGACGTTACACAACCTATGATTTTTGATGAATTACCTCGGGGGTGGGTAAGACTCGTAGTATTACGTGTTAATGTAGATTGTGTTGTATTTTCAGAGTCGAGCTGAGTCATCGAAAGTTTGAGATGTGTAATAATTCATAACGAAACCCGGGCCATTCTTTGTGAGTGAGTTTCGAGGTTGGGTTATGATAAGTTATTACTCAGCTTGATGTTTGATGAGTCTTCCTCGAGGATGGGAAGGTTTTGGTGTGATTGGATAATTGCTTATTTAGAACCGACTACTATATACTTATCCTACTTATAACCGTGAGTTTCTTTACTTGATATACGTCTACGACTGCTTTATCGCCTATCGACACTTATGTTCTTTGATCTGGACGTTCGAAACGTCTACTTATTAAAGACGGCTTATTTTCAACTCATACTCTTTGCTTTTTGTAATTTTGAATAATATCGTTGAGAGATTCTAACGATTTTGAATTGGGTATTTTGCCGGTGATACTTAAGTAGGATGATTTATGAAGTCTTTATTCAAATGGATTGGGACGCCTTTGCATTTGAATTAAGAAATCATAAATCACCGAATCATAAGTTTATAATGACATATTTGCATAGATTAGGACGCTTTTGTATGCAAATATGTGATTATAAATGAGTGGGCTTAAGGATACCCGACGTGACCCTATATATTTATGGTATTGATTTAGTATTCCAGTTTGGGGTGTATTTCTTTTGACTCAGGATTCGTCCATACAAATTTATCGTATTTCGTCTTGTTATCGTATCATTACGACATTTTGATGAGTGATTCTTTAAGCTTCATTTGATTCGCGAATTGTTACGAGAATCATTTCTAAATATTTACTGATCGACGTGAACGTAATGGGATGGTGGTGGTGAACCCTTAGAGACGTTTAAGAACTAACGATTTTTCTCAACTCTTCGTTTCGAATTTTATCGTTCTATGAACGATGACCGATTTGTCAGATTGACATTTAGAACCGCTAAGATATATTCCTCTCTACCTATTGCTTACCTAATTGACTATTGGTGGAAACACGATTTTAGAAGTTCGGACAGAATGATCTGTGAGCAGATATAAGTATATTCGATAGAACATTGGGGTAGAACATCAAATCCTTTTCTCTACACTTTTATTACGGTAACAACGATTGAGTTCGAGGACGAACTCCAAATAACACGGATGTACTGTGACAACCGGGAATTTTGTAGACCTTAAATAATAAAAATTTATATTATTTAATAATCGAAATTCGTTTTCGAGAGATATCAAAGTTATTTTAATTAAAAACGAGAGTTTATTTTACATATTGTAAAATACTGCGCAAAATCTAAAAACTGACGCGATATAAATTAAATTTATATTTAATTACTCAGAAATATTTGCTAAAAATATTTATTGAATTATCTGACATTTTTATTTTGGTTTTAATAACGTACGTTGGAAACGAGAACATTCAAGGGGAATTTTATTTTTCCATGAACGAAACTATTTGAGTTAAACGATAAACAATAACGATTTTAAATAAAAATGTAGACAATTGTGAAAATTAGTCGAGTAAATACTCTACTTTAATGGAAAAGTAATTTTGAAATGAACGGCGCAACATTCGTTGAATGAATCAAATTTTTACTTTTATAAACGAGTCCCGAATCATGTATTAACAAAAGTTATAAGAAAAATTACATTTTTAATCCTTGTATTATTAAAAACCTTTCATTTTGTTTTATCAAAAGTTTATTAGTATAAATAAGCAAAAATTAGGGTTTCACCTCATTATTTTCCTCAAACCCTAACCCTAAAAATTCACACACACACTCTCTTCTTTTTCCGGCGCCACTCTTTTGCCGGCGAGAAATTCCGGCCACCGGAATCTGTTCCCTCCACCACTTAAAATCTACAGATCGGATAGGTCTATGTTGTACACCATTGAAATCCATCATTAACCTCACCAAACCACCATAACATCACCTTGCACCACTCACTGCCTACCAGTCGTCAGTTTAACCATCACCACCACCGTTGTATTCAACCACGCATAGGCAACCACCATAGAGTCACGACCAAGTTTGGTGGCTGCTCTAGCCACAATCACAGATCCGTCACCAATCAAGACCACCATCGTTGGCCGCTGTCTTCGTCGACCGTCGCCACATACACCAACCACCTCGCCACCACTACAAATCCATCACACGCCCGTATCCCACCCTTTTCGATTAGATCTGTTCGTCATCAACCATCTCGCCATCACCATCACGATAACCGTGACCCCACCACTTGAGCCGTCTACAGCAACACGATCCGTCGTGGTCAAATCCCATGACCACTACCCACGCATCACAAACACGAATCATCGTCATCAGGCCACCACAGTGGTGGTGTGTTTGGTTTGTTGCCATATATCAGAACTTGACTGTTTATTTCAATTATATGAAGACATCACGAGAGTATGTTCATTTGGAGACATAACTGACTCATAGGGTGCGTTTTGGCTACAACAACAGCACAAACGAGGATGTTTGTTTGATGTCTAGCAGAAAAACGCAATAGGGTGCGTTTGTTTGGGCAGAAAACACATGAGGGGGCGTTTGTTTATGATGATAGCCGAAGAGGCTGTTGGACCCGCTGATTTACCAGCTGTTAGGGTGTTTGGATCTGCTGTAAACCTGGCAGAAAGTGTCACGGGAGCGTTTGGGATTGACAGCACGTGTTAAGGGTCTGTTCGGGGGTTAACAGCAGGCGTTTATGGTCCGTTTGGGATTGCAGACAGGCGTAAAGGATGCGTTTGGGACTGCAGACAGATTTTGAAGGGTGTGTTTGGTTGCTGATTAATAGCTTTGAGTGCGTTTGGACGCGAGACTTCAAAGGTTTAAAAGTGCCGGGCGCGATTTTAGCTCGTGGTTTGTTGTGGTTTAGAAATCGGCTAATAACGTATATAATTTTATAATTAATTATAATGGATTAAACGGTGGTATACATATACAAATATATATAAATGGTTAAATAGATATGTCGAATATTATCGTTATCACGAGAACTATAAAAATGACTATACGCTTAAATATGTGTTTTAATAGCTCACATCGGGCACTTGACTTTTAATTTATAACACATAGGTTGTTTTTGGTTCTATTTAATTATGGTAATTAAATAGTCTAGTTAGGTATATGTTTGCTACAAACTACTATTATATATGTAAACCGATAAAACAAATAAATATCATTATATTTATAAACCAACAAAACAAATAAGTACTAGTAGATTTGTAAACCGATAAATTCATTATATTTATAAACCAACAAAATAAATAAGTACTAGTAGATTTGTAAACCGATAAATTTATTATATTTATAAACCGATAAAATAAGTAGATTTCTTTTGTATTGATAAACCGAACAAAGTTATACTTTTACTTAAAAGTGAGAATTATTAATTAAGTGATGATTTCCTTATAAGGTGTCGAACTATGTTGTCTAATTATTCTTATCACGATCTTTGTATAATAACTGTAAAATAAATATATACGTTAGTTTATTTTGTAAGATTGTTGTCTATATTATATAGTTCAACATAAGAATGTTTTAATCTTTGGTTTACGTAATGTGTAGGGAATACACTACGTATTTGGTGTGTGTGCCTAATTTATTCACTTTATTTAACCAACCACCGAACTATTATAACTTGTAACTAAAATATATTATCAACGGGTAACGTTGATGTACATATCTATCGAGGACTCAAATACACATTTTTTTAGTTATTGGATTTAGCCGATTAGTAAACCACAACACCATGACCAGGCCATATCGATTTTCGTTTGTGCGGAGCGTATTAATAGCATCACTAGCGTTTGCTCTACATCGTCGAGGTGAGTTCATACCCCACATTTTCTTGTTTTAAATCGAATTATAAATGTTTTATAATTGCTCTTTGGGGGAGGTACATGCTTGGTCAGAAACTACTTATAAACTTGTTTGGTTGTCAATAACTGTTTATCTGATTATAAACGTCTTGATTGTAATAAGATAATTTTAAGCTTATTTGGTTGGTCATAAACTATCTTTAAATTGGTTTAACTGTTACGTGCTGAGTGGTCAACTCCATTAATTGTTATACGTAGTACTTATGAATGTTGATACCAAAATTTCTATTGTGGATTTCGTAGCCCAAAACTTTAACTGCTTTTTCACTGGTTCTCGGGTAGAGACAATGGTTGCAAGAATGAACACAAGTGCATATACTCGTTTATGTATTGGTCTAAGTCCCGCTTTAACCCAATTACTTTGGCCCATTGTCATGAACCGTTAATTTCGGCCGGATGACCGGACGAAAGCGCGAATGTTATGGATAGATCTATCGGGGTTGACGCCCCTGTCCAGCTTGGTCCAACAGAGGACAAGCGGACACAGTTTCATTTGAGTCTGAGGACGGATGTCGTGGGTTAGGCATCCGTAGGGGCTGCATTATATGATTATACTACCGGTGTTGTTAACGCTTCGGTGTCATGAGCTTAGACAATAATAAATGCTTTTTATGGTGACTTTGTATTTATTATATTGTCACCAATGTTTGGGAAAATCTTGTGGTTCATCAAACACTTCTTTTATTATCTAGGACCTTACTTATGAACTGGAATATCTTTTATCATCAGGGAATTCAATTATAAACGAGAACATCTATTATTATCAGTAATCTCCGCTTATACAAATAAACTCTGATTTAATCCGTAAACTTTGTCTTTACTATTTAACCCTGTTTTATCATAAATCTGTTATTATTAACAAAGCCTGTTTTCATCAAGAACGCATTTTACTAAGAAACTATAAATTTTTAAACTCTTATATTTTTACTGCAAGGTGCAGTGGTTGATATAAACTCTAATTTTTCATAAACACCTTAAAACCAAACTTATGAACTCACCAACTTTATGTTGACATTTTTAAGCATGTATTTTAGGTACTTAACTACGTGGATTAATTGGAGTCTGCTATGTGGTTTTTGGCATGTAGAGGTCGTTCTCGGATCAAGCTCTCGATTACTCATGAAGTCACAAGTCCCCAAAGCAAGTCTTCCGCTGCAGTGAATTTGGGGGTGTGACACAAACATCGGTCAGGGACGAAGCTTGAACAAAGTAATTGGGGGGGCCAAAACCAGTTTAATAGAAAATATAGTTTCAAACATACAAAGCATCAGTAACACTCAAAGAAAGACACAAAATAAAAGTCATAACATAAACGATAGATAAAAACTAATTACAAATCAGCTCGACGACCCTTGAGATTTTTAAATTCATCAATTATAGAAGTTGAATCAAACATCTCAGCGATATCTTTTTCGATGTGAACCACCAAGCTATCTGCAAGAAAACCATCTGACATCCTATTGCGAAGTCGATTCTTGCATATCTTCATTGCTGAAAATCCTCTCTCGGTTGTAGCAGTAGAAATTGGAAGTGTCAAGATAAGGCGAATCAATCTATCAACCAAATAATATGTCTGATGTTTTTTAGTTTCTACAAGAATTTCGCATAAGCGTGCGATAGTAGAAGCACCACTCAACTTCGAGTTATTTGACCTAGCAATGTTGAACATCTCCAACTCATATTTCAACTGAAGTCACTCTTGTTCTGTGAAGTCATCCGGGTAACACTTCTCAACAAGAAGGAAAATATTATTAACATTCAATGCTTCATCTTTTTTAGGAATCAAAGCAGAACTAAGAGTCAACAACTCAACCGCTTAATCATTGAATCTAAAACCCATCTCGTGCAATTGCTTGTCTAACATGCATATAAAAATATCTACCCGATAATAATGTTCAAAAGTGAAATGATTATCTTTTCGACGAGGGCGGTATCTACTAGACTTGTATGGAGCATTTATATCAGGCTGATCTATTTGATGTTTATGACAAAAAGTTGTTACCTGTTGCATTAACCCTTCCCATCTATTATTTCTGAAATTGTTGAGACTTTCCTTTGTTGTTGAAACTAGTTCCATTGCATTGCCAATATCTAAGGATTTACTTTGTAGAGTTTTTGAAAGAATATCAGTCCTTCCCATTATTTCATTTATCAAGTGTAGAATGAACACAAACTCAAATGATTTCAAATGAGTATAACATCCATCAGCATCTCCACGTTGAGCCGCATAAGATCCATCTTCTATTATACCCTCAAGAACTATACGAGTAGGATTATACATCTTAATCAAACTCGAAACAGAAAGAAAGTGAGAACCCTAACGTGTATCACCAGCTCTTCTTAAGGTCACAACTTGATTTGCTCCTTTTCCTTTTTTTATTTCACCAAGTTCCAGCAGCTGTTTAATCTCAACAGCCTTAGCTTTTAGTAACTCATCATGGCGCTTGCTGGAACCACAAATTACATTGATAATGTTAGTAAGATTTGTGAAAAATTGATGAACGGGTATAACTTCCCTTGAAGCAGCAACTAAGGCAAGTTGTAGCCTATGAGCAAAGCAATGGACATAATATGCATAAGGACAATCTCTAGAAACAAGTGCTTGTAACCCATTCCATTCCCCTCTCATGTTACTAGCACCATCATACCCTTGGCCACGAATATTACTTGTATCAAACTCATACCGCAAAAGTCGTGTCCACAAATTTGTTTTAAGAGTTACTGCTGAAGTATCAGGAACATGTACGAGATCTAAGAACCTTTCTCTTATAATCCCGTCTTTGTCAACAAATCTCAAAACTATAGCCATTTGCTCTTTTTTAGACTCATCGTGTGACTCATCCACCATAATACAAAAGTAAGAATTTCCCACTTCGCTTCGTATATGCCTTTGAACTCTGTTAGCAATAATATTTAGGATTTCTTTTTGAATATCTGATGAAGTATACTTTGAGTTAAAATGAGCATTATCCAACACAACTTGAGCCAATTCATCGTTATACGAAGCTAGAAGTTTAAGCATTTCTATAAAGTTACCTCGATTTTTGGATTTCTTACTTTCATCATTCCCACGAAAGGCACAAGTTTGGAATGTCAACAAACGAACTATATCAATTGAAGCTTTCAATCGTCGACGGTTTTGTAGAATTTTCTTTGTAGTTCGCTTCTCTATGATGTTTTCAATGTGTCCTGTTTGGTTTAACAAATTCTCACAACATGCCACGGCATTTCTATGTTGTGAACAACCAATATGCTTAAGGAATGAACAATTTTTCCCATCATTAATCTATTTCCAATTGTTGAACCCTTTAACGGTAAATGCATCAGAACCATCACGCACATTCTGCTTGTCATTAAACAAGTAACAAATGAAGCAATATGCAGAATGCGTCATGGGTGAATATTCTAGCTAATTAGGGAAAATACTAAACCACGAGTACTGAAACCTACGAGGATGCTTCTCAGAACCTTTATGAGGATACACTTTTAGGTGGATTTTGAAAGGCCCCTCATTTAGATATGCTCGTCTTAGTTTCTCCCTCTCATTAATCGGATACTCCCAAAGTTGTTTACGCTTTCCAGGATCTCTTTCCAAACACATAGAGTTTGCTTCTTCAGTATTTGGCTTTGTAGCTTCGGTTTTATTATCGCCTGGTTCATTTTGCTGTTGTTGGGGCTCACTTGTCGACGGTTTTGAGCGTTTATTCTCTTGGTTGTAATTGCCTGTTGTATCATTGCTTT
This sequence comes from Glebionis coronaria, assembly GCA_025667525.1. Taxonomy (NCBI): domain Eukaryota; kingdom Viridiplantae; phylum Streptophyta; class Magnoliopsida; order Asterales; family Asteraceae; genus Glebionis; species Glebionis coronaria. Next base: position 529,631,696 of record CM046882.1, read on the forward strand.
TTCTCTTGTAAAACATATGAAGGGTTTGGGTTTTTAAATTGGCCATGATCTGCTATAAGCTACAATAAAAAAATATGACCAATTTAGTATTCTAAATACCAACATACCAAGATCAATTGATCACTGGACACTTGATTGTATCATATCTTGTAAAGACTAATGATTAAATAAATTAATTAGATATTTGGGCTATTGTATACAAACTATAAAAAATTCAGCAATTATAATCAATGATCTATAGTAGATCATATAGAAAATAACAAGAATTGAAAAGATCAAAGAAAAAGAGATCTGTCATACCTGGTGTATGGTGAGTTTTGAAACTGCTAGTAGGTATTTTTAATTGTGTGTCTTAGTGGAATTGTGGTCCTAGTGGTTGAAGTTATCTCAACTGTGTTTGTCACGTGAGTGTGACTTTTTAACTGCCTTTTCATATCCTATTTTTATGTCATACTATTGTACCCCTTGTATATATTAGTACTTCTTTTCATTTGGGAGGGGCCAAACTCTAAACTAACATAAAAAATTGCTGAACTTGCATGAATATAGCTAAAATTTAGTACTAACAAGTCAAATTCATGGGGGGGCCACAACCCCTTTTTTGCCCCTACTATCCTTCGTCCATGACATCGGTAATCCAAACATAAGCTAAAATATAAAAGATTAAGTACTTAAGGGAAGGACTAAACAATGTACAAACAGGCAAATTAATGTATGAAGTGCATAAAGTAAAGAAGTCTGGATAGCTTCCATCCAACGCACATATTCTCTCGGAATCCTAAGAGCGTCCTTATGTACCTGCCGTTTGAAAACACGAAAGGAAAACTACGGCTGAGCATAACGCCCAGTGAACGGATATAAAGCATGATAGGAATGTACTGGAATGAAACAAATAACAAATACTGAAGCTATAAAACTGATAAGTAAAGAGCAACGGAAAACTGTGTATGTTCTGAAAAGTCTGAGTTAAAAATTAGTAAAGCTGAATTATTATCTATTAAATCTGAAAACATGCATTTACTGTATTTTAAGTGCCAAGAGCTTATATAGGTCATGTACTGTAACAACGTCTGCATGAATACATAGAGGGGTGACCTCGTCATGCTATAGAGGGGTGACCTCTAACTGATAAGCTGGGTGGAGGGATCAACTCCAATGTGAAGGATGTAGAGCACACACCACATTCACCCGATAAGCTGTAAATTGATAACCAAGGATGCATCCATAAGCCCCGCTGATAATACTGATAAAATAGCCAAGCTGAAATAAAAGGAACGCTGCGATGAATCACTCCCCCGCAGAGGAGTCATGACACCGGTGCCTCAAGTTTCATGGTTACGGTACCTCCGTAACTAGTTATAACTGGTCATGCATGTATATAAAGCTCAGGAAGTTTAACATAGTTATTAAGATAATTACTGTAAAGTTCATAACATATACTGGGGAAACACATTTGGCTGCAGACAGGAAATCCTAATCATGCATAGGAAAGGACGTCCTTACCGAAGGACGGGAAATCCGTACCTTGTGTCCAGTAACCGACTGCAAGGAAAACCGATGAAACTCCTACTCTGACTTCACAAAAGCTACATGAATAACAGTCGCGAATAAGTTGTCTGAAATCTGTTTATTTTTTACTGATCTTAACTATTCTTAGTTTGATTTATTATATTTTTGTATTATTGTTTGTGTATAATCTGGTAAATTCTAACTGTTATATAATTTTTTTGATAAGTGTATTCCTGTACTCCTCATTACTGTATAATATGTATTCTACCATTACTATAAATAGTAACTTGCTATAATTAGAAAGTTTGCTAAATTAGAAAGGTTTCATGATTCATTTAAATCACTTAACAAAATTATACGTTTTAATTAATAAAACTAGTCAAATCATTTATAATTTAATTTACTAATTAAATTAATAAAACCTTTATTCTTGTTAAATTTTGAAAATAACTTATTGTAAAATGATAAAAGTATTAAATAAATAACCCTCGCTAAAATTTTAAACCGTATACCCGAGCCTACCGAGATACCCCTCTCGGTCTCACTAAAACAAAGCAACAAGAAATAATATTCTCACAACCGGATTAGCGACAGAATTTTCTGTCGCTAAACCGTCGCTAAACTGTGACCAAAAACTGCCTATATAATCCGTGACATAATTTATGTCGCTAAACTGTCGCTAATTCTAGGATTCAGAATTCAACCGAACCCCTGTTGTTTAATATATCCCCACCGAGAATTATATAACTCTCCGTTGTCACTGTTTAATAACAACCACCCCCGAGTCATGTTTGTTCCCACTGTTTACAAGCCAAACACCCCCGACGGTTTGGTTCGCTGCCGTCTAACACCAACCTCAATATAACACCCCCACAAATGCTATGCGCAGCGGAACTACAACATTTGGGTGCTACGTAGTTATCATCACACATAAGCTATATTAAACGACTCAAAGAGACGTAAAAGTTTAAACATAAATTAAAGATTGATTAAATCATCAAAGTCTACAGTTTTCCAAATCCCAAGATGATACAAAACAGAGTTCGCGTTTAGGTCCCCACTGAATCTCAACCCAAAAGTACATTTTCGTTCACATGACATAATATAAAATATTTAAGTGCTAAAAGGGAAGAAAAACAAAGTAGACCGCCAAGCCACAACAACTTCCATCCTCGCATGCTCCGCTGCTATCAATCTTGGTTACCTGAAACACATGCTTAAAACCGTCAACACAAAGGTTGAGCGAATCTATAGGTTTATCAAATCATAAGTTGAACATAAGTATTAAAAACCAATCATGATCATTCAATAGCATTGTCGCGCAAACAATCTATTATTCAAGGATATGACAATTGTGTTTAAGCTCATGACACTAATCCGTTAACTCAATCACCCGCGTAATAATTACCGGCGTGATTTAGATGAAACCAATGCCCCTACTAAAGGCATTAGTTGCAATTATACCTTATCTCTTATCACAAATTATCCGTCCGCAGGGGGTATCAACGTACTAGCCCTCGTCTCGGATAGGGTAGTCAACCCCATAGTACTATCACTTTGTATAAGCGGCTATTTCCCCCTTCGCAAGGGCAAGACGATAGTTAATAGTTCATGAAATTAGGGCCTTTTGCAACTAGGTACTCAACACAATTTCAAGGCAACATTCGGGTCCAACAATCATTCATGACTTATGTTCATTTTCATTTAAATAGCATGCATCCCCCTCGCGGGTAAAAACATTTGAAATAAGTAAAGAGCGAGGCTATGGACTCACCTTAAGTAGTAGTGGTAGTATTAGTAACTACGGCGTAAACAAAATCGATCACCGACGATGAGGATGCCCCGGGAAATCAAATACAAAACCTAGCGAATAAACACGTAATGAATCAACACATTCAAGTACCTTCAAGTACTGTATGTACATAATTAAGAACACTCAAGGTTCATATAAACTCACGCCAAAAATCCATACAAGTGATATTTACTAGACACGTCAAATTTTATACTTTATTAAAACTATTACTCATTTTACAATTCTGCCGGTACATACCGAATGTACGGGCTGTTTTACCCCACTTAGACCACTCCTAAAGTTCTGAGAAAATTTGTAAAAATCACTTATAATCTGTAGAAACCCCATACCAAATTTCATAAAAAGTTTTCACTTCTAAGACCTTCTGCCCGACACATCTTTGAAGTACAAAATTCGGACAGTTTTGCACACTCGACTTGTAAGATCATTTTGACCATCTTAACCAACACCATTTGCAAATCCGACTCTTGATTATGAAAATAGACTCAAAATGCTAAGTTTAGGGCCTGAGAACAGCCCTTGACCATTTTTGAAACTCAACTTATAGTCCCCGAGATTTGACCCAATATCGACAACAATTTCGTATTGTGTCGATACGCATCTCCCGGTACACGAACTTTCAAAATATCATAACTTTCGACTCGTTTGGAGTCGTAAGCTCTACCTTATACCAAAACGAAGCTAAGAAAAAGCTCTACAACAATATCTCATCATCTAGACCTGGACTTAGACTTAAAACCACGAAAAATACCCCTAAAGTTTCTGATCTAAAATGACTCTATCAAAATCATATCAAAACATCTTTTTGACTCATTTCAATCATTCCTATACCCCTAATAACATCCAATAAACATCCTAATCAAATCCAAATACCCTAAATCACTTGTATGTTCATCCTCATCCAAAACCCATTTCATAAAAGTAAAAACAAACATTCAAAATAATTAATTAAATAATTATAACATAATATATGAACCTTACCAACAAGAATCAAGATCAAACAAACTCAAAATCAAAAACCCCATTTGGGCCGTGGGTTTTGGGATCAAGAACACCAACCAAATCTTTTCCAAAAGCTTCCATATTTCAAATGGAGGTTCCTAAACACATTTAAACACAAACCCACGAAATTAATTAGATCGAAACATAATATTTTTCAAAATACTTCAAAAATTAGATCTAGAAAAAAAATGTTGTTGCATGTTGTAAATTAATGGTGGGATTTACTTATCTTGATGTTAGAAACATGGGTCTTTGATTAGATTTTTTAAAATCAAATTTTTGTGGTGGTTTTGGATGGTGGATGGTGGTGGCCGACGGCCTAGAGAGAGAGAGAGGAGAGTGTGTGTAAAATTTTGAATGAGAAAATGAGGAGTGTGTGTGTGAAAAATTTCTTTTATATGCAAGGGAGGGTAGAAAGTGTCATTTTAGTCTTATTTTGGCCATAGTTGTAAGATATCTTTTTAAAAAGGCAAAAATGGTACCTAGTAAGTTTTTATAAATTTACGAGAGTCGGGTTTCGTCCCGGCTACCTCAAAATACTTTTAAATGGTTCAAACGCACACAAAAACGATTATACATATGGTTCCAACTCGACTTAACATGTAAAAAAAAAATCTCGAAAAACTCAAATATCGATCAATCGATAATAAAATGTAAGTTTTGGGCATTCGTCGGTATCGTAGTCGTTATCGGTTCTTCTTAAATCGTCAAACGTTAAATTACGACCGTAAACGTTGGTTTCAACTTAAACCGTCAAATAAATCCACGATAAAAATTCTTAAAAATTTCAAAAATATACGTAAAATAGGATTAAATAAATGACGTTGGGCTCGGGATATCACATCCACAAGTGAGCCACAACTTAAGGGAGATGCTCATACTGAACAGCTCTTGAGACAATAACTTAGCATCATACGGCACATTCACGGGTCTTACACTCAAACAGCCGATACGGCTGGTAAAAGAAATCGAACACCGAGACACACTAGGTGTCTCGGTTTGCGTGCAACACCCAAAACCCACACGCGACACCTTTAAATTTCATGGTTACCTTTTATTAATTGACACGTGACATATGGTGAATAAATGAAAGACAAGAATAATAGGATTTACCTTTGGACGCGATTAGAAAAATTACAAACACACAAAACCCAAATAAATCATGGAATCAAAACCCCTTTTTCCTTTTGTTTTTGTTCTAGCCCCCGGCTCCCAAGGTACAACCCTAAATCCTTTTTGTTTTCTTAAAATGAAATGGGAAAAGAAAATAAGTTTCCTGTGATAACTTTAAATACGGGCTGGGCCTTAAAGCCCATTGCCTTTCTTTTGTTTTTCTCTGTTGCCGCCAGCCCACATGAACCAAACACTAGCTCACTTAAAATTTTTCCGTTTCGTTATATAATTTTGATGTTCGTGTTCGTGTTATAATTTCTCGTGCTGAAATCCTGAAACGTATTATTTATTTTCTGAATAATAATACTTACATAATACTGAATAACTAGTATTAATTCTTTTTCTGAATAATTAATTACGTCAAGTTTTATATAAAATTGAGACTATGTATAATTAACATTTTTGGATTTTAATTACGGGTTTTACAATTTGTGGGTTTTCTACACATCCCTGTTGGTTATTCATCTCCTACCTTTCCAGACGCATCTGGTCAACATACTTTTGTAAGTTAATATGCTATCATTTCTTCCTGGCTAAGTTTTGTAGGACCTATTTTTCCCTGATTTCTTATTTGTTGTTGGTGTGAAATTATATGTGGTTGTTGTTTGGTGTAGCAATTAGATGTTGTAGGTTGCTTTTAAATTAGTTCTATAGGTTTGCTTTCGTTTTAGTATGTTTAGAATTAGGTGCCCTAGGTTCCTTTTAAATTAGTTGCATAGGTTTGCTTCTGGTTTAATATGTTTAGAACCATTGATTCCCCATGCTTTTGGATTGGTTTATTTTGTATATCTTGTTTTGGTTTGATGATCAAAATCCTATTTGGTGGCCATTTATACCTTATATCAAATTCTCCAAATGTTTCTGTCATGCTGCTTTAGGTGTTATGGAGTGTTTTTTGGGTTGCTGCAGTTGGTTGCAATAGATATGGCTGGTCCGTCTTCCTCAATGGCCTCCCCGGTGGATATATGTGTCATATGTGGTTCTCAAGCATTCGCCCGTGTCTGTTCCGGATGCTTGGCACTGGATCGGGTTGCCGGTGGAAAAAACCCTAAGATAAGAGGTGTGTATTATTAGCATTTTTGCCCAAGTGAATCGCATTTGGGTCAAAAGTGACAAGTATGTGAAGTTCAAGGGCTAGAAGTAGCAAAGGTTCAAAGATATATCTTGAAAACATACGGCCCTGAGGAGGCGTTGACAGAATCTAGAGTGTAGCCAAATAACTAGCCTTTTTTATTAATTATGTTTTTAGGAGTTACCTTTGGTTCCCACGCTATGCGATTATACGACCTATGCCGAGTTTTGGTTTCTGCTTATGCTTAAGGCGTGTGAAAACATAAATCCACTCTTTAAGAGAAAATAGGTTCATTTTTTTTATCAAATTGTTGTTTAATGTTATCAGCTTAATCTCACTAGACCTCATTATAATTAGTTCATTTTTAGCTAAATGTTGTAAGATGGTTACCCAACTAGATAACCAAACCAACCTAATGAACTATGTACACTATTTAAGTTTCAATGAATTTGGCTGAATATATTATTAGCACATTCTTCCATAAATAGAGTCACGACATATGCATATTTGTAACAGCTGATGTTAATTGTGTTGGAATGAGTTGGGAGACCTAAGGATTTTTAAAGGCACCAATCCTTTTGTTGCCGCCACACGTGGAGGTGGCAATGGGGATGGTGTGTGAACAGACATAGTAATTTCTGAAACAGTAACATTTTGAAAATTAAATATTGGACCGGGTAACATATAGTAGTATAGCAAGGCTAAATAAGTGTAACCTAAAGTAACAGGGTGTTTTTTGCTTACGCAGCAGGTTCATGGCTTAATTGATTTTGGGGATTTGTGTTTCCATCCATGTCGGATTATGTTAATCAGCTTTACCTTCATCTTTGCAGGGCATGACTGTTTAATGTGCAATTTTGTGTGTTTGCTGGAAAAGATGCAGCCTATTTAAATAAAAAGGCGACGACGTAACAAAAAGGCGTGGTGCCAGCCACGTTACTTGTGGGCACGATAGCGACATTGCTAGCAGCCACATTTAACGCCATTTCTCTTTGAAGCCCGAATAAGTGTTGGGGACGATTCTGCTATAGTTATTATATGTAAATGGGTTGCCTGAAACAAGTTGGTAATGTAACTTTTCTTTGGCTCAAGGCGATGAAGATATTGTTTTGTGCATGTGTTTACCGGTTTCCAACTATAATTAGTTGGACGATGATGATGGTTGTCGTCGACCTGCTTTTTGGCGTGGCATCATGACATCGTGTTTGCAGCCATGGTAGGTCGATCGCCTGAATCGTCGGCACCACGCTTACAACTCTGAGCCACTACATTGTCAGTAAATAAGATTAATGTGATTGTCATACAGTCTTTAATTTTGAGGCACGACACATTTCATTGTGTTTGTGAGGTAGGGTACTGTGCCTGCGGGTTCGTGATTCTCCGTTATTATTAATAGTTGTTGTTTAGTTTTCGTGAGGATTTATTGGGGGTTTTCATTGTTTGGGTTTCACAACTTTTTCATTGTCGGGGTTCATGACAGGCGACAAAAGTGACGTTTAGGTCTTTTGTTGCCGCTGCTGATGCCGGGTGATGATACCCACGGTTCTCATAATGCCGTTTAGTTCTGGTCGGGCGACCTTTTATGGTTGTCCGCGTACCTATGATCCGTAATGTGATCTCTTAGCTATCAAACACCCCTTATGTTTGGTATGACAAATGAGGTTGTTTAAAATTTCGCGAATTACTAAAACTTCAAACCGCAATTTGTGACAGGGGGTATTGCTGTAACGTTTGGTTTGTGATAGTGGATAGTGCATATGAACTCAGAATTTCAATCATATGCGCGTGTACGCATCTGGTCAACATACTTTTGTAAGTTGATATGCTATCATTTCTTCCTGGCTAACTTTTGTAGGACCTATGTTGTACACATGTTCTAATTGCAAAGTAGCACATGTTGAATTTCCCTGATTTCTTATTTGTTTTTGGTGTGAAATTATTTGTGGTTGTTGTTTGGTGTAGCAATTAGATGTTGTAGGTTGTTTTAAAATTAGTTCTATAGGTTTGCTTCCGTTTTAATATATTTAGAATTAGGTGCCCTGGGTTCCTTTTAAATTAGTTGCCATAAGTTTGCTTCGGGTTTAATATGTTTAGAACCATTGATTCCCCATGCTCTTGGACTGGTTTATTTTGCATATCTCATTTTTTGCCTGGGATGTGTTGTAAACATGTTTTGGTTTGATGATCAAAATCTTATTTGGTGGCCATTTATACCTTATATCAAATTCTCCAAATGAAGGGCAGCCTGCCTGAGCCAATCAATGGTTTCTTTGTTGTTACGTGTGCTTATTGAACTTGGCAAGACTTCTATTGATTGGTTTATTGAAAAATATATGCACTGCTGGTTGTTGCTTACAATTTGGTGGAAAATAAAATTATGTGGTTGCGAGATGTGATTAGTATATGTCGCTGTGATGACCTTTAAACGGGCTAAACCTGATACTCCATGGACCTTGGCGGGGCAACATGTTTGGGGACCATTCAGCTATTCAAATGTGTTTGGTTTGACCTTATTCAGGTCAAGGTATTTGGTTCTTGGGTTTCATTTGTCACGGTTGTGCCTTTCTTTGTCGTTGTTACTGTCGGGCGACGATACGCATGCCTGTGTCATATTGGTGAGAACCTTTGTTCCTTTCGTTGCCGCTGTTAGGGCCGGGCGACGATAGACATGCCTGTATCACATTGGTGATACCCTTATTCATACATACATGTAAGGTTTATGATTACTTGATTATCTGAGCCTCGCAATAATTTTCCGACTGCTTATGCGGTTTCATGAGGTGTTAGGTTGGTTTTTTGCAAAAAGAACCCATATGCTTATCGGGTATGCTCATTGTTTTTCCGCTCAGTTTGTATACATTTTACGCTTACACCTATGGTGTATACAAAAAATAATGTGAAGGGGTATGATTTACTTAACATATGTGAGTATGTGGTCATATCTATTTTGGAAGTTTATGAAAGGTGATGATGATAATATTTGTGCCTCTCTCACCGGATTCGATAAAAAAATAATTATGCGTCTCTTGGCGGGACAACGTAGGTGGGTTTGCAGCCAAAGTGTATATATCGACATATCCAATTGCTCGATTATCTGAACCTCGAAGTACGAAAATAGAATGCTCATGATGTCGTGTGTAAGGGGCGATCTAGAAAATGCACTTCTCAATTCCATCAGGTATGTTTCAAAATGTTTCGCGCAAAACGATAGCTTTTTCTATCACTTTTTTGAAACATACCTGATGGTACGTTGGTGATCTCTTGGGCCTTTTGATTTCTTTGTGACGAAAGAAACTCCTTATCTCATTCGGTTGCTGAAATGTTAAGGATTCGGTGCACTGGGCAACTGTTGGTGTGTGAGAATAAAGAGAACTACGTGAAGGATTTGTGAGAGGGCCAAGAGTCTGCGAGGGAAGAATATTTTGTAATTTAGTCTTTGACAGAGGAGGATCACTGTTCCTATGGATTCATGATTCTCGAAAGCTGAAAGTATTAGCAATCACGAAACATGATCATAAACACCTGTGTTTATCACTGTATAAGATCCCGTTTATTCTAGTTTTGTTGATCCTTAATTAATGGAATCTTGCCATTTTGTGATTGGGTTTCCCCTTTGGTGTCTCTTGCCATTAATTATCCGTTGTCTACATGTGTTGGTGGCTACAGGACTTGGTGATTGGGTTGCCCTTACTGGTTGTGTGTCATGTTGAATGTATAGATTGTATGTCATGATCTAATGTGATTAATCTTTTGTGGGAATGTACAATTGTCCAGGCTATGATGACCTTGACCAGCCCAGGATAAGCCAGAGATCACACGGATCTTGGCGGAGCAACCTTCTAAGGCTGCAGCCATGCCGGGTGTGTCCGGTTTTCCCTTAAGGGTGTCCTATCTGAGCCTATTGTAGATTTTCCCCCATTATTGGGTATATGCTGTCAGACATGATATAGAAGGATATAAACCTGAGACCGCACGAATCTTGGCGGGGCAACCTTCTGAGGCTGCAGCCATGTCGGGTGTGTTCGGTTTTCCCTGAAGGGTGTCCTATTTGATCATACGGTATATGCATTATTGTACGGTTTTCCCTGAACGGTTTCCCGTATGATCATATTAGATGTGAGTTGTGAGGGAAGCTACTATTCATAGGCTGCGATGAGTTGCAACGGGCCGGGTTAAAGCTGATATCAAACGTATCTTGGCGGGGCAACCTGTCGGGGTTGCAGCCATGGCGTGTGGGTCTCTTTTTCCTAAACAATGCCCTGTCTGAGCCTATACACAATATACTGTTCTGGATATTATTCTTGGTTTACCCCAGATTATTGTATGATTGTTGATACTTTGATCTTGGGTGCGTCCTCATGCTGTACATACCCGTTCATATATTTTGGTTGTGGTATTTGTTTGTTCACTAATGGGGGCTGCTGCCCCTTTTGAAAGCGATAATGAAAACTTTTATAAAAAAATACTGTGATTATGGGTGTTTGAACTTTCGTACACAGGTTCGCGTAAACTTTGCATTGTAGCTGTTATTGCAAGCACTAATTTGAAATTGCAAATGTTTTATATTATAACCGTCTTTGCTACTAACGTTAAATATTCAGATTACCGGTTACATTTATTTTCAGGAATGGATTAATGAAGAGCATGTGATGAGGCACTGGTAAATCATTTTTCTTTTCGTGTTTTTTATGGTTAATTAATTGTTTGTTTACACCATACAGCCAACTGGCTAATGAGGGTTTATTTATTTATTTTATAGCTAGAAATCGTTTGTGTCGTAGTTGCTAGCTCTAGAACACAATAACAAAGTGATGTGAGAAAGCCATTAGCTTTTCAGGGAACCCTTTGATGTAAGATTTCGTAATCATCGTTCATAAACAAATAGTGGGTTTTGGCCGTTAAAATTGGTTTGATAAAATCATGATATAGGACATGTTAATAATGGCATTGGAGAAGAGTTGATATCTTACAGTCATGCATTCGATACCTCTATCACCGCCACATTCAAGGACGACGAAAAACGAGCAGGTATGCCTTTATTTCTATTATTCATTCTAACTTCATGTCGCTATTTATCTTTATGCAAAAGACCGATATATATTGATAATGCTTTGTGCTAAGAAAAACTAACCCACAACCAGGCTTAGTCAAATTGTATTCTTAAGGTCAACTGAAACAATTGTGTACCTAGGACACTTACTGTGACATTCAATATAGGTATTTACTTACGGTGGCGTGCCATTCATGGTTGAGAGATATACATGGAATGCTGACCCGATTGCTTATTTTGTCAGTATGAAACCTGTAAATCGCCTGTGAGTGTGTACGTGAGTAAGTTGACGAAGCACCCAGTCAATTCAAGTTGGGTTTTTCTAGCAGTATTCAGTTATTGAAGCACCTGGTTTTAACACCTTGTAAACGCATTTACTGTAGGTTAGTGTTCCAATTTTTTTACTTGGCTAAAGCGAAAACCGCAAACATACATAAGAGGATTGCGGTCTCTCTCTCTCTCTCCTACAAGTTTGTTTTAACTCACCCCAGCAGCCACGCGCAAGGAGTCCAGAAGCATGAACCGGGTATCTCTATCTCCTACAAGTTTGTTAGAACTCACGCCTTCACTTTCTTTCATGCTAGAAAAAAACCCAAACCATTTGAACAAAGCAAACATACGAGCACATAAAGCCAAGTACTAGAAACGCCTACCACACAGAAACCACATGTACCAATATATTATTGGACCAAATGATACACAACCCTGACAGTCCAACGACATGAATGTCAGTACAGAAATTTTACTAACACAATGACATTTGAAAGATTAAAAAGAACTACTAAGTTCAACACGCTCGACACAGATTGGCACAAACCGTTTATTATCGAACACATTTTGTCACATTCACCGCCACATTTCACTCGGACCCATCGCCTTGCAACCTTTCGATGAACCTTTGCATCCGCTGGATGCGGTTGCCAGCCGCGAGCTGGTCACGGAAAGCACAGTCTGCATCTTGCAAAGTCTGTAGGAAAGCCACCATCTGGTCGACCACGGGTTCCTGCCCAATGGTTCGTAACTCCTGTACAAGGTGTGTCCTATAAACAACGGCGCTATTCAACTACCGCCACATCTATTCTAACTTATATTTCCACCCTATTTCTCCTTGCATCTCATTCCGCAAGTGGGAAACTGTAAAACCCGCATACTTTTACCATGAACAGTACACTTAGTAAACGTATGTACCAATTAAACCTTTCCTTTTATATCATGAACACGTGTCACGGATATTAATTACAGAAACTACGTACATGTTAGTGCACGACAATTATTAAGTACGTGGTATTCCACGATAACTATTAATCATAATAATTGTAATCACGAACATGTAATAACGAACATGAAATCATGAACATTAAAACACGAACATGTAACTACGTATATATTTATTATTATATGATAAATATCGATTATGTACAAGTATTTATTATAACACGAATAATAAATTACGAACTAACACGAAAATACTCACGAACAAACACGTAATTTGGTTAAACATGAACAAGGCCCATCAAGGCCTCTTGGGGGCCTTATAGCCGCGGACACAAGGAAAAGGGAGGGCCCAAGCCCAAGTTGATTTTTGCTAAATAAACAAAAAGGGAAAATACATGTTCATTCTACAAAGTTTTCTAAAAAAATAAAAACCCTTGTTCTTCCTTGCCTCTCCCTTTGTCGCCGGCTACAAGAGACACCACAAGGGTGTTTGTTTGATTTTGGTTATTGAAATTTGGGTATTTGTGTTCGTGTTATTAGTTCTCATTCAAGCACGCATTTGGTAACCTCTGAATCCTTTTTCTTTTATTTCTTTTAAATGGAATCAAGAACACATGATGTTCAAATCATAAAAACAAGTAATAAACATGTTGGTTTAATCATGAAAACATAAAAAGAAGGGTTTGTGGTTTGGGTTTGTTTGACCGACGCACCACCGAGGAGCAACCAAGCTCTCGGCTTGGTTAATCGCACCACCACTGAGACCTTAAGGTCTCGGCCTGGCTGGGGTTTGGTCGACAGCAAGAAACAAGGACCCCGACGTGAGTCGGGGTGGCCTTGTAGTTTGTGTGGTCTCGGCGCAACAGCAACAACACCACCGGTCCAAGACCGGTGGCTGTTTGGTTCAAGCAGGGGGAAACGCGGTGCAGCAGGGGGAACTACCAGCCCACTACCGGTGGGAACCTTACGTGCGTAGTGGCTAGACGAGGCAGACTAGGGGAACCACCGGCTGTAGCCGGTGGTGATTTTACACGAGAGTGGCAACCGGCTAGGTCGGTTTGCCACTGGTGAGGGGGTGTTTGGTTCGGTCCTGTTCAAGGGGTCCGGTCCGGTTTACATTCGGTCTAAATTAAAAACACGGGTTCGGTTACATGGTTAATTTTTACACGTATACATTTTACAAGTTATATTATTTTTCAAGGAAATTAAATTAATTAAAACAAGACTATATTAATTTAATTTAATCATGGACTTAGCTTATTATTATTTAGAAAATAATATATGTTTTAACCTAAGTATCTTTACTATTTAATTTAGACTATATTATTAATTAATTATTTAAAACATGGACTATAATTAATTAATAAAACATTACTTAAGTTATAATTAACAAATTATTAATACATGTTTAACCTAAGTATTTTATATGCCTTAATTAAATTAAATTATGCTTATATTTAATTAAATCGTATAACCTATAGTTTATTTAATTAACATAATACTATTAATAAACTATACTAATAATTACATGACTTATGATATTTAACCAGTAAATTGAAGCTTATATTATTAGCTTATTAATCTAGCTTATTTCTAAATATGGAAATTTCTATTTCAAGAAGCTTACTATTTTTGGAACCTTTCTATTTTTTAGAAACTGCTCTATTTTTTTGGAAACTTTCTATTTTAGCAAAACAGCTATTTTTAGAAAGGTACTTATTATCACACAACAAGTATAATAATACAAGAATGCAAGTTAATACTTAATCAGAATACATGAAATACATGATGAACACAATATAACATTTAAATCAGTAAAACAAGACTAGAACATATAAAACAAGCTAAGACATGATATAATCAGTTACGTACAGTAATCAGAATACTTATGCATGTCCCCTATTTATGTAGCATTAGTGAGGTCGGAGTATGACTTTTATCCTTCGTCTTTCCTCGTTCACTTGACACAAGGTACGGATTTCCCGTCCTTTAGTATGGACATTCTTTCCTTATTAGGATTCCCCGTTTGCAGCCAACTATTTTCCCAGTACTGTTTTATATGTTTGATTCTTATGTTAGAATAATTTCCTAAGCCATATACATGCATGACCAATATCACCTAGTTATGGAGGTACCATAACCATAACACTGGAGGCACCAGTGTTATGACTTCCCCACGGCGGAGTGATTGCTCGTGGCGTCCCTTTTCAGTTTTGGCTATTATATTATATTATCAGGTGGGGCGTATGGGTGCATCCTAGTTACATGTTTTTATAGGATTTTTATGGTGATGCGATGTGTGCCTTGCATCCTTCACAAGAAGTGGATCCCTCCTACCCAGACTATTTAATTAGAGGCAACCCCTCTAATTGCATGATGAGGTCTCCCCTCCAAGTATTCATGCACGGTGGAACCTCATGACCTATATGGGCTATTGGCTAATTAATACAGATTTTACATAAAAACATGTGTCTTTTCAAACTATAAAACCAGTTTTATGATCATGTTTCCAGGTTATCTAGGACTTATATATTTCCGCTGCTATTAGTCTTTTATGCTTATATCATTTCATGTTATGCTTGTATATCCGTTCACTGGGCGTTATGCTCAGCTGTTTTCCTTTCATGTTCCCAAACGGAAGGTACTCAGGGGCGTTCGTAGACTATCAGCGTATGTGCATATGGATTGGAAGTTATCTAGCCTTATTTACTTTATGCATTTTCCATACTTTATGCTACTTCATTTCTTTGGACAAGGTTTCGACCTGTACGCTCTTAAAACATGACATGTGATTAGTGGGAAATCACCACGGTCTTCCTAGAACTGACAATTGTTTTCATGCATTTATTCATGTATCATAGTTGCAGGAATTTTGACTAAGTAATGGTTGGTACATGACTGGCCGTATTTAGTCACATGTGCTTTTAATGGAATCATTTTTGTTTTGATGAACTGACCTATAGGCGTTCATCCTTGTCATGTGATTTTTTTAGGTGAACCGACCCAAAGCGTTCACCCAAACCCATGTTATTTCATCATCATGCATTCATATACTGTTTTCATGCATAAAAATTTTCTCATAATTTATTGGCATAAATTTTTGTTCATATATATATATATTATGTTTTAATCAGTTTAATCATGCATTTTATTTTATACTGTCATATGGTTCTCACACGCGAACAGGAGCAACTCAATGCAACAATTGAAGCTGCGATGCAGGCCATGCTTCCTCAACTAAGGAATGAAAACAGGAGGAGGTGCAAGCTGCCAACAATCAACACCAGCATCAGAATCCTCCTCCTCCTCCTCCAGCTACACTGATCACATGGCTGGAGCGATTCAACAAGCAGCGTCCGTGATCCTTCAAGAAGACTGACAACCCTAATGAGGCTGAGAGCTAGCTAGCTCATATTGAGAAGATCTTTGATGCAATGGGATGCGACCCTGTCTTTAAGGCAAGGTTGGCCTGTTACAAGTTTGAAGGAGACGTGCTTGGATGGTGGAAGTCAGTGAAGCAGTCTTAGGGAGGCGACAACTGGGTGGCTGGCTTGACTTGGGCTCAGTTTAGGGAGTTGGTTATGGGACAGTTCTTCCCAAAGGCTGAGCAGGATAAGCTGAAGAGGGAGTACCACAGGATTTGGCAGAGAGGTGGGGAGAACATCAATGAGTTCATGTAGAGGTTTCTTCATTTGGCTGGTTCCTTGGCGCAGCAGCAGGGGCTGTTAAGGAGCAAGCGTACCACTTTCGCTGGGCTCTTCGTACATCGGTCTCCAATAACTTGGTGTGTGCTACCTTTAACACGGTGAACAAGTAGTTGATGCAGCACGCAAGTTGGAGATGCTGAAGGAGAGAGATGAGTTTGGAGATGTAGAGAGACCCGAAAAGAGGTATATTCATCACTCAGTGGTGATCATTTCAATTTATTCAGTACTACCCCAATATTTATCTTTCTCTATAAATTACATCTTTCAGGCAGAAGACTGGGGACCGGTCTCAACCGGCTACTCAACAGCAGCCTAGTCAGCACAAGGGTAACGGTCAGACCCACAACCGTTCTGCTTCGGATAGGCGTGGCGGTAATGACAGTTACCGTAACAACGCTAGCAACTCCAACAACAGCAGGTCCCTAAACTTACTCATATCTTATGTTACATGCTTTATGATTCATAATTCTGACACTTCAGCATATTCTACTAGGAATCATGGCAACGGAAGGGAGCAGGACCGCAGAGGTTCATGAAACTAGGATTGTTTTAGTCCTTTTTAGCAATTAAAGTTCGTTTTCCTCGACTCGACTTGAATTTGATTACCGATTAACATTTCAACTTTTGTTTTTGGTAAGAAAAATCTATTTTTGGTATTTTAAACTAAAGCTATTTAATGATAAAGACTAATTTTAATAATCTACTTTAAACTAATTTAAATAAAATCTATTTTAAAATTTAAACAAAACTAAAATAAACTCTAAATTGAAAACTTAATTAATTTTAAACTAATGACTCTTTTTTTTAAAAAACTATAAAAGAAATCTATTTTGAAATAAAACTATATAAATTGAAAACTAATTTTAGATCTAAAGTTTAAATAAGAATTTAAAACTAATTTTAATCTATAAAAACTATCCTACTAAATATTTTAAATAAACAAAATAAAATGAAAACAAACTTAAAATTATAAAAGTAAAAATATATTTTTTTACTTGTCTTTTTATATTATTTTATAAAAAACAGATTAAAGTAAATTGAAATAAACTTTTTAATTAAAATAATAACTAGCAAAACTTGAATTAAAGCTAATTAAACAAAACTGCAGCTAGTAATTTTTCCTATATTAATCAAACTAAAGAGAGTAATACACAAAAAAGGCAAGAGATGAGATGGATGTGGCGTTGGGTTAGTATGCGAGGGGACTGGGGATCGAATCCCAGCAGGTCCCTTTTTATGCTAATTATTATTTTTATGGAATTTAGGAAAAACAAACTCACAGACCAGTGGAGTCTGTAATGTTTAATCAGCAAACAATATAAGCAGAATAAGCTAAATAAGAACATAAACGGAAATCATTTAAGCTAATAAGCAGTATCTAAATAGGCAGAATCTAATAAGCTAACTAAGCAATAAATAAGCTGAAACAAAATAAGCAAAAGAGAAAACAGGCAGTTACTGAAAATAAGCTAACAATATCAAAAACACATAAAACATGTGAATAAGATTGAAAAGCAGATAATAGCAAATCGAATAAGCAGTACAATCAGATAAGCAGGCAACAAATAGGAGATAAGCAAACATTAAAAGCAAATTGTAAATTATCTGAGACAAATAAACTAAAAAGCAATAACAATTAAAATGCTAAATAGATAAGACTACTTGGTCGAGAAAAAGCAACAAAGGCAAATCGGATAAGCAGAAAACTAAAAACTAAGCAGATAAATAAGATTAAGCTATTATACCCGAACACTACTAAAAAAAACTAGATCCAAACAAACTAAAATAACCAGACAAAATAAAATTAAAAAAAACAAGTAAACTTACTCAGACAGAAACATTAACCAACAAATTAAACAAATTCATAAACTAAGCCAATCAAACATATTAAACAAAAATTCATATGAAAATTTAAAAGAGAAGAACACCTTGATGAAGATTTCCGTTGAGATGAAGGTGGGTGCTGAACCCCCTTTGTCACCGAATCAAACACCACCTTTTTTCCAAACATCATCAACTCCAAGACCTCGTCCAAATCTCGAACCAAGAACACAAAGCTACCCGAACAAGAACAGGAACATGAACAGTAACGTTTAATTCTTCCCAGTGGGGGAAGATTTACTTTCTTTCTTTTATTTTTTATTTTTATTATTATTATTTTTTTAAATAAACGAACAGTAACCAAAACAGAATTTAAAGATTAAATAAAAGCTTTGACAGGAAATTAAATTGGAGACGAAAATTAAATAAACTAAAACTTTTCATTAATTTAAGAAAAATTACAATACTGAAAATAAGAAATTACAATAAACCTATTCTAATTTTGCAAAAATTAAATCTAATTAAATCTACTCCTAATTAATTTAAAAAACAGTAAAACTAAAGAAAAGCTATATATCGAATGTTGATTACAAGTTGTGGTGGGGGTTTTATAGGAAAATCCTAATCTCCCTTGTTGATGAAGATTGGTGCCCACGGCAAATCATCTTGGCCCTTCTTTCTTTTCTCTCTCTTTTTCATCTCATCAAACGGCTGAGATTATTCTGAACCATGGATTGCCACGATGTCATGATTTGGACCACCATTGTGTCTTCTCCGAAAAACTTGGGGATTTAATCCCCAAGTGTGTGAATCACACGAGTGGATTAAAACCCCCAAATTTTCATTGGTAATTTTAGATAAGGTGATTTAGGGTAAAAAACAATGGAGGCTGCGTTTTGTTGTTGGAGAGATGAAAGTGAGAAAGGTTTTTCATTGTTTTTATCGACAAGTTAATAAGTGGTGGGGGTGGGTAGGTTAAATAAAACGTGTGTTTAACTGGGGTGAGATAAAATGTGTGAGTTGGTGTCAGTTGTGAGTTGTGAGGGTAAAAGTGAGGGTAAAACAAATCGTTTTAAGAAATGTGAGTTGTGTATTGTGTTTGTTTTGACCTATACCTTTGACCAAGTAAAAATAATCCTCCATCCATTTGTTTTATGGGCTTAAGGCCCAATCCAATTTCTATCTATCCGTGTGTTATAAATAGCTAAATGGGCTTGTTGATGGGCCTTGTCCCGTTTCTCTTTAAATTGAATTTTCCAAATGGGCTTGTGGGCCCAATAGGCAAATGTGGGACCCACAAGGCCCATTGAACTCAAATGACATTTAATCCACTAAGAACGAGTTCGATTTTCGGCTTTGTTGATCTTTTCTTCAAAGTCGTGTCGGTTTTCGTGATCTTGGCACACTTTTGGTCTTTTGACTTTGTCTTTGTATCTTTTCTTCAACATTTGACCGTGAAATCCCGTGTTTTCTCTTCTTTTGATCATTTGTACCTATTTAAACACAAGAACACAAAACCACGCGTAATTCCGACTTTAACGATATAAAACACATGATTAAGTCTTGTTTTTCCTTGATTTTAGTGTAAAAGGATAAGTGTTTACACACTTATTAGTTCACAGCCCAACCGTGCAGCTATCACTGGTATTATGTCATACGATTTTCCGCATTGTCCTGTTTGTACCCATTAACCATGTCTCACGTATACTTTTCTGAATAGGCTCCCAACCAGCAAGGGCACCTGTTGGAGGGTATACTCACCCTCTCTGCACTACATGAAACCGCAGGCACCCAGGGCCGTGTCGCCGTGACAATGACGCCTGCTTCAAGTGTGGCCAGCCAGACCATCGCATGAAGGACTGCCGTAAGGGTGGGATAGAGGGCAGATCTAGACATGGCGACTCCAAGCCACCTCCTACTACAGGACTGGTGTACATGACCTCGCGTGATCAGGCCAACAAGTCAACATGTACCATCACTGGAATCTTGTATATGTATGGTCAAGCTGCATGCGTTTTATTTGCCATGGGTGCTACTCATTCGGTTATCTCTATTGTTTATGCCAAGAATGTTAGGATATCCCCTTTGCCAGAAAATGTCTTAAACATTTCCACGCCCTTAAGAGACTCTGTACGAATAACACATGGGTACAAGAGTCTTCCCCTCGAATCTGACGATAAAATTCGCCCAGTTGACGCACTTCCATTGGACATGTGCGATTTCGACATATTAGGCATGGACTGGCTATCCAAAAATCATGCCACCATTGACTGCCATTCATATCGGGTCATCTTCGGTGATGTAAATGCATCAGATTACATTCACAACGGTTTCATACCCGGAAGGCCTGTACAAAAAATTTCAACCTTACAAGCACGTGCATTACTGTCACATGGTTGCGAGGGCTACCTAGCTACTGTTCATGATTTGGAGGCTGAATCTTCATCTATCCAAAATCAGCCAATCGTGTCAGAATTCACAGACGTGTTTCCAGAAGAACTTCTGGGCATACCACCTGCTCGTGAAGTAGAGTTTAATATAGAGCTCATCCCAGGAGCTGAGCCAATTTCCAAAGCTCCTTATCGCATGGCTCCCATAGAGCTGAAGGAGTTAAAGGAACAACTTCAGGAACTTTTGGAACGCGGTTTCATCCGCCCTAGTGCATCTCCATGAGGCGCGCTAGTTTTATTGGTAAAGAAGAAGGATGGCAGTATGCGTCTTTGCATAAATTATCGTGAGCTTAACAAGATCACCATCAGGAATAGATATCCGTTACCATGCATTGACGATCTGTTTGACCAACTTCAAGGGGCCAAATATTTATCCAAGATTGATCTGAGGTCGGGCTATCATTAATTTGCGGGAGAAAGAGCAGGACATCACCAAGACTGCTTTCCGTACACGTTATGGGCACTACGAATTTGTAGTCATGCCATTTGGCCTTACCAATGCTCCAGCTGTTTTCATGGACTTGATGAACCGTATCTTCCATGAGCGTCTGGAAAAGTTCGTCATTGTCTTCATTGACGATATTCTGATTTTCTCTAAGTCAAAGGAGGAACACGAAGACCATCTTTGTACAGTATTACAGATACTTCGCCAGAAGCAGTTGTATGCGAAGTTCTCCAAATGCGAATTCTTGTTAGACAAGATGGCGTTCCTAGGCCACATATTATCAGCAAAATGAATAACCATGGATCCAACAAAGGTTGAAGCAATTACCAAGTGGCCAAGACCGACATCAGCAACTGAAGTTTGTAGTTTTCTAGGCTTAGCTGGTTACTACCGTAGTTTCATAGAGAACTTTTCCCGTTTAGCACTGCCATTGACCAAACTGATGCGGAAAGGGGAGAAATTCGTCTGGACTAAAGAAAGAGAGAAGAGCTTTGAAGACCTAAAGCAGAGGCTGGTATCTGCACCAATTCTTACTCTCCCATCTGGTACAGGTGGATTTCAAATCTATAGTGAACACGGTTACTGGGCTAATCTTAGAGTTGAACCTGAATTACTCTCTAGGATCAAGGAAGCTCAGAAGGATGATGGTGAAATTTGGGCAATCATTCAGAACTTAAAGCAGCAGACGGAGTTTCGATTGGTTGACGACGGTATCTTATGGCAGGGCACCAGACTTTGTGTTCCTAATGATCTTACACTCAGGGAAGCGTTATTGGCTGAAGCTCATAGCTCCCCATTCTCCATTCATCCTGGTTCAACCAAGATGTACCACGACATCAAGCAGTACTTTTGGCGGAGTGGTATGACACAGGATGTTGCTACTTATGTCTCTAAATGTCTTACCAGCCAGCAAGTGAAGATCGATCATCAACGGTCTAGTGGTCTACTGATGCGTTCTATTGCGATTACACAAGTTTTAAATTTATAACATGGATTTCCAAATAAGCTAAGAACACACGGGCAAGTATGACCCTTTCGTTTATAGCTAGCTTGTTGTGGTAAGCCGAGGACGTTCGTTAGGATTTGAGTGTTTTTGGTTGTAGAGAATCTAAGTAACAATGTAACGTTATTGGTAAAGATGGTTGTCACTTCCAAAATTACCATACAAGTAACAATTAACAATTAAGCAACAAGTAACACTAATATGATGATTAAGCTAATTCAATAAGATTAAAGACAACACTTGCTTCGATTAGTTCATAACATTTGGATTGTTCATAAGAGGATAGTTTTGATAAATTGATTATAAGTAAAGAATATGATGGTCACAAATTCCAATCTTTGATTTTAAAGTATATAACCTTCGCGAAAGATCATACATCCATGAAATCAAGCATTAAGACAAATCAACCAATTCAAGACTATGTTTAGTTTAACAAGTTTGATTCGCGGTCGTTTCACAAAATCATTAAGAATCACACTTAAGTTCCTTTGCATAATCATACCACTAAAGAAATGGTCAATACAATAGATAATCATTCATAGACAAAACGATTATAACTAGTTGATGAATGATAACCCTTTCGACCTATGAAATCACCAACAACTAATCAAGTATAAAAGCACATGGAATAAAACTTAAGCATAATTGGATTTCAAACATAACATGAAATTGATCAAAACAATGATAAAACATAAACAATCCTCATGTCACAACATCATCCAAACAAGTGTATATGAAACTACTCCATAATTATTTCAACAAAATTCATACGAACAATATTCATAACATTCATAATCATTCTTGAAATATAAAAAGAGTTTACCAAAGTACTATTACAATAGGTAAATGGAATGAAGAATTTAGAGCAATCCTTAAGCCTCCAATTGACTACAAGTTTATTTGTTGTCTTTCGGGTTATGTAAATGGAAATTCGTATTTGAGAATTGAGGCGGGTTTAGGAGAGGTTTGGTGAACGTTGGTGGTGATTTAAGTATCAAGAAACACTACCAATGATAAGGTTAATGATCCCTTAGAGTTTGGCAAGGTTATTTTGATGATTGGAGCTTCAAAAGGATGAGTTTTTGGCACACTTGGACCAAATCCGGGATTTTCACCAAGGAGAGATTTTCCTTGATGAATAATGAAGGTGATGTTGTAAGTGTTGAAGTTACATGACCCCAAGGGTCTTATTTATAGATGAATTTAAGGCCATGTCTTCAATGCATGAACTTGGAGCCAGAGTAATATACTTAGAGCCAAAGTAATATACTTGGAGCCAAAGGTGTATGCTTGGTCCCAAAGTAGTTCTAGATCCTTCTTGTATATTCTTGTGTGTTCTCCTCAAGGTTTCATGTATCTAGACAAAATTATGCCAACACAAAAGTAGGTGGCAACTTTGATTCCACCAGTGGCAACTTCATGCTGAGTGACTTGTATGCTTCTTGAAAACATTTGTTCTTGCACCCGAAATGGATCTTCAAAGGCTTTTACTTGTCGGGATTCCTTTGTATATGCATGAATCATCGTTTATTCTTTCTTTCTTTGTCTTTTCTTGTTCTTGGCTAACTAACAACACAAAACACAACTTCACACATATATGAGCTAAATAGCTTGTTAGTATAACCAAAAACCATGCAAAATATACGGATAACGCTCAAGAAAACATGTTGGATTTGAGCGTTATCAAATTCCCTCACACTTAAGTTTTGCTCGTCCTCGAGCAAGGAAAAGAAAAACTTTGCTTGCCCTCAAGCAAATAATAGAAAAATAAAGTTAGAAACTAAATACCTAAGTTTTAAAAGAAAATAAATTTTTTTAAAATTTTATGAAAAATTGAAAATTCTACGAAAAGTTGAAAATATTTTTGGTTTTTATAAGAAATGGCTAAAGGTGCAAACCCCCTCACACTTAAGAGTTTGCTTGTCCTCAAGCAAATAAAAGAAAATACTTCCCACACGGTGCATGAAAATGGCTTAGAAAATTAAGATTAAAATCTACAAAGTACAAACAAGATTAAACCAAATGGCATGAGCACCAAGTGCACACATCTAAAGAGGAATTTTATTTGGTTACAAGGCTAAGAGTTAATGGGTATGGTTAAGACATGAGAATTTTATGAGAGGTGTATCACGAATATACAAGTTAAAAGTTGAAGTCTCATGTTGCTAGTTACCGAACAAATCACAAGCCCAAAAAATGATTCTAGTCACGAGCTTTATTCAACATATATCGATCAACACATACATCTTCCTTCATCTTCATAATATAGCTCATTGGCTATTTTTGTCATCATTTTTTTTCGATGACTTATTCTTTTTTTTTCTATTCTCATCCCCCTCTTTTTTATTTTTTTCAACATACATAACATGCTCTCCTCACACTTCGCTTAAGCACACACCACAAAAATATAAATAGAAGCGGTCGTCTCCATATTTGTTGGAATAGCACATACACATAGCGAAGTGTGACATAACTATAATTCATCAAAAGCGATCCACCATACAAAGCAACTAGCAACCCACTATTTAGACTTCGACAATGGTTAGGCTAAGGTTTAAGGTTAATTTTTTTTTCTTTTTAGTGGATTTAATAAAAACGAAAAGAATGGTTCAACGGGTGTTCTAAGGGTATCTAGCACTAGACGAAAGTGATAACAAAAAGGTTAATTTGGGTGGTTGGCTAATCGATGAAACTAGCTAAAAAGAAAATGGAAAAGGCTATTGGGTGTTATTCCTAAGGATGCCTCTTTATCACGCATATACACTTATATCACACAAGTGTGATCTCACTAAAAATCTTTTAGTTATTTTTTTAATTAAATATTATTTTTTCGTGGGAACGATTATTGAAATATATTTACATACAAACGTGTGAAAATATTTAAATCCTAAGGGAAAACAATTATACAAACTCTCCTTCTTTTTTTACTTTTTTTTATATAACAAAAATTGGTTTTGTTTTCCCATTTATTTCCCCTCACACATAAATTTTGTATTAGACCCAACGTTAAAAATAAACTTCAAAGCATGAAAAGTGAGGAAATAAATAAATAGTCAAAGAGAAACGAAACTTCCCGGGTTTAGAAATTGCAATTGATCTCCATGTGATGCAATGCTACACCCTTTCGAACATAAGCTTGTGAGATCAATCGCTTTCTAGATACTTCCTTCCTTCTCAATGTATTCTCCTCCATTACATATTGCTACATTTATTCAAACAAAACAAAACACACAAACAAACAAACAAACAAAACAAACAAGCACACAATAATAAAACACACAAACAATTAAAGCACGGGTTGCCTCCCAAGAAGCACTTAATTTATTATTGAGTCGTTAGCTAGACTCTTCCTCTCGATGTTAGGATTCTTTAACAATACGGTTAAGATGGGGAACTTTGGTTGGGTGCCATTTATTTTGATAATTATCATCATTGAACCAAAGCAATTCTCCATTTATAGTCTAAACTTTGAAAGGCTTCTTTGGCACATCATTGTCGTCCTTCTTTATCATTCTTCTACTTCCAACGCCATTCATTGATTTCAACTCCGCGTCATGAATTGACATTACATCATGTTCAAACGTCTTCTCCTTTTTGTTTGGGATATGCACGGCGCAATCCTTGGAAAAAGTTGAGTTAGAAATGATGGTGTTTGGTTTTGGCATGGTTGGAATAGGTTCTTCTTCTTCCTCAATAAAAGCAACATCACCCGTATCACCCTCGTTTCGGATATAGGGTATTTTATCTCTTGTTTTGGTGTTGGTGAAATGAGGAAGGGACTTGGTTCGTTGGATGAGCTTTTTGACACGATCGGTTTTTGTCTTCAAGTCTTCGATTATGGCTGTATGGTTCCGGAAGTTTAGATTGATTTGAAACTCCAAGTCAACCAAATTTTGCTTGACACGTTCATTTTCTTCCTTTTTCCAAGCCATAATTCTCTCATCATCTCCTCCGTTGAGGCTTCAGGTTTTGGGCGATATTGTGATGAGTATGTCGGCGCATCTCGCGGTCGAGATTGAGGAATGGGACGGTTCGGGTTTAGGGTAAGATAGGAATGTGAATTCCTTGAATTTTGGTCTTGATATCCTCGGTGATATTCTTGGACATAATTTGCTTCATGAGGTTCACACATCAGCGTGTCATCCTTCATGGTGGTTTGTGAATCGTGACCGTCTCTACGATCGTCTCGCATATCTTTTAGTTTATTCCTTATGATTAGGAATTG
The DNA here is from genome assembly GCA_025667525.1 of Glebionis coronaria. NCBI lineage: Eukaryota > Viridiplantae > Streptophyta > Magnoliopsida > Asterales > Asteraceae > Glebionis > Glebionis coronaria. The sequence continues at coordinate 529,658,181 of CM046882.1, forward strand.
GGAATCGATAAGTTTAGCGAGAGCTTCGAATTTCTCCATCAACACGGTGTGATCGGAGATGATGTTATTTCCACCGGCGGAAACAACGGTTTTCAATTTAGGATGGATATGAGAATCCTTTGAAAAATCAAACTTGATAAGGACCTTGTCCTCGAGGATTTGAAAAGCTTCGTTAGGAGTATTGTAGAGGAAGATTCCTCCAGCATCGGGAGGTACTTGAGTTGGATCGTCTAAACCATGATAAAATGTTTCAATTATCGTTCTCTTGGTTAGATCATGTCCATAACAAGCGCGAAGCATTTCTTTCATTCGGAGCCAAGCTTCAACGAGAGTCTCGTCATTGAGTCGGTGAAAGTTAAGAATGTCGTCTAGGAGACGTTTAAACTTTGCGGGTGAAAAGAATCGGCTTATGAAAGCTTCTCTTAATTCGTTCCACGAAGTAATGGTTCCTTCATTGAATTCATTCAACCAAGACTTAGCTTCTCCGGTTAATGAGAATGGGAATATCCTCAAGTTAATCGCTTCCTCTTGATTTTCAACATATTGGAAAAGGCTACTAATCTCGAGAAAATCGAGAACGTGTTGGTAAGGATCGAGTAGAGATTGTCCATCAAACTGGTTCTCCCGAATCATTTTCATGTGGGTACTCGTGATAGAGAAATTGTTCAAAATAGGGATTTGAACAATAGAGGAACTAGGCGTTGGAGCAACGATCCTAGAGTTTGACCACATTCGTTGATCATCGGGATCAATGGTAACAATGGTTGAGGAATCGGATTCGGTTTCATAGGACGAGATTCCTTCAATATGGAATGGATTTTTAAATATCGTCTCGACTTTGGTGTCGAATACGTCGTCTTTGGAGGCGACGACGAAAAATGCTTTGATGAACGATGGTTTGATGTATGGTTCGGGTGATTCCATTTCAAGGGATACGATTGGTGTTTTATCGGATGTCGCCCTCTTTTTTATCTTACGTTTAAGTTTTTGGAATGGACGAACGAGTTTTTTTCCCCAAGAACGCGGGTTTATACAAACCTGGAGTGATTTGCAAAACGTCATAGAAAAATAAACTAAATAAAACAATAAAGACCGAAAATATTTTTGTATATATATTTTTTACTACTACTATTATTACTATTTTTTTTAATAAATAAAACAACTAAAGAAACAAGAAAATAAAAATGAAAACATAAATGATATATTGTACCAAATCAATCAACCCGGATGGTTCGAATGACTTCGGGTTCTAAACACGGGGTTTGGGATCAAACCGGAGCGAATAAAAATACGAACGAGGCACAAATAGTTGGAATGGGGAGGTTGGGTGGGTTATGATAAAACAAAGATAATTGGTTATTAACACGAAGAATGGACGTTAAAGGAGTGAAAAACACAATTAGGAACGGGTTTTGGGTAAGGCTCGGTTTAAATAAAAGAAGATAAAAAGATATTTTAAATTTTTTTTTATTTTTTTTTACAAATTAGAGGAGTTGTCGGCGGCAACTTTGGGGTGCCGCCTGGCTTTTTGGAAGCTGTGAAGCGGTTGCCGGCGGCAACTTGCTTCTGCCGGTCGGCAACTTTGCTTCTGATGAGCAGTTGCCGGCGGCAGATGGCTTTTGCCGACCGGCAATTTGGCGACTGCTGAGATTTTTTTATTTTTTTTTTGGATTTCGGCACTTATAAACTTAGAGAACAAAAACACTTTTGGGGGTTGATGAAATTAGGACGAAACACTAGAAGAAACAAAGATTCTAATACACGAAAAACACAAACAAACCCCCGACAGCGGCACCAAAAACTTGATGCGTTCTCTTGCGATTACATAAGTTTTAAATTTATAACACAGATTTCCAAATAAACTAAGAACAAACGGGAAAGTATGAACCTTTCGTTTGTATCTAGCTTGTTGTGGTAAGCCGAGGTCGTTCACTGGGATTTGGGTGTTTTCGGTTGTAGAGAATCTAAGTAACAATGTAACGTTATTGGTAAAGATGGTTGTCTTTCCCAAAATTACCATACAAGTAACAATTAACAATTAAGCAACAAGTAACACTAATATGATGATTAATCTAATTCAATAAGATTAAAGACAACACTTGCTTGGATTAGTTCATAACATTTGGATTGTTCATAAGAGGATGGTTTTGATAAATTGATTATAAGTAAAGAATATGATGGTCACAAATTCCAATCTTTGATTTTAAAGTATATAACCCTCGCGAAAGATCATAGATCCATGAAATCAAGCATTAAGACAAATCAACCAATTCAAGATTATGTTTAGTTTAACAAGTTTGATTTGCGGTCGTTTCACAAAATCATTAACAATCACACTTAAGTTCCTTTGCATAATCATACCACTAAAGAAATGGTCAATACAATAGATAATCATTCATAGACAAAACGATTATAACTAGTTGATGAATGATAACCCTTTCGACCTATGAAATCACCAACAACTAATCAAGTATAATAAGCAAATGGAATGGAACTTAAGCATAATTGGATTTCAAACATAACATGAAATTGATCAAAACAATGATAAAACATAAACAATCCTCATGTCACAACATCATCCAAACAAGTGTATATAAAACTACTCCATAATTATTTCAATAAAATTCATACGAACAATATTCATAACATTAATAATCATTCTTGAAATATAAAAAGAGTTTACCAAAGTACTATTACAATAGGTAAATGGAATGAAGAATTTAGAGCAATCCTTAAGCCTCCAATTGACTACAAGTTTCTTTGTTGTCTTTCGGGTTATGTAAGTGGAAATTCGTATTTGATAATTGAGGCGGGTTTAGGAGAGGTTTGGTGAAGGTTGGTGGTGATTTAAGTATCAAGAAACACTACCAATGATAAGGGTAACGATCCATTAGAGTTTGGCAAGGTTATTTTGATGATTGGAGCTTCAAAAGGATGAGTTTTTGGCACACTTGGACCAAATCCGGGATTTTCACCAAGGAGAGAGTTTCCTTGATGAATAATGAAGGTGATGTTGTAAGTGTTGAAGTTACATGACCCCAAGGGTCTTATTTATAGATGAATTCAAGGTCATGTCTTCAATGCATGAACTTGGAGCCAAAGTAATATACTTGGAGCCAAAGTAATATACTTGGAGCCAAAGGTGTATGCTTGGTCCCAAAGTAGTTCTAGATCCTTCTTGTATATTCTTGTGTGTTCTCCTCAAGGTTGCATGTATCTAGACAAAATTATGCCAACACAAAAGTAGGTGGCAAATTTGATTCCGCCGGTGGCAACTTCATGCTGAGTGACTTGTATGCTTCTTGAAAACACTTGTTCTTGCACCCGAAATGGATCTTCAAAGGCTTGTACTTGTCGGGATTCCTTTGTATATGCATGAATCATCGTTTATTCTTTCTTTGTCTTTTCTTGTTCTTGGCTAACTAACAACACAAAACGCAACTTCACACATATATGAGCTAAATAGCTTGTTAGTATAACAAAAAACCATGCAAAATATACGGATAACGCTCAAGAAAACATGTTGGATCTGAGCGTTATCATCTACTACAACCATTAGACATTCCATAGTGGAAGTGGGACAAGATCACCATGGATTTTGTCACCGGTCTTCCGCAGACCAAGATGAAGCATGATGCAATTTGGGTTATCGTTAATCGACTTACTAAGTCGGCTCATTTCTCACCGATCCGCAAGGATGATCCGGTTAGCAAACTCGCTCAAACTTACTGTAACACCCCATTTAACAGGATAAAGTGCTACAGTAAATAATACAAGAAGTATAATAATACAAGAATGCAAGTTAATACTTAATCAGAATACATGAAATACATGGTGAACACAATATAACATTTAAATCAGTAAAACAAGACTAGAACATATAAAACAAGCTAAGACATGATATAATCAGTTACGTACTCAGTAATCAGAATACTTATACATGTCCCCTATTTATGTAGCATTAGTGAGGTCGGAGTAGGACTTTCATCCCTTCGTCTTTCCTCGTTCACTATACACAAGGTACGGATTTCCCGTCCTTTAGTATAGACATTCTTTCTTTATTAGGATTACCCGTTTGCAGCCAACTAGTTTCCTAGTATTATTTTATATGTTTGATACTTATGTTAGAATAATTGCCTAAGCCATATACATGCATGACCAGTATCACCTAGTTATGGAGGTACCATAACCATAACACTAGAGGCACCAGTGTTATGACTTTCCCACGACGGAGTGATTGCTCGTGGCGTCCCTTTTTAGTTTTGGCCATTATATTATATTATCAGGCGGGGCGTATGGGTGCATCCTAGTTACATGTTTTTACAGGATTTTCATGGTGAATGCGATGTGTGCCTTACATCCTTCACAAGAAGTTGATCCCTCCTACCCAGACTATTTAATTAGAGGCAACCCCTCTAATAGCATGACGAGGTCTCCCCTCCAAGTATTCATGCACTGTGTAACCTCATGACCTATATGGGCTATTGGCTAATTAATACAAATTTTACATAAAAACATGAGTCATTTTAAACTATAAAACCAGTTTTATGATCATGTTTCCAGGTTATCTAGGACTTATACATTTCTGCTGCTATTAGTCTTTTATTCTTATATCATTTCATGTTATGCTTGTTTATCCGTTCACTGGGCGTTATGCTCAGCCGTTTTCCTTTCACGTTCCCAAACGGCAGGTACTCAGGGGCGTTCGTAGACTATCAGCGTATGTGCATATGGATTGGAAGCTATCTAGCCTTCTCTACTTTATGCATTTTCTATACTTTATGCTACTTCATTTCTTTGGACATTGTTTAGTCCTTTTTCGTTTCAGTACTTATGTTTATGTGTGATGAGCTTATACATGGACTACCGATGTTTGTTTCCGGTATTTCCATTCATGGTCATTTAATGTTTTTAAGACATTTACCTTGCATGCTTTGATGACAAGCCATAATTACGCGTGACATGCCATTTACCAAATGGGGTGTTACAGAAACAAACATATCCGCCCAGTCGTCTGTTTGGGCTTCTGCCTCCATAGCAGCACATCTGGGCCGATGTGCCATTCTCAGCTTAATTTGACTAAATTACCTTCAAATATATGTGAGACTGTGTGAAAACAAAGATGTTATCACCCTTTATATACCATGCCCTCCTTACTAGCATTGTCTGGTGTAACGCACTAAAACACCCCTTATCAACACAAACAATAACCACATCCCAATTTGCATGGTTTTGTGCGCACCTTTCCAAAAGTAGATAAAAAATGCAATACCACCAGGCAAACACTGTTCCCATACTTCATTATTATGGCTTATTTTTTCCCAAAAATACATCCATCACAACTTTGATAGGTATATGTAGATTTTTCCAAAAGTAGATTAAAAACCATAGTAACACCACTCACTAACCGTTCACATACTCCATTATTATGCCTTCTCTTTTTTTTTTTCCAAAAATGGGTATGATATTATATTACATAAATATACCATTAAAACCCCATAGTTGTTAATATGCATCACACGAAACCAATATTTCCAGTGTGTAAGTGTTCCCATAAACTTTCATCTTTCCAACCTCTAAAATTGGTCAATTTTCAAATAAACTAATATTAACTACATCAAACTGATTTCACAACGTGTATCAGCACAGACATGGTGCATTAAACTTAAAACATGACTCCAATTATAATGAAACCAACTGGGGCTTAAACATTTCATATTACAAAGCCACGTTCAATCACACATCCTAAGGTACCATAAATAGACACAACACTAAAAAAAACAACCAACACACATACCGATAACAAACAAACAATATGATTGTTCACAAGCAGCAGAAACAAGAGGCGTTGCCATACGCACTCGCCTAACAACAATCGATTATTAGAAATTACAATAAACACACATGACTCCACTGCCTATGCCCTACAACACCTCTCACCAATCACATGCTTCGCATGAAGAACTCAATGTCATTCACACGAGCATCATACGCATCCATCAAACCTTGCAGGTGACGAAGCTCCACCTCATCACGGTCTTACATGTCCAATAACAGACATACCGTTCGGCTCACAAGGGCTTCTGGGCTGGTACTTGACAGCTCACTTATAAACGCGTCCCTCTCAGCAATAACGGCCCTTTTCCCCCATATAAAGATTCCAGATTCCCCCTCCAAACCCTTCCATCATCCACACGGTCGCGCAAATAGTACCAAAAATAGTTTCCAAACTCATCTGACCCACATTGCCTTTGCAAAGCATGGAGAATTTACCGCCAAGTCCATATTTTCCCGATAGCTATTGGTTGCTGTATTCACTAACCAGTGGTGCAGTTCCCTACCCTATCACACTTATATAGAGGTACGCAACCCCACTGTTACCACATAACATTGGATACCTTACATTATTTTAAACTATATTCCAAACAAAATCAGTCACCCCTTTCATAGCAGCATGCTGCATTGATATATCATACCTGCTACACATTCCAAGTAAACCATTGTGCATGTGCATCTATAGTAATACAACTTGATTGATCTTTGACTGAATTGCAACCACAAATGAAGACTGCCAACAACAGCTATGATGTGTATTCATAATAACATTGCTATACATAACAATACAGTCTATATACGTAATACATTAACACTCAATACTTTGATCTTACTCATTATTATTATGTTTTCCACACCAGGTACCCCGACAACAAATATAATTGACAAACTTGCAGAAATAATTGTGGACATCTTCGAGGCGACAGAACATTTTCTTAGAACAATCATCGAAGAAAGAAAAAAAACCTTACACCAGCAAACAGCGCCAGTCCGTATTCTTTTGGGGAAAACACTTATTATGCAAAGTATTATTTTTGAAAACGCTTATTATGCAAATTATTATAATCTATGTGATGTGTAGCCCACTGATGGACATGCTACACAACCGTGGCAAAAAACAGCACCCAACTATATACTATTTATATTTCATATAATCGTTGCATTTCCTTTTGTAAGACTAAATCCTTTTTTTATCCAAGCATCTATAAACATAAGCAATGTCATATCAAGGAGTGACCCCTAGCGTGCCATCCTATACTATAAACTAGCTACCTCAGAATATCAGATTAACACCTGCTTATTTTGAAGCGCCAGAAAAAACATGGAACGCTTACCTGCTTGCTTATTTAGTCCGTTTTTAGAGATATCATGAGCTGAGTGTCTGGTTAAGATTATTTATGGGCTTTATCAGCTTATTTGATTTCGGCTTACTTTTTTACTTCCAGGCGTATAAAAGTTGTAGAGTATGGCGTGTTTTTGTAGGCGACGACTGTATGTCTTTTGTGCGAGGCAAGGATTTGAAGGATGCTTATTGCAATGTTGTCTCGGATAAGTTTTTATGTCCTCTTTTTGTTGGATTTGTCATACGATTATTTGATGTTAGCTGTAAATACGAAATGTATTTACAGAAGTTTTAGGTTACACATGCTGCAAAATGACTAATGTTATTTTGTTATAAGTAAATATCACCCCATATGCTTATCTTTTTTATGTATGCTATGAATTAATATGTGGTGTAAGAATTGCAGCCATTACCGATGTTCCACAATCCAAATGCGGGCTGGCCAGCTTTATGCGCACGTACATCAACGGCCGCAACAAACGTTCCCAATATCTCCCGCACTTCGCCGCAGCATAGCGCGGGCAACAAGTCCTAGTATACAACAAAACACACATGATTGAATTCTGATTGTGAGGAAAACTTGGGTTTTTAATGATGTTTTTTATGATGAGCAAGTAGATGTGGATGGTGAAGACGTGGAGCTTAATAGTTTTAGATAAGGTTGAGCAAAATCAATTCAAAACTAAATTGGGTAGGTTTGAATCGATTATTTTCCTTTCGATTTTTGGTTTCTACATATTTATGGTTTTAGGTTCGGTTTGTTTGATTTCAGTTTAAAACAGAGAAATTACCCTTAAATTATTTGTTCGGTTCGATTTGGTTTCATTTTTTTATAAACTTCGGTTCGTTTTCGGCTCATGTTTTCTTCTATCTCGGTTTACAATTCGATTCTGTTTGACTTTTTCAGTTCCGTTCAGTTTCGAACAAATGCTCGCCCATAGTTTTGGGAGCTAAAAGAGTATTATTGAGCATATGATCGGGTGAAACAAAATGACATAAGAAACGATAATATTTGTATATTTTATCAAAGAACTTCATTGACCTATCATCTTTAAGACTTTTCTTATAAGTAATATTATGATATTTTTTGTCCGGCTTTAAAGATCAAATCTTTATACACAATTTTTTCCGAAGTTTTTTCTGCAGTTAAGAGTATGTGTCGGTTCTTCAGGTTTACTTAAGGTCATCCATAGGCATGTTGCAAAATGAGTTGGTTGGGCAGGAGTAGGCGAAGGGTAAAATGAGTGACGAGCTAAACGGTCAGCGGGTTAAATGGCTGAAGGGGTTAAACGGGTGTGGGTTAAACAGGCGCGGCCTAAACGGGCGTAAGTTAAACGGAAAAAAAAAACATATAAAAATGTTATGAAAAAAGACAATAATACTTTTTTACAAATCGGGAAAATAAACATTTAATAAAAAAATACGTCGAGTTACCAATTTGATGTATTACATACGCCCATTAGAGCCCAACTAATGTCTTACATGTGCTCATTAAACCCTATCAATAATAATGAATTGACAAGAAAAAGACTTTCACGTTTTAAAAAAAAAGGTTATAAAAGTACATATAATTAATAAAATGGACAAGATTGACACTTCGAATCCACAAGTATAACGTGCTAGTTTTTTTTTGGTTTTTATAGCTTTGTGGTAGTAGTCTTTTTCATAATCCAATCACTTGTTCATGGATTTTTTTCATGTGTAACTTTTCTTAATCTTCAAATTTGTTGAAGTTAAGTTCATTTGTATTATTTTATTTTTTGAAAAAAAACTGAATTTTAAAAAAGAAAAAATTTCATGTTTGGTCCTTATGATTTACACCAAACATCACGTTTAGTCCCTATTTCAAATTAAATATACAGATGATCACTATTTTGAAACTTTCAACAATTTTGATCCCTATTTTGGATGGGAATTAAGTTTTTTCGTTAAGTCTAATAATTAGAAGGGTATTTTCGTCTTTTCATTATAAACATGCACACATATAAACATCACCCATCACTCTTATCATCATCCCCTCATCTTTTAACATCATCCCTTATCTTTAACATCACCATCTGCTCACATCACCCATCATAGCTTTAACATCATCCCCTAATCTTTAAATCCATTCGAAGATTCAGATCCATATTGTTGTCTTCTTAGTAGAAAACCAAAACAAAACAAAAACAAAACCCCCAAAATCCACCATCACTCTCACCCATTCCGATCCCAATTCCAAATACGTCATCATCATCTTCATCACCCTCCACTAGCAACAATTATAACCCAAGTCCGTCGCTAATGGAAACACTATTACAACGAACACTCGACGACACTGTTTGTTCAGTTTTCTATAAAATAAAATAAAAAACTGAAATGGTGGAAGATTGTTCAGGGTTACGAAGCTGGGTGGATAAAATAGATCATTCTGAAAAGGTAGAGTTGGGTCGGTGAATCAATTTAGGTTTTTTATTCAGATCTGTAATTAGGGTTTTTGTTTTTCTATTGCTCATCATTTTAGGGTTATTGTCGAAAATAGGAGTACCATTGGCGGATCTGAA